>CM038796.1:2482553-3007695 GCA_021764765.1 Vicia sativa | reverse complement strand
TGTCGAATCTTCAGGAGTTTGTTTGATGGGCTTGCCATCCTTAATTGGAAGTCTGTGTCCACTAATCTCTCTTCAAACCAGCATTTCAATATAATCCCACGCCAAGCAATCCTTTTCTCGAGGACTCTCATCACTCGCTTGAGACTTGGGCTAGAGTTTCGCGCTATGTAAGTTATTCTTTTTGTATTGTCATCCCCAAATTCACCTCTTGAGTGGATCTGTGCTAACATTTTGGCACCTTGAGTCGTGGGGTTCTTCAAGCTCAGGGGTTCCTTATCATAGATGGCATCTAGCCTTTGATCTATTTCGCTTTCTTCACAGGTGAGTCTTTCAGTCATTCCCTCTGTGTCATTTATCACTTCATGCCGTTTTCCATTCGCTCGACCATATAGGCCGAAATCCTTTCGAAGAAGGAATACTCAATCATGAGCAAGGTTGTCGAAATCCCAGCCTGTTGGCCGTGTTTGCTTAGTGCCTTCGACTTTTTCGTCCCCTTTAACTATCTTCCTATCCCAGTACATGCCATCATGGCGAAGGGTCATATAATAGTGCGCGTTCCTGGTTTCGTTTATTTCCTCACTTGGGGTACAAGGGGCTATTTTGGCTAGATACTTATCATAATTCCTTTTATTGACTAAGTTAACTGCTGTCATAAAATAACTCTGGTCCGCTTCGATATTCTCCACAATCCCATCTTCTCTCCATAAAACCAACCTCTGGTGCATTGACGAAGGAACTGCTCCTACGCCATGGATCCACTCTCTTCCAAGCAACAAGTTGTAGTTGGCCTTGGCTTCGATCACCATGAACATGGTGGGCCTGCAGCTCGATCCTACAGTTAAATCCACTTGAACTACCCCCAAAGTCTGACCTACTTTCCCTTCATAGTTGGATAGGACCATGTTGTGTGGTTTGACGTCACCATCTTGTATTCCTAGCTTCTTCAACATGAAGTGGGGCATTAAATTGACTGCAGCGCCTCCATCCACTAAGACCTTGTTTACTTATGGGCCCCGGCCTTTGCTCGAATGAACAATGGCAGATGATTCTTCATGGTCGGGCTACGGGTGTTCAAGAATGCCCCGCTTCGACCGCCGCTATCCATTACGTAATAAAAACCGGTCTGAAGCTTCATCAAATCTATGGTATCATCCTCCTCATGCTCTTCGATTTTGCCTGTCCAAACTCGTGAAGGTAGTACAGAGACCACATTGCAATTAATGTTAAGTGAAGACTCTCCCTCCGACCAAGTTGTCTCGTCAAAGATATCCTCTTACGACTTAGTGTACCTTCGATTCATCTTGTTGTGTTTCGGAGAAAAGTCTCACGCTAAGCGGGGTTTCTCCTCGGTTGATTATTTGTTGTTGGTTTGTTTGTGCTTGATTCTAATTGGTTTTGATCGGTTGCTCCTTTATCCGCCTGACTTCCTTTCAACCTTTCGAATTCTCCGTTGTTCCACATTGATCTGGGACACGGGGTTTTGCCTTTATAATTTTCTAACCTCAATTCTTCCCTCTTTGCGTGTTGAATTGCTTCTATCATGTCATGGCGGCGTGCATTTTTGTTCATTGCTTCTCCATTTATCCTTCCCCTTATTAGCCTCGACTCTGGCGACCATTTGTACTTGAGCGGGGATTTTGAACGTCACCCTTGAGCACCTTTAGGATAAGGGCTATCAAGGCCGTTGAGTGTGGTTACCCTCGAAATGTTGACTCATCCACGCTTCTTTGTGGTTCCAGCATGGGGCTAAAGGAATGGTTTAAAAGTCTTGCCATCATACGTCATAACACCGGGGCATAGGCATTTGGTTGCCCTGTGACAAATAACTAGAAACTCCAATAAACTCTCTCCAGCTTAGGGTAACATCACGAATAGCTGGTTGTCTTGGCGCCAGTTGATGCCGTCGAGCCCTTTGTTTTCCTCAAGCCCCCAGCAATTCTCCGGTTGAAGATGATCCGCATCTAGGCATAGTATCATTTCAAGATTTCCCTGTGGCACAAAGAGATAATCTTTGAAATTTGGTATCACTGAGATAGCTATCCTCCATTTTGTATTTTTCTTTTTCTAGGTATCTTTCCATCTCCTCCATCTCGAGCGAGGTCTCCATATCCACCATGTTGACATCAACATCCTCCCCTTTGGTCATCGTCTCCCCATCCCAGAGGTTTAGCGTCTCGATTGAGATTTTGAACTCTCCGGAGCAGTACTTCACCGGATAGTCAACTTTCCACGGTTCCCTAAGGTATCCCGCACTTTTCGAGAATGTTAACATCGCATCCTCCCCTTTGGTTATCATCTACCCATCCCAAGGTTTGACGTCTTCATTGGGATTTTAACTCGAGCCAGTACTTCACCGGATAGTCGAACCTCTTAACGGGTTCCCTAAGGTATCGATTTCTTTTCCGAGGAGAGTTGGTTTTGTGTCCGATTTTTCCAATTTTTGCCTCAGCCTTGAAGAGTCTGTCAACCCTTGCTTGGTTCTCCGGCCTTGATGCTTTGGATCTCTTTCAAAATAGCCAAAATACCGCTCGATCGAAGCCTCAGTTGCTTGTGGACGTCTTCGGATCCCCTTGACTTGACTAACACACGTTTTGTTCTCGCATTTTTCCTCCTAATGGAGTGTCATCTTGATTCCGCTTCCACCATATTGATTTCTCCAATGCATACAGGCTCGGAGTAATTGGTGTCTGCAACATCCAAAGGGTCTTCATCTACTTTCATTTTTGGTTTGTCATCAAATTTCAGTCTGCCATCTTTAATTGCATTTTGAATCAGATCCCTGAAAAGAAAACACTGTGAGGTTTTGTGGCCTAGGAAACTATGATATTAACAAAATCCTCTTTTCTTTCTTTGATCTAAAGGAGGTATTTTGACATTTGATGGCACAATTAGTTGGCCATCTTTGACAAGTAAATCGAAAATCTCGTCACACTTTGTTACATCGAAGGTGTACATCTTCTTTGGGAATTTGTCACTTTTTTCATTTTCAACAATTTCTTTCCTTTGTGGGAACTAATAGTTTACAAGAGTAAGGTGGAGCCTGTTTAATTCACGAGATCTATTTCGACCTCTTGAATTGAGGATAGTCTTCGACTTCCTCGGGCCGACATAAGAAATTCTTTCTTTCTTATTACTTTTAAAAGCCCTAGCCTTTTCGGCCTTCACCTTTCGAATTTGTCGAACCCTATCGCTAACTGAGCCATGTCCCTCAAGTATTGTGTGTCTAACTTTCAATATAGTCCGGGCCACCACTGACCATTTCGACTAACTCATGTTCAGGAACTATCTGGAAGCATCTAGATTTCAAAGTCCGAACCTATTCGTAATCATCTATGGGTTCAAGAACTTCCTCAACTGCTAGTTCCTTCGACTTATTTTAGATTGTCCCATAGAATTGTTCATGGAATAATCTCTCTAAGAGGGTCCAAGTATCTATGGATCCGTGAGGCAATGTGGTAAACCATGTAAGCATTCTTAGTGAGGAACTTGGGAAATATTTAATCCTAAGGTTCTCATTATTTGCTATATTCTCCGCTTGATCCGACACAGCTATGTGTTATTGTTGATTCATTGGTATCTCCAAAAACTTTGTAAACTTAGGGATCTTATATCCCTTGGCAAATCAGTGTGCATTACATAATCTGCTAGAGGAGTAATTTCTTCTAATCAGATATAACCGTTTAAATATAATCCTTTCTATCATGGTAGTTAAATTATTTTCCGCCAAGATGTTGTCGCTTCAATTCTATGAACAATTTGATCAAGATCTGTTTCGACCCACCATGACAGCTCTAGGTTGTTCATCTCGAAACTTCAACTTCTAGCCTTCGACCCTTGCCCTGGTTCCATAACTCCCTTTTGTGGTTCTTCTCGAATCATGGGCATCTAATCTTCGACCTGCCCTCGGGTTCTATAAATCCCTTTGTGGTTCTTCTCTCAATCTTTGCGTCTAACCTTGTGCCTTGCCCCCAAATTAATCCCCTCTCTGAAGGTCTATGGGTGGGTCATCGCAATTTGTTCGATAGGCGTTTGCTCGAACCAATGCTGGGTTACATCTCGCCGGGCGGAGCAAAGAAATCGTTATTCGACTCATATTATCCGTTTTCTCGCTTGTCAGGTCACATTTTGTACTATTAGCGAAGATTTCTTGCATAGTTTGTGCACACCCTATCATATTATGGTTACTATCATCCATCGCTTGCCTAAAAGCCATCTGGTTTTCTCAAGACAATGTACTAAACCATAATCTTTACATGGTTATTTGTCGAATTGGTTAGCCCGGATCCACCCTAATTGTGGTGGACGTGTTCGACGTCAAGTTTACAAACCCGCCATAAAGATGTTGGCATCCCATAAGGGATTCTGGTCTATTACCATCGAAATGGGTGGTCTAGTTGGTGGTGGGTGGTGAAATGGGTTTGTGTCCACGATGGTGGACAAATCCCCCAGGATACCAAAGTGGTTCTGTATTGCCTAGATCGAATTGTTAGTTGACATGCCACTTGTTCCGCTCGCGGGCCACATTACTAGTAGAGGACGCATCGCGGCATTCGGGGATCTAAGACGTTCCCGCCGGGCGCGACGCATTAAAGCCTGTTCCATGTGGGTATTTTGTTCCTTGTTGATTGTTTGGGTTAGACATCCTATTATTACGCTTTCTTCGGTGGTTGGTTGCTATTGGTTATTCTACCACTTCTAAGGTTCATATACAAATCGAACTTTGACACTCGAAAAGAACTTTTATAATAATTATGTCTTAACAATCTTTATTTTGTTTTAAATTTTAACGACCAATGACTGTCCCATCGGGCGTGCCAATTTGTTTACGTGATTAAACAACCGCTAGTCCTCCAAACTATCAAATAATCTTAATGATCGTTATTCAATCTCTCTCGTAATTTGAGGATCGACTAGATTGATCCTATGGGGTATTAGTCGTTTGGATAAATTTAATGGAAAACTGATGTTCATTGTTAAGATTTGTATTTAGTTTGTTTTATAGATGTTCAATTCATTTCGTGACGAACTTAATGACATGATCAAGTAAAGAAATAAAACCGGTTTGAATGAGTAAAAGTTCGATTGCAAAGAAGTGTGTAAATGCAAAAATACATAAATGACTTTAAATGTAAAGACTTTGATGTAAAAGCATGAATATAAAAGCATGAAGCGAAAAGACATGAATGTAAAAGAGTTTCTTGAAACGTAGCGATTCAGAGAAGAAAAGTGTTTAAATGCAGAAATAGTTAAATGACTTTGAATGTAAAAGTAGTTAAATGACATTGACATGGAATGAAGGATAAACTGGAAAGATAAAGAGTTTTATCAATTATAAAGTTTGGTGTTATCATAATGACATTGTTCGAGCATTCGCTTCCTAGCCATGTGGTATTTGAATGTTTATCAAGTTTGTACAATAGATATGACACACGAAATCCTAACACTAAGACTTCTATTTATACTACTTGATAAACCGGTCGACTTATAAGATTACGCCACGCTCGAACATGCAACATCGCTTTTTCTCTAGCTTCCACGTCTTCGAACCGCCCAACAGACGATATTTGAATTCCAATCATCCCGCCGCGTTTGAATTTCAAATGCTTTGACAATCTTCACTGAACTCATTTCACGTATACGCCTTGTTAGCACTTCTACTTCTTTTAAATATATCTTTATAAGCGCCATTCAAGCTCGAACTTTAATATGTCCATTCAAGAGCCATTTCTCCCATTCCAACCTGTGACATTCACTTTATTCTCACGAATATTAATCCTGTTTCATTTCGAGCTCAATGACTCCATTTCAAATCATATATATCAAAATCTTATCAACACTCTGAGCTGCTAACCTTAACTCAAATCATCAAAGTAAGGGAGATTTCATTGCAATATAAAATGCATTATACGCTTTCTAAATACAACAGAACAATTCAATATATTCGTTCATCCTCATTAGCATAATCGATTTCAGTTCACCAATACATTTCACGCTTAATTATGCAAACAACAACAATCAATGAAATTATAACACGGAAGCCATCCTAACATGTTATAATTCCATATGCAATGCACTCTATGCATGTGGTACCAAACATGAACTAAATTCACACCTGCTCCGCTTTACACCTCGTAAAACAACGTTAATCATGATTCGCCCATACACCACGACACGAATCTAGCCTCACCACCACTAAACCACTGGCGGGTATTGGCTGCAGTCCAATTCCACACAATGGGAATTAACCACCGAATGCATATGCATGCACATCAAAAGCATGCAACATTCTAATAACTAATATGATAACACAATATTATTCCATACATAGTGTTAGAGACCAAATTGTAGCTATTTTGTACATGATTTTGTGGTCCTTAACAATGCCTTTTAATTAATTAGTAGTATTTATTCTAGTATTTTGGTTTAATTATGTTTTTATTTAGTTTTTGTTTATAATATATTATTTAACTTAGTTTACTTTTAATTGTAGGTTTTTATTGATTAATGATCTCAAGCTTGGATTCAAGGACACTTGAAGAGCTCTTGGATGATTCTTTTGAATGAATTTTGGATGAAAAAGCATGCTCGTGGCCAACATGGTGTATAGACGCCAGCCATACAAGACAACGGCAGCACGGTCTCACTAAAAACGAAAAGGATGACCCATGCTTTCACCTTTTGAGCCACCTAACCCATCATTTCATGGCTTTTTGGTGTGTTAGGCAAGAGAGCTTCACTTCATCATCATTATCATCATTGTTGTAAAAATTAGCATAGAATTTGTAAGAAAACATAGTTTTCATATTGATTTGAATGTTCATCATCTCTCCAACAATCTTGTGAGCAAAGCAACCATGGAAATGTGTGGTTCTTTTGTGTCAAGATTAGAGGTAGTTGATCTAACTAGTATATATTTCTTTTAATCCATTTGTGTATGAACATGGTTGATGATTATATAGTTGAATATCTTTGTTCTTCATCTTTATGCTTTGAATCTTGTTTGAAAAGGATGCTTCAAAGTAGACCTAGGATATTCATCCACTAATGAACAAATGCTATAAATAGATTTGTGTGTTAGTGTTTACAAGTATTGAGCTTAATGATTATCATGTCAATAGTTGTGGTGAGAAATCATTCAAGGATTAACATGATAAAACTCACAATCTTGGTGAGAAATCAACAAGATTGAGAGGATATGTATTTATGGAAATCATCAAACTACTTCATCACTTGATTAAGAAAATGCATATGAAATTAGGTCAATGAAACTAATCTTGACATGCTTCCATCAATTGAAAACAAACTCCAACTCTCTTGAATCCAAACCATAACTCTCTTTTGAAAAGACTAATTTAGTTACTTGTTTGGAAATTCATGATACTAGTAGCTTAGGAAACAAACCCTTCGGTTACTTTAATCTTAAAATACGCTTTTCTATTGAAAGACTACAATATACACCAATCCCTGTGGAATCGATAATTTAAAATACTTGTTCGCGGAATAATCCTACAACACATAGCCAACACCAACATATCACATGATAACAGATAATCATGAATAACAACAGAATAGACATAAGCATCAATCCTCATCCCCATCAATCGAACAATCCCAAGGTTCATCTCCATTTCTAAAACTACCAAAGTTTCCAAAAATCGGGAATTCAACTCTTTTTAAAATAAATTCCATGAAATGATATTTTCTTTGTTTTTTTAGATAGTATCTTTAATTTAAGAAATACTTCCAAAAACGGCACTCGAATCGGAGTTACGGTTTAGAAATTATAAGTTTTTAAAGTTTTAAGCATTTTGGAAATTAACATGGGGTAACGGTTCCTCCTGTGAGAACCGGTTCCCATTGTTCAAAAACATGCTCTTTGGATTTACTATGGGGAACTCGGTTCCTCCATACTGGGAACCGGTTCCCACCAAAAATATTGATTTCATGTGTAAATTTTTAACTGGGAACCCGGTTCCTCCCCAGGAGTAACCGGTTCCCACTGAGTCGAATCTCCCTCATATGAACCCGTTCCTCCCACATGGGAACCGGTTCCCGCAACTAAAATATGCGCTTGATGCTGAACCGCTCAAACCTTTCCTTTCCAATTATATACAGATTATATCATTAAGAACACCAAAATGCAACCAGTAAGCATCAATACAACATCATACACCACAATTTCATCATTCCTATTAATTATTTAACACACTAACGGTTCCAATTCCTATAATCCGACACAATTAGGGATAATCCTACAAACCTAGATTATCTAATTTAAAGTGTCTTAACATACCCAATCATCCAATTGAATTCCAAAACCCATAAGACATTATAATCGAATGAAATCACCCCTAACCTCCCGATGATTCTCCGAATTCCGGCGTTTGGCTTTTTCCCTCTTTCTCTTCTCTTCTCTAATGTACGTAGAGTGACTTCTCAAAATCCTTCTCTTATTCCTCTATTCCTTTTATTATTCCTTTTATCATTCTAAATAATAAAATAAAATAATTAGAGTAATTAGAGTGATTTACTCCCCACACCCTTCAATTGACTTCACACCCCAACACATCCCTTTTATTTAATTAATTAATTAAATCCAATAATCCAAAAAAACCAATAATTAAACTTCTAATTAAATTAATAATTAAAATTCTAATTATTTAATAATTGAATTATTTGGGGTGTCACAGATGCTACTAGCTATGAAGATGTGTAATAGTCAGTGGTATGGAAACTAGAGAAGTGTAGTTGTCATTCCTGTTTATATAATTGAAATCCGCCATGAGTTAATCGTAAATGTTGATAGCGTGATCACAGGTTCTAGGTGTTGTCGAGGCATCTGTTAGAAATCTACCACCTTCTGCCCTTGGTGATGGTAGCAACTTTGATACAATGGGTTTGTTAGCTAAAAGTAAAGGAGTACAAATGAGGCGCCTAATCTACATATTGAGTCCTTTTAAATAGTGCTCACCTAATCTACAACTTGAGTTTGTTAGGACATTTTAATCTACATGTTGATGTTCACCGTCATTTTGTCCGGTCATCCAACGAAGATTGGGGAAGGAAGGTAAGATTCTCATATATTCATTTATTATAGCCAATTTTCTCCTTACTTGGAAAATGATAGCTTGAATGTTCCGTTATAGTTGTCACTCTTTGTTGAATTGTGCGTAGGTACGCTTTCACTTTTTTTGTTAACTGTATTTTGATTAATTTCTATATGACAGTTTTCTATCTTTCTTCAAACCCAATGCACGATGTATGCATTAGTAGTATTGAATCACAACACCGAAGCCTGTGCTTGATCCTCATGGCCCCCAACGACCCACTGAACACCAACCTATGCCTCTTCCATAACATATATATGGGCAACATATATCAGGAACTTGGATTAAAGTTTTGAAATCAGATGCTTGAAGGAATGACATAATTTAACCGTGAAGTTGAAGTTGAGTCAGATAAGATGTCCAAATATGGAGCTCGCTTAGAGCATGTCCTAATTTGGTTGTATAGTGTATGCATATTACAAGTTTGCTTTGTCCTCACCGGTTTGACATCGAGCATTACCACTTTTTCCCTATCGCCTTACGAGGCTTGAAGTATATATACATAGTTATGATCATTTTGGGCAGAAGATTTGATTGTCATAGCATGTTTACTTTTGTTATTGCACAACACTAGATGCTAAATTATATGAACATTGATACTAATCTTAAACTTTGTAATGGTCTTGTAGATAATCAATATAAGTTGATGTAGAGAGTTGATTAATTGTCATAGCTCTGAGAAGACCAATAATCGTCGCCAATTATTGTTTTATTACATGAGTATGATGTAAACAATTCAATACACTTAGGGGAAAGGAGTAGTAAAGTAGAAAAGTAGATCAGAATTGTTTGTGTTCATCTACTTGTTTGTGAATTTATCTATATTTATGTGGTATAAATTGCATTTTTTATTCTTGTCTTTAAATTTTTTTGAGTTGGTTTAATATTTGATTGAAAAATGATGGTGAAATGACTCTCATTTTTCCACAACCAAACCAATTTGATTTGTCTGAAGTCGGTAATCCATTGTACTCACACATTCAACTCATTCAACAAATATGTTTTCTCAAATCAATTGTCAAAATTATTTACTCCAAGAAACTACGAAATTGTTAATATTATTTGTTTTCTCTGTGTAAATGTGCAAAGCCAACCATATTATAATTCAGAGAGTTGGATGCATGCTGAAGGATGAGCAAGTAGTTAGAGGTTTGATTTCTAATTTTTGAAAATGTAACTGGCTTGCTCACTAGGGATGGCAACAGGTCGGGTGCGGGTTTAAGCACACCCAGACCCGCACCCGCCACCCAGACCCGCACCAGCCCCCAAACCCGTTCGGGGCTAAAATTTGTTCACCCACCCCCACCCCCACCCCCAACAAGAAACGGGTTTCCCCGCACCCGCCTTATTTTAAAAGTGTTTTTTATGTTTGATATTTTTATTTAAATTTTATTTTCAAAAAAATAAATAATAACTCTAATAAACATGATATTATAACATTAAAAAGTATTAAAAAGTGTAAATAAGTAATAAAACTATTAAAAATAAATTAAATAATTAAATTTAGTTAGGTGGGCGGTATTACCATCACCCGCACCAAATAAAAATGGGTATTCCTCACCCTCCCCACCCCCGCTAAACCGGTTTTCCTCGCTAATTTTGGGGGGTGTTGTAGGATTCTTCCAAACAAGTATTTTTTATTATCGATTCCACAGGATTGGTGTATGTTATAGTCTTTCAATAGAAAAGTGTATTTTAAGATATTGTAACCAAAGGGTTTGTTATCTAATCTACTAGAACCATGAGTTTCCAAACAATAACTAAATTAATTCTTTCAAAGAGAGTTATGGTTTGGATTAAATAGAGTTTGAGATTGTTTTCAATTTAAAGAGGCATGTCAAGATTAGTTTCATTGATCTAGTTTCATACATATTCATTTAATCAAGTGATGAACATAGTAGATGATTTCTACAACATATCCTCTCAATCTTGTAGATTTCCCACCAAGATTGTGAATGTTATCATGTTAATCCTTGCATGATTCCTCACTACAACTATTAACATGATAATCATTAAGTTCAATATTTTGTAAACACTAACACACAAATCTATTCCTAGCATTTGTTTATTAGAGGGTGAATATCCTAGGTCTACTTTGAAGTATTCTTTTCCAAGCAAAACTCAAAGCATAAAGATGAAGAACAAAGATATTCAACTATATTAATCATCAACCATGTTCTTACACAAATGGATTAAAAGAAATACATACTATAAAGATCAACTACCTCTAATCTTGACACAAAAAGAGCTTAGCCACTCATTTCCATGGTTGCTTGCTCTCAAGATTGTTGGTAGAGATGATGAACATAAGAAAAATAAAGAGAAAAGCTATGGTTTTTCTTCCAATTCTTGCCCTAGATTTTTACAAAGATGAAAGATAATGATGATGAAGTGTTTCTTCCTTCCTTTACAAGCCAAAAAGTCAGTTGAAGTGATGGGTTGGTGGCTCAAAAGATGAAAGCATGGGCTGTCCTTTTTCCGACTCGCAGATCGCTACCGAGCTGGTAAGTCATACTGAGCTACATTGGCACCGAGCCGACCAAGCATGCTTTCTTCATCCAAAATTATCTTCAAAAAGAATCATCCCTAAAGCTCTTCAAAATTCTTGAATCCAAGCTTGGGAGAATTAGTCAATAAATTCCTACAATTAAGAGTGAGATAAGTTAAATAATATATATTTAAACAAAACTAAATAAAAACCTAATTAAAACAAAATATTAGAATAAATAACACTAATTATATGAAAAGGTATTGTTAAGGACCACAAAATTATGTACAAAATAACTACAATTTGGTCCTTAACAACTCTCCCCAACTTACTTCTTTGTTTGTCCCCAAACAAAAGTCAATAATCTTACAAAGGTAGAAGAAACAAAATGCAAGCATGCAAACTCACACAAGAATAATGGTTCAAACTCGACATACTGTGCAAAAGCACATCGATCGCTTCTTCAAACACAACATGGCTATGAATTAAGTTCTAAACACAATATATCAAAACATGTAACAAAATAAAGGACATGTTCACACTTGAATCACCTAATTATTTCTTCATAGTTCATGAAGAACAAAATGCATATTCACACAGACTAAACACTCTCACTAATAATTATGCACATCCGAATAATTCATGCTCATCGAAACAAGTTAAATGACAAAATGGAAACAAAGATCACTAAGGACTTTCAAGGTTGTAACTTGGCTTAGGTTAGAAACAAGGGATATTTAAGTACAAAGCCATTGAAACGAATTGGGTCAAAGGATATGAAGAGCATTTCACAACTAATTCCCATTCCCTTCTTATTATTCACA
This sequence comes from Vicia sativa, assembly GCA_021764765.1. NCBI lineage: Eukaryota > Viridiplantae > Streptophyta > Magnoliopsida > Fabales > Fabaceae > Vicia > Vicia sativa. The sequence goes on along the minus strand of CM038796.1, from coordinate 2,995,276 downwards.
ACTTCTTTTCTTTTTCACACAATGATCCTTTTCTTTCTTTTCTTTTCTTTTTGTTTTCTTTTCATATACAAATTTTTCTTTTTGTAATTTTCTTTTTCTATACTTTTTCTTTCTTTAGGATCATTGTGCCATCAATTCTAGGTTCTTTTGATCCACCTCCCCAACTTCATTTATATCACCCCTTTTTTATTCAAGAAAATGCTCTTCAAGGGTTAATTAACAAAAGGGTTGGTATTCACAAACAAGAAAATTTATAGAATGAATTATCATTGAATTTTTCAAAGATCATCAACAACTATTAAGTGGCCTACTTAACAATTAGTTGATTTGATACATTCATCCTACAAATACTATTTAAGCTCGTGGGTTCACAAGGGTTCACCACTCACGGGTAATTGAAGCCCTTTTAGAATTGGTGGTTTTTCTCATAATGCACAAAAAATTGCCTTGATCATCTCTAAGTTTCCAAGTTATCATAAACAAGTAAAGATTAAACATGAATCAAACGAGTTAACACAACTATTAGACACTCTATATTTGGTAAAATGTGGAAGCTTCTCACATATGTGGTTTATGTCCTAATGATTCGAATGTGAACACAAAATTTTTGTACATGCCAAGATGTTTTGCATAAAGAACAAATTTCATAGACATGTTATTATTCTACAAAATGATAAAATGTGTACCTTCTTTGTGGAATGAATCGAGAATTTTATCATCACCATCACTTTGGTGAAACACACTTACTAGCTTTGAAGAACCGTTTGAAAAATCGGACAACCCAAAAGAAGTACATTCAAACTAAATAAACTATAATCTAAAAATAAAAATAAAATAAAATAAAACAAACTGAAACAAAATAAAATAAAAAGACACCCCAAAATGGTGTTTAAAACTTAAAAAGAAGTACTTAGGCTCCATGCCTACAAAATATCAATTGGAATTACAAGCCTATCCCCAAAAATGGATGACAACCAACAAAATCCGTTTTAAGTTTTAAATGCAAAATAAAACTAAAAACTAGAAAATGCTGAAAGTAAAATAAAAGTGGGAAAATAAAAGAGATCATCAATCAGTGGCCTCGAGAATCAAATCTCCAATAGACCCCGAGTCAGAACCGGAACCAGAATCAGAATTATCTTCTCCATCATCCTCATCTCCCACCTCCTCCTCAACATTTGGCCCGACCCCGGGCCAACCAGCATATGCACTGAGCTGCTCTCCCGTGCGAGTGAAATGTGTTAGTGTTTTTAAGTTGGCATCAATTTTGGTAAAACTAGGCTTTAGAAATGTCTTGATAGATGTCATGACATTCGAGATTGAAGATAAATCCCATCGACAAGGATGGTAAAAGTACACTTTAGAATGGAAGCTAAAGTCAGCTTGAAATTAAAACAGATCGATGTCATAATGTATGTTATGACATTCAAAGTGACATTCTGCTCGAATCGCTTTTTCCCGAGATTTTTCGTGAAGTTTGTTGAGCATTTTATTTATGTTTTTTATTAGAAAGCATGCTCACGTGGCTTCTAGGTTGATCTTAATTAAACCTAAATTGGTTGTTGAACAAACCATGTTTTTAGGAGAAAATTAAGTGAACCCTAGCTATCTTTATGGAAGCCCAAAATCAAGATTCGTGGATCGTCTATATAAAGAATTCAACCTTACTCTACCCACGCCTCCGTTTTATTGAAGACATTGCAGCTCTTATTTGTGTAACGTTAGGTTTAGTAACATATTTGTAATCGTTAAAGGTTTTAACAGCTGGTCTTTGTAATTTAGTTTTCTTGAGCCAAGCAACTATCAATTGATAAGTGCATTGGACTAGGATTTATTGTAAGGTAGTTTATCACCAAAGCTTTGAAGCACGAGTGTTTGTCTCTTGATTGTAAGCTTTGAAGCGAGATCAAGATAGTGTATTGAAGTGTGTCTTCACAATTCAATTAAACAATAGTTGATATCACGCTGTGATCGGGGAGTGAGTAGAACTCGATCTAAGTAGGACTTAGGTTGAAGTGTCATTGGTAGTGATTAAGTGAGGAGTTGTAAACGGGTGAGTTTAACTCGAATTGATACTACTAATAGTGAATTTCCTCCCGGCTTGGTAGCCTCCGCACGTAGGTTTGTTAGAACCGAACCGGTGAACAACTTATTGTGTTATTTATCGCTTTCTATATTTATCGGTGAATTGTCAGCAAAGGTCGACATCGTGTCATAACATTCTCGTGACATTAAGTATCTCTGCTTGAATTTCAATTGGTATCGCAGCACCCGCTTGTTATTTCGGGTGAGATCTAGGGATTATAGTTTCGCTTAATGGATAAGGAAACAGATTTGGAGGTAGACCACCCATTCGGATGGGTCTAATTATGAGCACCGGAAGCCTCGTATGGTTGCCTTCTTAAGATCGCTGGATATCAAGGCTTGGAGAGTCACGATAAAGGATGGAAACATCCAACCAAGGTTGAAAGATGGGACTACTGCCTTGAAACCCGAGGAAGAATGGAGCAAAGAGGAAGAGGAGCTTGCCCTGGGGAATTCTAAAGCACTGAATGCTTTATTTAATGGTATTGACAAAAACATCTTCAGATTGGTTCATCAATGTGAACTGGCCAAGGATGTTTGGGACACCCTCAAAACCACTCATGAGGGAACATCCAAGGTGAAAATGTCAAGACTTCAGATGCTCACTACCAAATTTGAGAATTTGAAGATGAAGGAAGATGAGACTATTCATGAGTTTCACATGAATGTTTTGAGATTGCCAATGCCTCGTGAGCTCTTGGTGAAAAGATGTCGAGGAGAAGCTAGTGAGGAAAATTCCATCCTTGCCTAAAATATTTGCAATGAAAGTAACGCAATAGAGGAGGCACAGACATCAACACCGAAAGTTGAAGAGCTTATTGGATCTCTTATGACTTTTGAGATGGGAATCTGAAACTCTGATGTGAAGAACAAAAGCATAGCACTTGTATCCAATATCAAGAAAGATGCAAGGTGGAAGATGAGGAGACGATATTCAAGCTATAGCTATGCTTGGAAGACAGTTCAACAAACTCATCAAGAGGATTGATCCAAAGTCAAGGTCAAATGTCAAGGACATTCCATCCGACATCAATGATCTTATGACTCCAAAGAAGATCCAAGTCAAGAAAAAGGAAGTCAAACCGAGGAGTCCAATGTCATGAATGTGAAGGATATGGACATATTAGAGTCGAATGTCCCACCTTTCTTAAGAAATAAAAGAAAGGAATGGTCATCACTGGTCTCGATGGTGATTCGTGAAGTGAATCGAGGAAGAAGGTGCCAAACTTGTCACTTCCTCACCGGAGTGTACAATTCGATATGGATTCTAGTGATGAGGAAGCAACATTTGAAGAGCTTGTTGAGACCTGTGAAGTCGTGTGTGAAAAGTGGTGAAGTGTGCGAATGAGGATTAGAAAAGTCGATTGAGAAGTTGGAAGTCGAGAATGTGAAGTCGAGGTCGAGAAAAGGAAAACACAGCCACTATAACTCTCCTCAACAAAGATATGGTCATGTTGAACTCCAAACTTGATCGATGTATAAGTCATCAAATGTCGACATCTAGTATCGAAAATTGATGAAATTCTTCACTTGACAAAATGCGAAATAAGCATGGTCTAGGGTATGTGGTGAAAAGAAACCAGTGACACTAAGAAGAATAGACATGGGAGAACAATGTCAAAACAGTTGTCACAAAGATAAACCGTGAAATGTGTCCGGATGATATGTGGCTACAAAGAGATTTGCCAACAACTGTGAGAGGAACAAGCCCGGAAGTCAAAGGCAAAGAGGATGTCATACCACGTAATGTGAAATAGGTCCGCCTGTATGTGGAGGCTAAGAAATTTGTTTATCACAAAAAGAAAAACAGACCTAATGAACCAATGTCAAAGCAGATGTCACAACATTGGGGTCAACATCAAAATCATAGAAAACTGAACCAAAAGTTTCAAAGATGGAGATGTTATTATTGTGGAAGGTTTGGTCACATAAAGTCCACCTGCTATAGGCTACATGGGTATCCTAATCAAGTTCCTTATGTGAAGCCTAAGTCCAACAAGGCATCATACACTCACCAGTGGAAGAAGAAGAAGACTACAGCTCTGATAGCACAGACTTCTCTTAGAGTATCTCCCAAGGAAGATTGGTATTTTGACAGTGGGTGCTCCAAGCATATGACTGGAGACAGAAATCTTCTCAATGATGTTAAGCCTCATTCTACCAGCTTTGTTACCTTTGGAGATGGAGCTAAAGGAGAAATCAAAGGTGTTGGAAACTCAAACTCGTATGGAGTTCCAAACCTGAATGGAGTACTGCTGGTAAAAGGTTTGATCAAATCTCATTAGCATTAGTCACCATGTGATATGGGATTCACAGACAACTTCACTAAGACTGAATGTCTTGTGACCAATGATGATCAAGTAGTGATTATGAGAGGTGTCAGATCAAAGGACAACTGCTACTTATGGGAGTCTGAGAACCTCACCGCCATCTATGAGCTCTACGCATAAAGATGAAGAGAAAGTGAAGTGGGGCAACAAGAATCGATCACCCACACCTGAGGAATGAAAAGGTCAGCTCCTAGAGGAGTCGAAGATTACCAAGAATCCATATGGGAAAAGGGAAGATCTATGGTAATTGTAAGGGTGGACAGAAATCGAATGTCTCACTCAATGTCCGGACATTTGATCACTCCCGGCATCAAGCAAAGTACTAGGTTCTCATGAGAGGTTGACCAAGTGTCTTGTCACAAATGTTACAGGAGAAAAGTCTTGATAATATCCTCTTGGCGAGGAGGAAATATTATGGTGGCTTCAATCTATGGTAATCACTTGGAATCAAGAAGTCTCGATAGATTGATGGATGACTCAACATTTCTTTCACGTAACAAGAAATGTGTCAAGCTTGAATGATGAATGGCAAGATCACTGTGACTATTGCCCTCCACACCGAAGTCGCCAAGAGATCAATTGGAAAAGTATTGATCAAAGCTTGTATAAATGTCACCGTGATGGATGTTCACTCTGAGAAGTAATCTCATTCCTTGGATCACAAGAAGCAAAACCGTGGTCCTATACAATGTTGAAGCCGAACTCACAATAGTCGATAACAATTGCTCTAGGGTGGTCTGATGAAGCGTATGCCGACTAAGTACAATGTCACGCAGAATGTCATGACATTGTCCTCCGACATTTCTACAAAAGTACTTGAGGATAGTCGCTTAAGTCTTTAAGGGACAAATGGGTATTTATCTACATAAGAAGTTGTAGCAATTAATCGAGCCTACAACAAGGGATGAATTGACTTGATACTTCAATTACCCATAAGTGGGGCATTTAGGTACTTTCATCCCCATTTTAAAAAGTACAAGAATAGGAAGAGACATCCTTATATAAGAGTTTCTCCATTTGAAGGTTGCATCACTCTTACTTCCTCTAAAAGAAACTCTAAAACCCTGCCAATTTCGCCTCACTCCCACAACAACCATCAAAAAAATGTCTTCATCCTCCTCATCATCTCAACAATCAGGATCTTCATCTCCTTCCATGAATGAAGATAGGTCAAAGACTGAAGCCATGCAAGCTGAAGCATTGACAGTTACTCCACTGCGCACCATGGCAACTGACCCAGAAAGAGTCAAGAAGCTACGCACAAGAAATGCAAGAAGGGCATCCCCTTCCGGTAAGACTTCTATTCCATCATCCTCCTCTCCCGACTAGGTCAGGCATGTGGCCATAGCTAGGATAGTGTCCGATATCCTAAACGGAATAACTGCACTGGATCTCGCCCCTAATCATAAGTCCGCCCCTAGCTCAGCTTGATCCAGATGTCAATGAGAATGTCAAGACATCCGTGATGATGTGGACTCTCCCAAAGTTGATGTTAATCCTTCGCCTCGCCTCCCAAAGGTGTCAAGATGATAATGAAATGGAATCTCCTCGATAATGTGAATGAGATCCCCGATGAGATTCTTGAAAATCTCCGCATCATTGTACCGATAACTCTTCATTGCCTCACCGATAACATATCCGATAGCATTCTTGAAGATACCCCGAGAGGAACACCAATCGAATATGGTTTCTCATATCATCGCCTAGATGAGGAGTTTTCCGATAATGACCTCATAGCCAAGGTTAATCCAAGCATTGCTAGAAGGGTAATGAACAGAAAGGAAGAAAAGTCCGCCAAAGCCTGCTCATGAGAAGAAAGTCAAGTTGGTTGCAAGACTCCTAGGGTGGAGAGAAGGTCTGGAAAAATCGAAAAGCAACAAGGTGGAACTTCCAAAGGGAAGGGTAAAGTAAGGAACGCCGGTGATTCTCCTAGAGCAAAGAGCACCTCAATTGTGAGAAAAGAAAAGCACCGAGCCCTCGGATCAGATGACTCGACTTTGATGTTACAGAGAATGTCCGTGACATCCAATAAAGAGAAGGTTGTCTCTTGGGAAAATTCCATAGTTCCCAAGTACCAATTGACAACATTTCCTTTCACCACCGAAAATGCTAATAGGTGGAAATATGTGAGCTTGAAAAGAATAGCACTTGAAAGGAACGCACAAAGATGCCCTTGAATGCAAAGAGGTGATTGACCGATCAAGGAAGCTGGGTTGAGAACCGGTGAAGTTCTCAAACCATGAAGGTCCGTGAAGGAGTTTATTGTGAACTGTCACATGGTTGGCGATGGAAGATCGCAGATTTTAAGACCGTGTTTGTCAGAGGAAGAAAAGTGAAGTTCTCCTCAAGTATAATCAACAAGTACTTAGGAGATCAGATGAGGCTCAACCTGAGCTTGAAGAAACTGACAATCAAGTATGTCAGCCAATCACTGCCAAGCAGGTAAAACATTGGCCATTGAAGGGAAAGCTTTCTGCTAGCAAATTAAGTGTCAAATTTGCTATTCTTCACAAGATTGCCCAACGGGTTCCCACGAATCACAAGTCAACCATCTCCATTGGTCCGGGAGGTTCATCTTTTCGTTGGAACAAAAGCAAAGTTTGACTATGGAAGCTACATTTTGATCGATTCTTAAACATGTCGCTATGCTATAAAAGGACCAATAGCATTTCCTCCCTCTGTGGTATTATAACCGATCAATACCCGATATACCGTTGATAGAGATTCAAGATGTAAAAGAGCTCCCGCCTTGGCTTCCACTACAAGCTATTTCAAGGAAAGCATGTTCCCGACATTGTCATGACATCACCGAGACATCTAATGTCAAAGCCAATTCTCGAAGGCATGTCATAGCTGTGCTAAAGGAGACCTGAGAGAACTTGAAGCAAGGAAGGCACCTTGAAGCACCGATCTCCACCCTTGAAAAGAAAAGACTCGAAGTTGAGGAAGAAAGGCTTAATGGTGACACCTCACGACAATATGGAAGAAGATGCGAGGTCGATCAAGAAGTAGTCCAAAGAAGGCTCAAGATGTGTCCTTTCACAAGGCTCCTCAGAGAAGAGAGCACCTGAGCTGCTGGCCCTTTATGTTCCTCGATTGTTTTGTTCTCTGTCAACTTTTTTCTGTTCTTTTTATTTTTTTCCAATTTTGCTTGGATGACTGTTTTTTTTGTTGACAAATTTGTAAGGCCTTGACAGAGATGTACCCCTAACAATATTGGTACTTTCTTTAATTTTTATGCTTGCATGCTTGAGGCAATTGTATGGTTTCCTTTGGCCCTTTATGGCTAAAAAGGGGGAGAAGAAATACTGTGGGAAGTATTAATGTTTGGGAAACTGTATGGGGGGAAATTGGGAATTGTATGGCCAGTTTAAAATTTTGTGGGCAATTAAGGGATCTTTGTATGGGTAGAATTTATCTTCTCTTAATTCTAGTTACTTGAAGCTTAGGAAAGCTTAGGAAAACTTAGAACTAGGTAATAATCTTCTGCTGCATTTGTACTCTGATAGGTCAAGTAGTTTTAGCCAAAAATGTGTCAAAGGGGGAGTTTGTTAGTGTTTTTAAGTTGGCATCAATTTTGGTAAAACTGGGCTTTAGAAATGTCTTGATAGATGTCATGACATTCAGAGATTGAAGATAAATCCTACTGGACAAGGATGGTAAAAGTAAGTCGTAATGGGAAGCTAAAGTGTGCTTGAAATTTCATAGAATAGACCGATGTCATAATGATGTTATGACATTCAAGGTGACATTCTGCTCGCAGATCGCTTTTTCCTGAGATTTTTCAGGAAGTTTGTTGAGCATTTTATTTATGTTTTTCTGTTATTAGAAAGCATGCTCACGTGGCTGCTAGGTTGATCTTAATTAAACCTAAATTGGTTGTTGAACAAACCATGTTTTTAGGAGAAAATTAAGTGAACCCTAGCTATCTTTATGGAAGCCCAAAACTGAAGATTCAGGACTGCTTCTATATAAAGAATTCAACCCTTACTTCTGACCCACGCCCGATTTTATTGAAGACATTGCAGTGCTCTTATTTGTGTACCGTTAGGTTTAGTAACAATAGGTTTACCGTTAAAGGTTTTAATTGGTCTTTGTAATTTAGTTTCTCTTGTGAGCCAAGCAACTATCAATTGATAAGTGCATTGACTAGGATTTATTGTAAGGGTAGTTTATCACCAAAGCTTTGAAGCACGAGTGTTTGTCTCTTGATTGTAAGCTTTGAAGCGAGATCAAGATAGTGTATTGAAGTGTGTCTTCACAATTCAATTAAACAATAGGTTGATATCATCGCGGTGATTGAGGGGAGTGAGTAGGAACTCGATCTAAGTAGGACTTAGGTTGAAGTGTCATTGGGTAGTGATTGATTGAGGAGTTGTAAACGGGTGAGTTTAACTCGAATTGATACTACTAATAGTGAATTTCCTCCCGGCTTGGTAGCCTCCGCACGTAGGTTTGTTAGAACCGAATCGGTGAACAACTTATTGTGTTATTTATCGCTTTATATTTATCGTGTGAATTGTCAAAGCAAAGGTCGACATCGTGGTCATAACATTCTCTCGTGACATTAAGTATCCGCTGCCAGAATTTCAAAATGGTTCACTCCGGACTCTCTAATCAGAGCAAGGTGCTCCATGCTCGCATAAACATGAATGCTCTCGATGAGCGAGATACATCCGCCTGCTCCATTCTTCCGATGGACTAGCTCGAGGAAGTTCCATCGCAATCGTACAGCCAAGCAGATATCACCGAGGGCCCTACAAAATCGATCACAATAGTGATCATCAATAACTCCATCAATGGTGAGGTGTCCCACAACAGAAAGGCAACCTTCGCTTTTTCAAGAAACCCATGATCGCCCAGATAGGTGAGGCACGCTTATACGCCGCCCGGAGGTATAACTATGCAACCCTTTGCAGCTCATTCGCAATCGACGACCAAAATCAATCGCTCCTCATCGAGCATGTAAGCAATCAAACCGCCGTCCATTGGTATCGATGTGTGGCTCCGAGGTTTCAGATTGTATAGAGCCACACACATCATAACTCTCGCACTTGTCTTCATACTGGACCTGTTGAATTTCAAGGGTTGTCTAGCATGGTTTAACTCATAGGAATGCCCAGACAAACAGAGTTTACTCCTCAACATATTGAAGTCCCAATTACCACGAGCCAGGTGCTCATGGTAAACATCCAGCTGGTCCTCTCGGGCTGTCCAGTTGATGCCCAGAAAACTGTTGATTGCGGTGCGAGAGAAAAAGACTGATTTGCCTCGAACAACAGAAACAAACCTAAACTCACATCCCTCAGCCGGAATAGCATTTGCATAGAATTCTCGCACAAGCTCAACATTGACCTTTGTCTGCGGCTCACAAAGAACATCCAACCAGAAAGAATAGATCGATCTCCGAATAGTGACCATGCTCGGAGGCGGATGGCGCATCCAGATGTTGCATTCCTCAAGCTCTTTGTATCGAGCCTCCTGAGCATGTCCCATGAAACGATGGTCGAAAGTACCGGCCTAGAGGACCCAAATTTCAAAGAGGAAACGCTGCCTTTTCAGGCCATCCGAAAATTCAACACAAAATCAATGTAAAAGTGACACCGAGGTGTCCATTAGCAAATAATCATGCAAACAGCAGCAAATCAACCAACCAAAGCATTACGACTAATCGGAAAACAAAACACAATGGAATTTTCAGATCATACGAGCGGCCTCGCGATTTTCAAAAATTCTTCTGCAAAACCGAATTTTTCTCCACAAAAACACATCCAATGGCAGCGAAAATACCATCCTAATATTTCTCTATCATCTAAACAACCTAATTCTAAGAGAAAATTCGAAAATTCCTAACCCTAGGTTTTCAAAATCTAACCTAAACATGCAATGTACACGAAATTGAGAGAAGAAAAGCATAGAATACTTACTAGGATGCCTTGGGAGATTGATTTGACAAAGAAATTCACAAAGATTTGAAGATTTTTGGGGTTTTGAGAGAATGAAGAATGATGAAGAAAATAGGGAAAAAGGGTTTAAAAGAACCCTAACCCCTTTAAAACTAATCGTGCCACGAATCGGGCCTCCAAAATCGATTTTTTGAAAATATTTTTTTAAAATCCCAGATCACTGAGGCGACTTCTATCACACTGAAAGATCAAATGCAACGAGGCCTTTAGCGCTAAGCGGGCCTAATTTTGAAATTTTAGAGAAAACAAAGAATGATTCGGCATGTGTAAATGAGTTCAAGGAAGAATACTTACAATGTTGGGGCCTCCCAACAAGCGCTTTGTTTAACGCCGGTAGAGTTCAACGGTTCATGATGATCATTGATCATCGAAGAAGGATTCGCTATATGTGCTCACCTCTCCGCCAACGCATCGCTTCCACCGCTGCCCATTCACCGTCCATTCTTTTGTTCTTTCAAGATCTTGCAAGACAATTGCACCATACTCTTTACTTCTTTGATTAAAATGGACCACCACTTTGTTTTGAGTTTTCCGGAAAAGCCTCATCCGGGAATTGAACAAGAGAACCTTTTGCCCCGGCCTAAATTCCTTGATCTTTATCTTCTTGTCATGAGAAACCTTAACTTTTGCTTTGTACCTCCGGTTTGAATGGTATGCTCCCTCTCGCATTTCTTCCAATTGAACGAGTTGTATTTTTCGCCACCCGCCAAGGATGGATCGAAATTCAAGAATCGGAGGGCCCATAATGCTTTGTGCTCCATCTCTACCGGGAGGTGACAAGTTTTGCCATACACAACCTGAAACGGGGTTAGTCCGATAGGAGCTTTATAGGCGGTTCGATACGCCCATAAAGCTTCATCTAATTTTTGTGACCAATCTTTTCTAGAACCCAAATGCTTTTTTCCAAAATCTTTTGATTTCTATTGGACACCTCGGCCATTCGCTTGAGGGTGATAGGGGTCGTCACTTTATGCTTTACACCAAATTGTTTCAAAAGTTTTTGTAACAATGCATTACAAAAGTGCGAGCCACCATCACTAATGAGCACCCTAGGCACACCAAATCGAGAAAAAATGTTTCTTTTCAAAAATTTGATAACAGTTTTGGCGTCGGCCTTAGGCGAAGCAATGGCCTCTACCCACTTTGATACGTAATCCACAGCTACAAGAATATATTCATTCGAAAACGGAGGTGGAAAAGGACCGACAAAATCAATCCCCCAACAATCAAATACCTCCATTTCTAACATATTGTTCAACGGCATTTCATCTCTTTTTCCTATCCCGCCACTTCTTTGGCATTTGTCACAAGATTTAGCGTGAGCATACGCATCTTTGAATAGAGAAGGCCAATAAAATCCCGATTGTAGGACTTTGGTGGCCGTCCGCATTCCATTATAGTGTCCCCCACAAGGGGAATTGTGACAATGCCAAAGAATGTTTTTGGCCTCCTCATCACTCACACACCTTCTTAGCAACCCATCGCTACTCAACCGAAAAATGTATGGTTCGTCCCACACATAATACTTAGTATCGGCTAAAAACTTCCGCTTCTCATTCCAAGTCAAATCTTCCGGCATTAATCCCGCGGCCTTGTAGTTTGCCATGTCGGCAAACCACGGTCGCTCTTGGATTGCAAATAACTTCTCATCCGGGGAATTCCTCCTTCACCTCTTTTTCCTTGTCCGTAATTTTTACGTTCACTAAGCGAGACAAATGATCTGCTACCAAATTTTCCGAACCTTTTTTATCACGGACCTCTAAATCAAATTCTTGTAAAAGGAGAATCCATCGGATTATCCTTTGTTTAGAGTCCGGTTTGGTAAGCAGATATTTTATCGCCGAATGATCCATGAAAACCACAACCTTTGAACCAATAAGGTAAGGACGAAACTTTTCCAATGCATATACAATTGCGAGCAACTCTTTTTCAGTTGTTGCATAATTGATTTGAGCATCGTTCAAGACTTTGCTCGCATAATGTATAGCATGAAAAATTTTGTCCTTCCTTTGGCCTAACACGGCTCCCACCGCATAATCACTAGCATCACACATTAGTTCGAAATCAAGTTTCCAATTTGGCGCAGTGATTATGGGTGAGTTTATCAAATTTTCCTTCAACTTTTCAAAAGCCAACAACAATCATTATCAAACAAGAAAGACTTATCTTTGTTGAGCAAGTTGCTCAAAGGTTTGGCTATTTTGGAGAAGTCCTTGATGAATCTTCGATAGAATCCCGCGTGACCCAAAAAGCTCCGAATGCCTTTGACATTGGTAGGTGGAGGAAGCGTCTCGATAACATCAATTTTTGCTTTGTCGACCTCAATTCCTCTTGAAGATATCTTGTGGCCAAGGACAATCCCCTCGGTCACCATAAAGTTGCATTTCTCCCAATTCAAGACCAAGTTGGTCTCCACACACCTCTTCAAGACGGTGTCCAAATTTTCCAAACATAAATCAAATGAAGCTCCAAAAACAGAAAAGTCATCCATAAAAACTTCAATTGTTTTCTCAATCAAATCGGCGAATATAGCTTGCATGCACCTTTGGAATGTTGTCGGCGCATTGCATAAGCCGAAAGGCATACGCCTATACGCAAAAATTCCAAAAGGACATGTGAAAGCCGTTTTCTCATGATCTTCCGGATTCACCGATATTTGATTGTACCCCGAATAACCATCCAAGAAACAATAGTATTGTTGTCTCGCAAGCCTTTCTAACATTTGGTCCATGAACGGAAGAGGAAAATGATCTTTTCTCGTTGCTTTGTTAAGCCTACGGTAATCAATGCACATTCTCCACCCTGTCACTTTTCTTGTTTGCACAAGTTCATCCTTATCATTAGACACAACCGTCAAACCTCCTTTCTTCGGAACCACATGCACCGGGCTCACCCAAGTACTATCCGAAATTGGGTAAATCATTCCCGCTTCAAGCATCTTCACTACTTCCTTTCGAACTACCTCCTTCATCACCGGATTCAAACGCCTCTGAGGTTGGGCTACCGGTTTGTACTCCTCCTCCATCATTATGTTATGCATACAATAAGCCGGGCTTATGCCTTTTAAATCGGCTAAAACCCAACCAATCGCATTTTTGTTAGATTTCAAAACTTCAATTAAGCTTTCCTCCTCCTTCTCCGACAATGTATTACTAATGATTACGGGCTTTTTACCTCCCTCCTCAAGAAATACATACTTCAAATGAGATGGTAGCTCTTTCAACTCAAGTTTCGGCTCTTCATCTTTTAGATCTTTTTTCAAACTTTCCTCTTCTTCCTCCCAAGGGTGTATTTCCTTGGAAATCTCCATTCCTTCCAAACACTCCTCAATATCTCGACTATCATCATCATCATTCACTTCTTGTGTTGCTTCCTCAATAACGTCAATCTTGAAACAATCTTTCTTATCCATGGGATGCTTCATTGCTTCAAAAAGATTAAAGCAAATCTCTTCATCTTGAACTCTCACCTTCATTAAGCCATCATCTATATCAATCATCATCCTAGCCGTCTTCATGAATGGTCTTCCAAGAATTAAAGGTGCATCCACATCTTCCTCCATGTCTATGACAACAAAGTCAACCGGAAAAAAGAATTTGTCCACTTTTACCAACAAATCTAAAGCTACACCGTGAGGGCGAGTAATAGACTTGTCCGCCAATTGCAATGTCATTTTTGTAGACTTTAATTCAATCTCCCACAACCTTTTCACAATGGATAATGGAATCAAATTGATAATTGATCCCAAATCAATTAATCCCTTGCCAACATATACATCCCCAATGGTAACGGGCAAAGTTACACGCCCCAGATCACTCTCTTTCTTCGGAATAGTGCGTTGAATTATTGCACTACAACTCGCATCCACCATTATGGTTTCTTGATCCGTAATTCTTCTTTTCGTCAAGATATCCTTCATGAATTTTTCATATTTGGGCATTTGCTCTAATGCTTCGGTAAATGGAATATTTATTTGCAATTGCTTAAAAATATCCATAAACCTAGCATAGTGCTTTGCATCATCCTTTTTAGAAGGAAGGTGAGGATATGGTAAGCTTCTCAATGGATAAGTTACTTCCTTCTCTTTTCCCTTTTTCATTTTCTTCTTTTTCTCCTCTACTTTCTCCTTTTCAACTACACCATTCGCTAATTCATTTTCAACTAACTCCTCATTTTCAACTAAATCATCCTCCACATCAACATTATCATTTTTTTCAACTACAACCTCCTCATCTTTTTCAACTACCTCTTCCTCCACTATTACTTCTTCATCCTTCTCCACTACTTTCTTTTTTCTTTCAACCACTTTCCTTTTCTCATCACAAACTCTACCACTTCTTGTTGTTATGGCTTTGCAATGTGTAGGATTTGTTTTATGTAGTTGGGGAAAATGATGTCGAAGCACTTTGTTCGGAAAGTTGCTTAGCTAGTTGCCCCACTTGTGTTTCCAAGTTCTTGATGGATGCCTCCGTGCTCTTTTGATTAGCCATAGAAGCTTGCATAAATTGAGCTAGAGTGTCTTGAATGTTGGAAGACCTCACTTGATTTTGAGGTTGATTTTGCGGTTGAGCTTGATTTTGATTTTGAGTTTGATTTTGAGTTTGATATGGATTTTTCCTACCTTGATTGTTACTATCTTGCCTCCACCCTCCTTGGTAACCTTGGTTACCCCTTTGTTGGTAACCTTGGTTTTGATTTTGATAAGGGTAAGGAGCTCGTTGTTGGTACCCTTGCCCTTGGTTGGCTATATAGTTAGCTTCCTCATTTTCCGGAGGACAAAATCCGGTTTTATGATCTCCTTTGCACAATTCACAACAAGCTATTTGGTGAGCTTGCTTATTTGATGTTCCTTGTAACTCCATAATTTGTTGAGGGAGTTTAGCCATTTGTTTTGTCAATTCTTCAACTTGTTTCGCAAACAATTTGTTTTGTGCCACAAGTGCTTCGTGACTTGAACCAATTTCTAGAACTCCGCTTTCACTGTACACCTCCTTGATCATGATGAGTTTGATGATCATTCCTACCCATCTTCTCAATTATTTGGATTGCTTCATATGGTGTTTTTCCATCAAAGAACCTCCCCGTGGCATCCAACAACAATTTGTGTTGAGGTTGGAGACCATTTCGAAAATGTGAATTTGTGTAAGCTCGTCAAAACCGTGGCTAGGACACTTCCTAAGCATAGACTTGTACCTTTCCCATGCCCGATTCAAAGGCTCGTTTACTCCTTGTGAAAATACCGAGATAGCGGTCTTTGCCTCCATGAAACGTGATTGAGGGAAAAATCGTTCAAGAAATTTTTCCTCCAAAACATTCCAATTAGTCATCGTCTCTTGCAATTGATCAAGATACCAATCTTTTGCCTTCCCCACTAGAGAATGAGGGAAAAGCCTTTGGAAGTATTGTTCTTCTTGGTCTTCCGGAGCACCCGCCGCTCCCGCGATCTCATAAAACTTAGTAAGGTGAGTGTAAGGATCTTCATGGTCATGGCCATGAAATGGACTTGCATAGAGAAGTTGAAGCAAGCCCGTTTTCATTTCCGCGACCCTTGCATTTGCTTGTCGAGCAAATTGAGCATTGTGACGAGGGCTATTGACACACGGCCCCCGTGGTGGTGGTGGTGGTTGTGGTTGATTCTCCGCCATAGTGGCGACTTCTCCAAACACGGGTGGTGATGAAGAAGTAAATGCTTCTCCTCTTTCTCCTCTTTCTTGCCTTTGCCTAGCTTGTCTTTTTCTTCTTTTAGCACTACTATTAAGTCTTCTAGCCGTCCTTTCAATTTCGGGATCAAAAAGGAGTTGGTCGACCGGAATACTTCCCCGCATAAACTAATTCCTGAAAAAGTCTAGCCACACAAAAGAAACAAAGAGAGATTAGTAGAAAAAAAGTCTTAAAACACACAACTATTGCTATACTAACAACATCAAACGCCAATCCCCGGCAACAACGCCATTTTATTGTAGGATTCTTCCGCAAACAAGTATTTTTTTATTATCGATTCCACAGGGATTGGTGTATGTAATAGTCTTTCAATAGAAAAGTGTATTTTAAGATATTGTAACCAAAGGGTTTGTTATCTAATCTACTAGAACCATGAGTTTCCAAACAATAACTAAATTAATTCTTTCAAAGAGAGTTATGGTTTGGATTAAAGAGAGTTTGAGATTGTTTTCAATTTAAAGAGGCATGTCAAGATTAGTTTCATTGATCTAGTTTCATACATATTCATTTAATCAAGTGATGAACATAGTAGATGATTTCTACAAATACATATCCTCTCAATCTTGTAGATTTCCCACCAAGATTGTGAATGTTATCATGTTAATCCTTGCATGATTCCTCACTACAACTATTAACATGATAATCATTAAGTTCAATATTTTGTAAACACTAACACACAAATCTATTCCTAGAATTTGTTTATTAGAGGGTGAATATCCTAGGTCTACTTTGAGGTATTCTTTTCCAAGCAAAACTCAAAGCATAAAGATGAAGAACAAAGATATTCAACTATATTAATCATCAACCATGTTCATACACAAATGGATTAAAAGAAATACATACTATAAAGATCAACTACCTCTAATCTTGACACAAAAAGAGCTTAGCCACTCATTTCCATGGTTGCTTGCTCTCAAGATTGTTGGTAGAGATGATGAACATAAGAAAAATCAAGAGAAAAGCTATGGTTTTTCTTCCAATTCTTGCCCTAGATTTTTACAAAGATGAAAGATAATGATGATGAAGTGTTTCTTCCTTCCTTTACAAGCCAAAAAGTCAGTTGAAGTGATGGGTTGGTGGCTCAAAAGGTGAAAGCATGGGCTGTCCTTTTTCTCGACTTCGCAGATCGCTACCGAGCTGGTAAGTTATACTGTTATGTTGCACACGAGCGACCAAACATGCTTTCTTCATCCAAAATTATCTTCAAAAAGAATCATCCCTAAAGCTCTTCAAAATTCTTGAATCCAAGCTTGGGAGAATTAGTCAATAAATTCCTACAATTAAGAGTGAGATAAGTTAAATAATATATATTTAAACAAAACTAAATAAAACCTAATTAAAACAAAATACTAGAATAAATAATACTAATTATATGAAAAGGTATTGTTAAGGACCACAAAATTATGTACAAAATAACTACAATTTGGTCCTTAACAGCGGGCCCCGGATGGGGCGGGTTTATTTGCCATGCCTATTGCTCACAGGAAAAAGAAGTTTAAAGCTTTCAGATTAATTGAAAAGATCAGTCTCTAATGATGATCAGTGTTCTGTAGTACTTGTGCAAAACATAGTCACAAGAAGATATTACATGTCTTTTGTGTTAACAAAGTCACCGCATTTCTGTACTATTATGATCATACTTTTATTTTGGTATCGACCCTTCAATTCTTTAGAAAAACTGATCGTTGACTACTATGGAGTTTAGGCGGAGATAAGTCAACCCTGGTCAAATATTATTCTAGATTGAAATTAATTATCAATAATGTTCTAGGAGAAATATTGGTTCTTATATTGTTTACAATTTACAATTTGATTCAAATTTTCCCTTACCAATAGTGGAAATTTCCCTGGTAATATTAGAAGAATGTCAAAATAGATAGGAGTAGTTCAGTAATCAACTAAGCACATATGATTAGTTCAGTAATCAACTCAGTGTAAAATTGATTGAGTAGTAATAATGCTTTCGACTTGATAGTAAGACCTTAGTGATTGGCATTGCTTATAAAATTGATTTAGTGAATTTGTAATCTAAGTTGATTGATCTCAAATTAATTGTGAAAATTGTTCACCCCATGCCGTGAATCTATATGAAGTTGTTAATGTTGATTGTTTTCTCGTATGTAAAATGTGCATGCCAACTATATTCATAGAGATAATTCAGAGAGTTAGTTGCATGCTGAAGGATGGGGAAATGAAGGAATAGAAAAAGGGAGGATGTGGTGGCTTTGGCAAAGGGAATTTCTCAGAGCTTTTCAAATCCATTGAAGAATATGAGAAGACTTGGGAAACTAGAAGAACTACATAATGTTGAGTAGCTCTAATAGCCAATCAATATTGGCTTAATATGCTTTGTATCATGACTTTGATATATGTTATTTGTTAATACATATAATTGTTAGGCCTCATATTTATTATGTTATTTGTATATGACATAATAAAGTCCTTAGAGTAGTCTATTAATAATCTATTAAGTGTGACTTAATTGTGAGAGCTCATTAAACATAAGGACATTATTCTTAAAGTATCCGTAGTCAAGCTTTACTGTCAAATAGGACAACAGTAAAGCATAGAGACTATTACGTGAGTAAATTGATGACTGTATCTCACAAGTCATGGATATGAGATATCAAGTCTTCACGTAGGTATAAATATTATGAGTAATATTTATACTGGATTGACCCACCATGAGAATACTACATAGTTTGTTATGTAAGTGTCATAAGTTATTCTCATAGTGATAATGGTGTATACCACCCTTCGACCTGAAACCACTATGGATCCTAGATGTGGAGTCGAGTACTTTATTGTCAATCAAACGTTGTCTGTAACAAGATGATCATAAAGATGGTTGATGGGTACTTTATAAATCATGCTGAGGGACATGAGTGACCTAGATGGAATTTGCCCCTCCTACATATACGGGAGTAATATCCGGTTGATAGAGTATGATTGTAAAATGCATGGTCAAAATAAGTCAATATGAGATATTGAGCTTATTTGTTGTTATCAGGAATACTCGGGGATCAAGGAATAAAATATTAAACTATACGAGGGTGACACATTCTATGCCTTGTGTTCAATATAGATATAAGGGCAAAAGGGTAATTATACACTTAATCATTATTACATAAAACTTATGTCAGATCACATGACATTCTCGTTACTTGGGTAGCAATGATGTGTTGCTAGATACTCATTGTTTATAATATTAAATAGGTGATTTAATATTATTGCCAACGCATACACGATAAAGTACTTATAGTGGAATGGATGATTAAATTAAATATGATTTAATTTAATTATGTGTTAATATTAATTAAATTGTTTAATACATTGACACATATAATTTATTTGATTAAATATGATTTAATTAAATAAATGGGAATTGACAGTTGATTAAATTAAATATGATTTAATTTAATTAATAGTTTATTTTATTTAATTAAAAGAGTTTGATTAAATAGAAATAATAATAATTTAATTAAATAGTTTAATTAGATAAGATTGAGCTTGTTTTGGAAAAAAGCTCAAATTAAGAGCATTAGGGTTTTAGAAGCTCTCTATAAATAGAGAAGCTTTTTCCCCTTGTTAATGCTAATTGTCAATTCTCAAGAGAACAAGAAACGGTTAGCACCGCCTTCCACTTTGCACGTGGACTACGAGACGCCAAGATCTTCGTGATCGTAAGAGAAAGCACGCTTCAAGAGGTAACTCTTTAATTCTTATTTCAGTGATTTTTGATTTGTGATTATTGATTTAATCAAGACCCGTTCATCAGGATTGTCCCGTTAAAAGGATAAATATGATGTCTCTTTTATTACATTAAATATGATGTCTCTTTTATTACAGGTGAATGATGTCAGCTAAGGTTTCTTATTTTATTTTTGATGAAGAAATGTAAAATAATATGCCTTTTTTAAGGGTACAACGCAAAAGCAAATTTTGTTATCCTTATTGCAGGAACATGTTCCAACTTCCAAGTGACAAATAATTTGAAAACTTCCAAGTGACAAATAATTTCAAAACTTGACTAGATGGTTACTTAAGTATATAACTTTCTATCTTATGTTTTGAATTTTTAAACATTTCAAATCAATTGTTTTTGAGCTTTCAATTTTCTTAATAATTATTCTTAGTTGCTAGCAATGCGCACATGTGTTTGTATCATCAAGGATTAGGATAGAATTTTCTTTCTCTAACACCATACCGAGATGCTTCTTGCGGTTTTGAGTTCCATCATCTTGAGAAATCACATTGTTATAGCTTTGGCGTATTCTCTCTTAGGATCAAGTAGCTTAATCATCTCCAAAGTACAAATCAAATTCTCTCTAAAGTAAGGGTCCAATACAACCAATTCCAAACCAACAAATCTTTTATCTTCCTTTGTATATAATATCGCCTTGTATATAATATCGCCTTCTCTAACTCAGTAAAAAAAACATATTTGATTTCTTTAAAATCATTGTTGAAAATGAATTATAAATAACATTCATATTTATAAATCAGACAAACAAAATTAGAAGTCATCGTTGCTACTTAAATTAAAAATCAGAACGATTGATATTAATAAAGTTTTTTTAAGTGTTTCTTATAATTTGAGAACATATATCTTTAAAACAATTCTAAGAAGGTGCAACTCATCTGATTATGAAATATAGCAGAACTTCTATGATATTATAATTATATAATTGAAATTAAATATTGAAAATAACAGGATTCACATTTGATTGAATTTAATCATTGTATTATTTTATAGTCGGTCATACTGATTCAAAAATATGTTCAACAAAATATTTTAATCAGAAAAATATTTATAAATATTTATAGTTATTAGTAAAACTTATTATTTTCTTATTTTAATCAACAAAATATTTATAAATATTTATAGTTATTGGTGATATTTATAATTATTAGACATATGTATCATGTTAATCTACATAAATATTTTTACATATTTATAATTATTAGTAATGTTATAATAAAATTATATATCACTAATGTTTAAGGATTGAGAAAAATTTATATTGGTGATTAAGGAAATTCTCGTGACACGGATACACTCAATTAGATTTCAATAAATATAATTTTATTTGGTAGTTAAGTTTAAAATATGAATGAATTTACCCGCATGGACACACGAGTCTTCTACTAGTTAACTTTAAAATCGTATCATTACACAATAGCACTAAATATGGTAATTTATGATAAAATAATAAAATTTTACAGTTCAAAAAGTTGTTCAAACCCTTTTTTAAATACAATAGATCTAATCTCAATCAGAATTACAAAACTACTTGATCGTACATAAAATCCACAGGCCCGATACATGTAGTCGGCTAGGCCTAGATAGGGGACTCCACACAGCCGAGTAGGGAGATCGGAGGAACCGATGACTATGAAACATAGGAATATGGAGAGACTGATGTTGAGCACACAACCCGACCCTAGGGTTACGGATAGCTCAACTCTAGGAGGTTACGACCAAGTCGACTCATTTAAGACGTAACTGCCTCATTAGGCCTGTCGGCGCACATTACATTGTTCATGATAATTAGCGACGGCGGAGGTTACGAACAGAAATGGCTTCTCAGTTATGATTGATGAAGAGGTATGACAGTTATAGGAAGAAGTTAATGAGGTGGTTTGACACCTCTATAAATAGGGCTCCCGACTGAGGGATAAGCAAGACATAGCTTGGAGCACAAGTATCCTTCACTGAGCTCAATCCTAAACATTCTCATAGAAATATTCAAGCAAGAACATTTGACGCCCATCATGGGGCCTCGGTAAAATTTTCCTAGGACACCGTATCGTAATTACAAGACGATGTCTTGACACGAGCATGACCCACCGCCCCATACTTGGCACGCTTTATGATTGATGACTTGCGTCAACACAACTACACCCAAGATAGCATTCGTGCTCTTCAACAACGGAGCCGTGAAGAGACTTAAGAATAAGAGATATAGCTTTTAGAGCCACAACCACTGCTCTCGTGCCATCTAGGACGACCAAGTCCCGAAAACATTAAACCTCCTGCTTTGGCAACATATGACAAAAAGACCGCGAGCATATTATCTCGATAATAACACTATGGCCTTGATAGGGCCATTGATTCTTTGAAATGCAAGTTAATGGCTAGCACTTTCGAGAATCGTGAGATGATACATGGGCTTGCCTCAGCTCTCTGTAATCAGTTATCAAGACTTCGACAAAAAGATAATTCAACATTTCTCGGCAAATCGTCATCGAAAGATGGCGAATACCTCACTTTTCGGTGTCAGGAAACTGCCAGTAGAGTCATTAAGGGACTACATGGCACGTTTCAATGAAGAAACCATAAGGGTTTCCCACCCCAATCAGGAAATTTTCATGGCTGCATTCCAACACGGGCTCCGGGCCGGGCAGTTCAATGAGTCTCTGGCTCAGAAACCGATTAAGAGTATGGATGAGATCATCACTAGATCAAAATGTTATGTGAAGGGTAAGGAGATAAACATGGAGAAAAGAATCCGAGACGCTAAAGAAAAGGGGAAGACCCGGGATGAAGGCGCCTGACAGCGAGCTCGTCCTCGGGATACTCCACCACCAAAGGAGCGTTCTCGGGAAAGGTGGTCTCATTAGCCACCTCGCCACTCGAGTAGGTCGGATGAGACATTTATTCATTTGAATGCAAGGAGGGAGGACATCTAGAAGGATGTGAATCATTTGAATCTGTTTACCGTACCATGGAGGCCCCGGTCAATGAACGCAGTAATGGGCAAAGATACAGAGGCGTGGTGTGCCTATCATAGAATTCGGGGACACTCGACAAAAGACTGCACGACTTTATGTCAGGATATAGAAAGGCTGATTCACGAAGGCAAGCTTTCATCCTACATCAAAGACAATAAGGATCAATCTGGCAAGTGTAGTCCGCCACCTAAGGGAGGTGACACCTCTAGATCACCTTCAAAGAAGAAAGGAAAGACGGTCTAAGAGGTTCGAGAGGCAAGGCTTACTCGACACACCTTGAATACCATTTCCAGTGGATTTGTCGGAGGAGGTTCCACTAGTTCAACTCGGAATAGGTACGCCCGGTGTGTGATGCAGGTAACTCAGGTCGGTCCCGACGATAGTGATCCCGGGGTTGGAGCTTTTTCCCAAGAGGATGCTAAAGGAATTTTTCAACACGAGAATGATCCCATGGTAATTGAAGTACAAATCAGAGATTGGGAAGTCAAGAGGGTTCTGGTAGACCTAGGTAGCTCTGCTGACATCATGTATTAGGAGGCTTTCAAAGGAATGGACTTTTACTGTAACACCCCAATTATACCCAACGTTTGTTACAATATCAGAGTGCGAAAATTTTAAACTAAAAGCATGGGATGCCACATTTCAACATTAACAACACAAACAGATAAGATACATAACACTTTTTAATTCGGAGGATCTCATAACAACTTGCAATAACTTTCAAACAAAATACTTTTTATTACTACGCAGCGGAATTCATAGTTATACAACTGAATATATCATACTAAGAGCAACTTTAAACATCCTGTTCGACTTTCAACATACTTAACAACTTTTTATTTCACAACATCACTTAGGATCTCAACAAATTATACTAATAACAACTAGAGTCAACAATATAAACAACATAGACCAACGTCCCCCGAGTGTTACGTATCAGAGCAAAGACACCGACTTGAACCGACATCAACTAATTCTTCCATTCTTGGATACCTGCACGTTACCAATATAAAGGTAACGACCAACAAAATAGAAAGGGTGAGATATCGATTAATATAAGCGAAAGTACGATAATTCATATGCTTAGGTAAAGGAACATATAATAATTACTACTTAAATCGATAACATATAATATCTACCAAACAACATAAAGTCAACAACATATAATATCCACCAAACAACATAGAATCAACAACATATAATATCCACCAAACCACATAGAATCGATAACATATAATATCTACCAAATGACATAAAGTCAACAACATATAATATCCACCAAACAACATAGAATCAACAACATATAATATCCACAAAACAACATAGAATCAACAACATATAATATCCACAAAACAACGTAGAATCAACAACATATAATATCCATAAAACAACATAAAATCAGCAACAACTTAAAACGCGACTCAATGAGACTCGACAAATGCAGATGCATGTGGATCCATTTGGAGCAAAACTCCCAACGTAAAATATGCCAGGTTATCGAGGCATTCAACAAGGCATAAGCCTTCAACTTACAACGTGGTGCCAATCCAGGCCAACTTAATAATGCACATGCTATGTATGATACAACGACCACAACAATCAACAACAACTTAAAACAACAACAACTTAATCATGCATTAACTGCATCAACATAATCAACACGATCAACTTCGACTTCAACAACTATTAACAACGTCAACAACAATGCAACTCATAATTAACATAATCAACTTCAACTTCAACAACTATTAACAACGTCAACAACAATGCAACTTATAATTAACATAATCAACTTCAACTTCAACAACAATAAACAACTTTTACAACCACGCTACTTATAAGAAACATAATCAACTTCAACAACAATTAACGACAACAACACAACGCAATTCATAATTCAATCCAATCCACTTCATTCTTCGACTTTGGCCATTTGAGCCTACGACACCTAGACCATCTAATTCGGACATAAACGACATCATTCCGACAGTATCAGCAATTCAGCAACTAACACGAGTTAAGACGAAATAACACTATTTTAATTAACTACCCGTATACCCGAACTATCCCATAAAATTTTCTCCAATTCCGATAAACTATTTTCTCCGCTTAATTAAACTGACAATATTATTTCTTGCACTATTTTAATTTTTCTTCAACATACTAATTAGTTCTAATTATTATACTAATTAATTCTGATCGTATCATTAATAATTCTACGTTATTATAGCTCACTTTACCAATAAGTTTACACTGCTGGTCACACCTTATGCTGCCATTTATTACTCTGTTTTTACTTCCCTACAACATTGTTATCAACTAAATAATTCCTGCTATTTAATTTAGCCACTACTAGTATTTTCCTGTAATTAAATGGATTAACATGCTACTTTAATTACACTGTCTGTTCCAATTGACACTGCTAATATTCTTCTCCTGGTATATTTATCCGTTAATGCTAGGATAAATTCTGCTACCTGTGATCTAATATCTTCATTCATCTATTGTTATTAATTCATCCTACTAAGTATATTATTTTCCCATCCTAAGTCGCAAGCCCACAAAATGCACACACAATACATCAAAGTGAGACGCCCACCCCCCTTACCCAGAGGAGGTCGCCTCAACCTTCTTTCCCACTGGAGGCGGTCGCCTCCCTTCCTTTGCACCAGCAGGGACGGTCGCCTCCCTTAGCCTTCATCATGCCAAAATTTCACCTTACTTCTCAGTCACATGTATCGGTTCGATAGAGGTAATACAACATAATACCAATTGCCGAACACAAATATCAGACAATTCAACTCAAGATAATATAATTCACTCCAACACATAAAATTCATCACCGAAAACACGATTAGCATTGTAATTACGTAGCCCTAAACCCCACATAAGAACCATCCTACAATCGATTATAAAACTCGAACCCCACCCCTTACCTTTGGATTGACGGGAACTCGAAAATTCGATCGGAATAACGGAACTCTCGAACAGCAACGATCCCTCCTAGCACCTTTGTTTCCAACCTTCTTCCTTTCTCTCTTTCTGGTTTTTCTCTCCACGACTAGGGCTTGGTCTTCTTTTTGTTTTGCAAGCAATGTTTTTCTCCTTATTTTACTAGGTTACTCAATTTATATAGTAGCTTCTAATAAAATTGGTTTATTAAATAATTATCTCCATAAATACTAATTTATCCTCATAATTAATAAAATACACTTAATTCGTTAATCCCTAATAATATAATAATTCTAATATCATTTTTATTCTAACTACTTTTACCCGATTATTAATTTAACGATTCTACCGACAATTCGACTTAATTACTAAATTAATCGGAAAACACTCTACATTACTTAATTAATTTATTATTTCCACTCCTTTATATACTCCTTTAATAATTCAATTATTATTCTATCATATATTTTATTGGCCAATTAAATAATACTTCTCATTTTATTTCTCACATTATAATAATAATTCTCCTAAACCGATTATTTCACTTAAATAAACTAGTCCAATAAATAAATACTATTATTCTTAATATTAATCCTCCAATTACACCAACCAAATGATCCGGCTTAAACTTAATAATCCAAATATGTCTCTTAAATAATGCCGATAAATCCAATTACTCCGATTAATTCTCAAACTTCGTCTAATTCCAATAATTAAATCTTTTAATAATTTAATTAACTAATTAATTAAATTCGGGGCGTTACATTGACCCTAAGGAATTGTTGCCTTTCAGTGGAACCTTGGTAGGCTTTTCTGGGGAGCAAGTGCAGGTTCTGGGCCATCTCCCAGTGTTGACCACATTTGGATCTGACGAGAATGCTAAAGATGTTCGTTTTTGGTACTTGGTAGTGAATGCACTTTCTCCATACAACATTATTATTGGACGCCCTTCTTTTAATGTGTTGAATGCGGCCTTATCAACACTATATTTTACTATGAAGTATCCATTGGGAGAAGGCCGAGTCAGAATAGTCCGGGGCGACCAAGGGTTAGCCCGAAAATGTTACAAAAATAGCATGAAAATTTAGTAGAAGCCAGTTTCGGCTGAGGAGTCGGCAAACCACAAGTTAAACGTGGTTGATATCGATCTTAGGGAAGATCCTCACGAAGATAGTCTGGTTCCCCAGGGAGGAGACAAAGGAGGTTCAAATTGGTTCTCAATCGTCTGAAATTACCCACCTTGGTACTCAGATGACCAAGGAAGAGGAGGCAGAGGTAATTGAGGTTCTACGACAAAATATTGATCTTTTTGCTTGGAAGCCTTCAGATATGCCTGACATAGACCTGGACATTATGTTCCACCACTTGGATCTTGATCATGATGTTAAGCCCGTGTCATAATGGAAAAGGAAGAGTGGTGAGGAGAAAAGGAAAGCAATTGTAGAAGAAGTTGACAAGTTGCTAAAAGCCGGATTCATTGGTGAAGTCCAATATCCGACTTGGTTGTCCAACATGGTGATGGTTAAAAAGAGAACTGGAAAATGGAGGATGTGCGTTGACTTTACAGACCTTAACAAGGCGTGTCCAAAGGATCCTTATCCACTCCCACACATTGATCGGTTAATAGACGGATGTTCCATATGTTGTGGAGTGTAGGATGGAACGTGCACAATCCATTATTTTTCACATAACTTGTAGAAGTATTTCAACACATAATCTCCACCACCATCAATTCTCAAAACTCTGAGATTTTAACCACTTTGACTTTCGACCATAGATTTAAAGTTGGCAAATACCTCAATCACTTCACTTTTCTTCTTGATCAGGTAAGTCCATAGTTTTCGACTAAAATAATCTATGAATGTGACAAAGTATTTATTATCTCCAAATGAATCCACCTGGATTGATCCACATACACAACTTTGCTTGCACACATTCCTCACACACTTCATTTGGAATGTTGATTTCTAGAGTCCTGAGACCATATTATTCTTCTTTAAATCTCTGATGTCCCTAGAGTTGAGATGGCCAAGTCAACAGTGCCATATCCATTTTTCTGTGCTAGATAAAGTCTAAAGGCACTGGTGCTCCATCATATTAAGTTCGAACTTGAAGGTTCTATTATGAGACATGGGAGCCTTCAAGATTAATCTTCCATATGCGTCGATAACTCTCATCATCTTGTCTTCGACCATTGCTTTGTAATTATTTTGGACCAACTGCCCTATGCTGAGCAAGTTGCTCTTTATGCCTGGAATGTATATCACATTGGAAATTACTGACCTTTTTCCTTTTTGCCTCATAATCAGAACATCTCCAATACCTTCAACGGCTAGAGTATTTTCATTTGAAAATTTTACCATGTTCTTTATCGAGGTTTTAGATTTACTAACCAATATTTCCTTCCAGAAATGTGTGATGAGCATCCTGAATCCAAGTACCATTGGTCCTTGAACTTTACTTCATCTCTTCTTGTGAACATCAACAACATATCTTCTTCTTCATAATTTGCGAAGTCTGCATCACTTTCTTGATTCTTTCTTTTCTCTGGACAATCACTTGGATACTGACCATACTTCTGACAATTGTAACATTGAATATGACTTTTGCTAGGCTCTCAGCCACCACTTCTTCCTCTATTTGCAACACCACATCTTTGGTTTCGTTGGTATGGTCTTCTCTGATTCGAACATTTTCTTCGTGCTGGATTCCTCTACCAATCAAATTATTGTATCCACCTCTACCTTTGTTGTCGAACCATTTTCCTTTACCTTTGTTATATTTTGCTGCTTGAGCTTGTAGAGCCACATCACTCTTCGACTTGTTTGCAGCTCTTTCAGCCATTCTTTGTTCATGAGATTCAAGCGTCCCTTGAAGCTCTTCCTTCGAAAAAGTTGACATGTCCTTCAACTCTTCTATGGAAACTACCACATGGTCGAATTTCGGAGCCAAAGATCTCAAGATCTCCGAAACAACAACTCTTGTTGTTAACATCTCTCCACAAACCTTAATCTTATTCACTAGTTTCGTAACCCTATTGAAGAAATCATATATGCTTTTGCAATTTTCCATTGGAAGCAATTCATAAATTCCTTTGTGACTTTTTAACCTCACCTCTTTTACTTTCTCAACGCCTCCAAATCATTTCTTCAGAATTTCCCAACTTCTTTTGCAGATTAAACATCACTAACCTTTTCTAAATTATTTGGTCTGACACATTGGTGAATTATAAAGAAAGCTTTATAATTCTTCTTCTTCGATTCTTTGTATTCCGCTTCTTCTTTTTCTAAAGTGTCTTCTTCAAGTGGTTCTAATCCATATTTCACAAGTTCCCAACGACATTGAAAACAGAATATAACCTTCATTTGTTTTCACTAATTCTCATAGTTATCACCACTAAGAATAGAAATATTTGATGGAAAATTTTCATTCACACAATTCATCGCCATTGATTTTCTTCTTTTTCCCTTGATCGCTCAATCGTAGCTCTTGACACTAGATGTTGGAAATCCACCAAATACTATGAAGAATTTCTATCAATCTTAATAAACAAGATTGTTATCACCACATAATAAGGATGAAAAATATGAATGAAAGAAAGAAGGAGAAGATAATGATTTTCTGCAGAGTTTCTCTCTGCCCACAAACTCTGGAAAACTTTATTATTGACTTGCAACTGCAAATATTATGAATGAATGACTTGATTACAAAAATAGGACTTACTCCCACTACGCCATAAAATACCTATGAAAGCGCTTTTTTTGGGCTTTAAAAGCGCTTTCGTAGGTGGCGCTGCTATAGGTTTTAGCAATTTTTGGCAAAAGCGCTTTCGTAGGTATACCTAAGGCAACACTTTTCCTAAAAGAGACTTCTTAAATAGACTTTAGCATGGAAAACGCTTAGGCCTACTTTAGAATGCCATTTATGCTTCAGAGCACCCTAAGCGCCACCACCTATGAAAGCGCTTTTTGAGTAAAAGCCGCCTATACATAAGAAAGCGCTTAAAAGCGCCATAGGTTTTAAGCGCTTTCATAAAAAGCGCTTTCTTAGGATTTTTACTTGAAAACCAAAATTTATATAATTTTAAACTGCATTGTTTGCAGCATTATTTCATAAATCTGTAATTCATAAACCTGTAATTCATATACCTATAATTCATAAACCAGTAATTTACAATCCTAATCCCGTGATTTCAACAAAGATTATATACAAATACCATTATATACCATTGTTATCCAAAATATATATACACCATTGTAATTCAATTCACATATTTTTAACATTACCAAAATCAACCCTAACAAAATCAGCAATAACAATAACTAAATTTGTCCTAATGTATGAACAAAACACGATCAATTATATATTCAAGGTCCTGGTCCTGCAAGATATGAACACAATAACACAGTCAATATTGTATTCACACAACAATGTATTCATAATCATTTTCACACAATAATGTATTCATACCTTATAGGATTCTTTGCTCAATAAAATACTGACACAATTCCTCTTTGAGTTCTTCCAACTGAAGTTTCGTGTAATATGCACACTTGTGTTCATCGAAGTACCACATAACAAAACAAATAATATGCATGATTTAGTTAAAAATAATAAATTATATGAAATATCCGATAAATAATAAAACAAATTCTAAGTTTTAAATCCATACCGTGACTGGAATCTCTATTTGATTCATTTGAAGGATTTCTTTGATTAACTTCAAAATGAAGTATCCACAATCTATGTTGTTTTGTTGTTGAGGACACTACATAGAAAAACAAATAAGAATATATAGTTGTCTTGTTTTATCAAGTAGCATAAATATTATAAGCAAAATTATGGAAATTAATATACCTGCACTTTGATCCAATTAATGTTGTTTGATTTAGGCCATGGTACCCGAGCTTCTCTTTGACATCAGAATACTTGAATTGCGCTAACAAAATAAAAATATATATTTAGAACAATGTCACAGAAATAATTAAATATATAAATAAACACGAATATTTAGAGTAATGTCACTTATGTATCAATCATTAACTTCATATTCGAATAATTTGTCCAATCACCGTCAACCGAATTCAGATAATAGACCACTTCTTTTATAGGATCGATAGCAAGTAACAACCAAAGGACATCTATAAATTAAAGCAACAATTTAGATGAAAATTTTCATGCAAAAATACAAATATTAAAATGAACTTAGAATGAAAATCTAACCCGAATTATACACCAAAATATACAAGCTTTCAGATCGCCATTGCCATGAATCTATCGACCAAGTGCTCTCATCGACTTCGGTTCCCTAACAATTGTCGCTCACGACACGGGAGGAAGACATGAAATGAAATTATTTGACAATTGATGCCCGCGCATCAATTTATCATATAACGACCTTAAATAAAAACATAATTAATATTAGACTATTTTCATTGAAATGTTAAAAAAAAATGTTCAACCAATTAAATAATATATTAATCGAGTTACCAGATGTATGAGTGCATAACACTGACGCCTAATTCTCCATGAAGAAAAATTTGTTCCATGTCCTCTTGTCCAATTGTTTCGGTGCAAGGAAAACCAAAGATACCTGCATCCATATCCATTTGACGAATACCACCATTCATCAAATCTGATGTGCCCACTAGTGTTTCAAGACACTGCCGAAATCTAGGCACAAATTTTTTGACAGGCACCCTTTTCTTGGGTGGTAGCCTACCAACTTTCTGGATCACTTGTTGTGACCCTTGAAAAGGTACCTAAAAAACAAATAGACTTAGGTAAACTATAAAGTTATGCAGTTTTTTATTCGAATCATATAATTAACACTTTAAACCTACCTCTTTTGTGATGCAACAGACTCACAAAAATCCCTTTATCCCTAGATGCAGGTTTAAGTCCTTCACACTTGATATGTGCATTGCTTCAGCTACCAAGGTGACACCACTATTTTGCATAGTACTTTTATCATCCTGTTCTTTGGTATAAAATGTGTATCCATTAATTGTGTATGCTTATAAGAAAACACAACCAAACTTGGACCATATGCTAAATGTAACACCCCATCTAAATAACCCGAATATATTAATTAAATTAACATTTAAATCATCTTTAATCAGAGTTTAACACGGTAATCACGGGATGTCACAACTAATAAATAGAATAAACCTTCATTCAAACAGTAGCCATGCTACACTGAGGATCAACATTTCCAATTAATTTCAATCAAGCTAAGACCATGTCTTACACAGCGGAAAGATACCATAACCAAAACGGAATAAATTCAATCAACATTATTCCCGCTAAGTTTTAAATAAATAATAGACCAAGTCTAATTCCTCATCTAACGTTCCCCAGTGTTACAATCTAATCAGAGCATGACACTGACACGCGGACTAAACGATGAGCTCTAGAGCCATCCTCACCGACTCTTCAGCTGCTAACTTTAATCTGAAACGGTAAAGTAAGGGTGAGACTTCTCATAATTAAAGCATATTATAAGCTTCTCAATTAACAATATATTTCAAGCATATTAATCTACCCATTTCAACATAACCCAGATTCAACACACAATTACAACCATATAATCATCACGCACACCAATCATCAATCAGAGAATAGTAACACTGGAAGACATCCTAACATGTTACTATTCCATACAAATATAATGCAGACTCAATGCATGCGGTACCGACTCGTGACCAAGTCACCCAACACTGATCCATTCATCAACCGGATACAGTACCATCGATTCGTCCATAACCACTCGGACACGAATCCAGCATAACCACCCATCCTCACTCGGGTATCGGTTATCGGTAATCCAAGTCAAATTTCGCACAATGGGAATTAACTTCACCAAACAATGCATATGCACGCACATCACTAGCATGCAACATCAATCAGTCTATGTATACATTCATTGAACATAATTGAATCTCAACAATCAACATGATATATCAACTAATCATGCATACGTCTAACATCAGCATAACCATGCAAACCAATCAACATGATATATCAACCAATCATGCATACATCAACACAGGTTATGACCACCTCAGACATCATACACCCTCATCACCCACAACATGATACAATCTCCTATCATGAACAATTCATCACAACATCGACAATTAAGGTCAAAAGCCATCATATACAACACCAACAAACACATGATATCAATACAATCATGACTACACCAATTATCATAAACCGAATCAAAGCCCAAGAAACATGATATTCCAACCATCATGCACACAAATAACAATAACACGCTTTACATTTACTCGATCAATATATCCATCACCACGGGATCTCTACGCATACACATCAATATGCGTCCAAAAGTCACTTATCTCGAAATTGGCTCATTTTCAAAATAATTTCAAGTTTTGGAAAATATTTTCAGTTCATAAAATAGAGCATTAAATTTAGAAAATAACGTCCAAAACGGCCAAAACGGACTTACGATTTGAAAGTTATGAATTTTCAAAGTTTGATATTTTTCAAAATTTGAGTTGGAACCCGTTCACACATAGAACCGGTTCCGAAAAGTCCCAAAATCTCTTGTGGAAAAATGTATGGGAACCCGTTCCGTCACATACAGAACCGGTTCTGAGTACATTTTTCGTGTTTTTGCCATTTTTCAGCGTGGAACCGGTTCTACCAGCAGAACCGTTTCCTACGTACTAAAAGGTGATTTTCTGCAGTTTTGACAGCATTCATCCATTTTTACTCAAACCCATTTTTACCCATACGAATCCCATCATTGGAAACACCAAAATACATCATTTTGCATCATTCATCACATCAAACAACATATTTCTATCATCTATTTTCATCTACTGACACTTTAATCATATTTCATACACATTCTGACTCAATCTGACACCCTCTGACACTCTTAGGGACACATTCATGGAACCCTAGAATTTCACAAACACAATTTCCTAACATGCTATGATCTATAGAATCAACATCAAAACCTATAATAAGCATTAATCAAATCACCCACCTTGTGGGTTCTTCGAGATTCGACGCTTCTAGGTTTTCCTTCTTCTCCTCTTCTCACTTCTATGTAGTCTTGTTTTCTCCAAATGATTCTATTTTCCTCTTTTCCTTATTTAATTCCTTTTATTCCTTTTAACATAAATAAAATAATTATTTATTTCTCATTCTCCAATTAATTCCATAATTAATCTCAATAATTCAATATATTAAATCAACTATGCTTTCAATTAATTTAATAATTAAAATCATAATTATTTAATTACCGAATTATTTTCGGGTGTCACAACTCTCCCCAACTTAAAGAGTTTTCGTCCTCGAAAACATACCTCGACGAATAGTTCGGATACGAGTCCTTCATCGACTCTCCGTTCCCAAGTGACATTTCCATCTTCCTCCCGCTACTCTTAATGCGATCTCTTTGATTCGCAACCGTTTCAACTCTTTCTAATCAAAGAGATATTTCAGGCTCTTATGATCACTAATACCTCAAATCGAGAACCATATAAATAATGCCTCCCCAACTTCAAAACAAATACAACAGCTGCCAACTCTAAATCATGAGTCGGATAACTCCTTTCATGCACTTTCAATTGTCGTGAAGCATAAGCCACAACCTGCTTATCTTGCATCAACACACCACCTATTCCCATTAATGATGCGTCACAGTACACAACAAAAGACTTAGTCGGATTCGGCAAAATGAAGATCGGAGCACTAGTCAACCTCCTCTTCAGCTCTTGAAATCCTTCCTTCCAACTATCACGTCATGTTTGACATCATTTCCAATATCACTAACAAATATCCTTCTTATTCAACCACTAGAATCCCACACGATCCATTGCTATCGGGTTAAGAATACATCACCTCACCCTTACCCCATTCACTCTAAGATACACGATTTATCACTTCCTTACAAGACAATTATAAGAACCTCCACCGAACCGCAATGTCCCCAACATTTATACACAATGCCAAGAGGCTACTCCAACGATAGAGCTTGCAAACTAATACATCTCTTATAATGGATGTAACATCAATAAGACAAAGAACCCTTCACCCAACAATTCTATTCTGAAATCTCTAATAGTTTCATAAACTCCACACCTTCTAATGTTTAATTTGTGACTTCCAAAAGAAATCATACTCGCATAACAGAGTGCATCGCGTTACGCTTTCGCTACGCGACTCTGATTAATTACCTTAAGTCATTATCTTCATTTGATTTTCATCGACTACCAGCTCTACAAGTTTCATATTTATCTTTAGACTTTCTCCTTAATATCTACCAAAAATCACTGTTCACCTTCTTACATTCTAACCCTTCCACTCCGCGGCTTCAACTTGCATACACACTCAAGTCTCCGACCCGCTAGATAATTTCTAAGTCTTTTTCATAGCCATTTCCTCTTAGTTTCATGCGAACCGATGAACTACTATCCTCTCAATAGAACGTCAACCACTTCACACACTATCAAGCTTGCAAGATGAGTCTATTAAATCCAACACGATCCCGTCTATTATCAACAAGAGATTAAGGGTGATCAGTTCCTCAATTTGTCAATAGATAGCCGGAAATCACAATGGATTATAAACCACCGTACCAAACTATAATAGCGTTCCTTTAGAACTTGTGCTCGAAGTCACCCAAGCACCATGGTCCAATAATCTTCCTTTAAGGTTTACGACTTCTTCCAAGCTTATTTCTCATCTGATATCGACGATGAGATACCCTTGATCAAACAATTTACATAATCTCCTTCACCCGCACTTAGCATCGCACAAACGTTAAGTATTTTCCTCCTCATGAGACGCTAATATACCAAATACACCATAACTCATTTTGTCCCCATTTGAAGTCCTTATCCATGCGGAGAACTTTAACGACATTCACAACTCTTAGTCTCCCTTCAAATCTCATAACATCTAGGATCCATATATGTTCAGTCTGAATCTTATTTCAAATGCAATCTCGGTAATACATCTCATCATATGATCGGTAAAAGAAACTTCCAACATTTTCTTAACACATGTCAATATTTTGACATCTTAAACATGATTGCACTTCCTGTCGAATTTATTTTTCCTCTAACACCACTTATCTTTTCCTCAGAAACTAAGGTCACTTATTCATCCTCAATCGACATAAGTTGCATCTCTAATACTTTCACATTCTTACTAATACCAACATTTCATTCATTAAGAATATATCATTCTTGACCTCGTTTCAAATAACTGCGATTGTTACTGGTGATGCCCATAAAATCTTCCAATACCCGCAACAAATTTTGGACTTTCCCACTACAACACTACGTCAGCCTCAGATGGGTCTACCGCATTACCGTCACTTAAGATAACATGATAAAGAAAACTCATATCCTCATACCGTAATCTACACCATGAAAACTTAACAAAATTCTACTCCCCTTTCGGAGTTGGAATTCACCTCACAACATTCAACATACCTATACCGAGTTTTAGAAGCTTACCTCCAACTATCTTCATCCTTAACCTGACCACGAAGGTAAGTTAACCGAAATTCGACTTTACTAAAGGCATACTTTCCAACCAATTGATCCATCAAATCGCCAACAATTTGAAATAGATATTTAGTCTCAATCACCACTTAAATCAGTTATCAAAAATCCACACGCACTTCGGGCTACTTTCTTCCTCCTTGACTAAGGAAATCGAGCTCCCAAACAATACACTTGGTTTTACAAATCCATTTCATCGCATCTCCCAATAGCTTCTCAATTCTCTTAACTCAAAAGTTGGCATCTTGCACGGTGTCATAGAAATAAGTTTTGTACCAAGAACGACATCAACAACAACTCTGATTCTCCTCAAATATCATTACATGATAAATAATTACTTTCGGTGCCGGGACCATTTTAAAACAAAGTTCATCACATTATCTTTCCAACGCTTCAAACGGAACTTAAATCAGACATCCAAAACTCAAGTTATGAATCTCATAAGTTTTCAAAACAATGTTGTCAGCTTCAGGAAATCAATTCCCTGTGATAGGTAATCGATTTCCACCTTGTGAGAGTGAAAAATCCCAAAACATCACCGAATACAAATTTTGAGATCCTAACTTCAACATACCGCAACACACATCATTCACCATGATTAATTGCGTCAAGTTACAATCCCAATAACCAATTCACACAATTGCATACTTTATATCAACCATTGACACTGACACAATTAATCTTTTCAAGAACACCAAGAGGTAACTCACACAGACAGTTCCACAATCAACCGGAAGTGTTGCAACATTCAACCACACCAGCTTCATCTCCTAAGAGTCATCCTTCTTAATTACCAAATATCTTATAGGCCAAGAATATGCATCGACTCACCAAACGATTCATAATTCCTTGGTTTAACTTCAAACATTCAACCGAATGATAATTTCAAGCTAATTCAACATCTTGCTCTAACGACGAGTTGCTATTATTCCCAGGGGAACATTAGGACTCACACCTAACGGGGACACCATTATCCATACCATCGTCCTCCACTCTCAGTGATGCGAACAACACAAGTACTTAATTGTTACCACTTAAGAGAACCTTATCTGACCATCATACTGAATTCTCGAATTCGTAATCCCTCCGAATTCGGGAACTACGCAGTCTAACCAACATTTGCACTCATATAATCAATAACACGTCGATCCAACTCTTCACACCAAAACATATCGGAGAAGTAAAGCTTCTCCCCCACTGGCTTCTAAACCACTCCTGCAACCAAGTAGTTAGGAAAAACAAACAAGTACCGACAGTGTTTCACACACATGTCGTATACAGAAGGAGTAATGACATTAAGACACTGGTCACAACGACCAACCTGGCTCTGATACCACTATTGTAACACCCCATCTAAATAACCCGAATATATTAATTAAATTAACATTTAAATCATCTTTAATCAGAGTTTAACACGGTAATCACGGGATGTCACAATTAATAAATAGAATAAACCTTCATTCAAACAGTAGCCATGCTACACTAAGGATCAACATTTCCAATTAATTTCAATCAAGCTAAGACCATGTCTTACACAGCGGAAAGATACCATAACCAAAACGGAATAAATTCAATCAACATTATTCCCGCTAAGTTTTAAATAAATAATAGACCAAGTCTAATTCCTCATCTAACGTTCCTCAGTGTTACAATCTAATCAGAGCATGACACTGACACGCGGACTAAACGATGAGCTCTAGAGCCATCCTCACCGACTCTTCAGCTGCTAACTTTAATCTGAAATGGTAAAGTAAGGGTGAGACTTCTCATAATTAAAGCATATTATAAGCTTCTCAATTAACAATATATTTCAAGCATATTAATCTACCCATTTCAACATAACCCAGATTCAACACACAATTACAACCATATAATCATCACGCACACCAATCATCAATCAGAGAATAGTAACACTGGAAGACATCCTAACATGTTACTATTCCATACAAATATAATGCAGACTCAATGCATGCGGTACCGACTCGTGACCAAGTCACCCAACACTGATCCATTCATCAACCGGATACGGACCATCGATTCGTCCATAACCACTGGACACGAATCCATTTAACCACCCATCCTCACTGGTATCGGTTATCGGCAATCCAAGTCAAATTCCGCACAATGGGAATTAACTTCACCAAACAATGCATATGCACGCACATCACTAGCATGCAACATCAATCGCTATGTATACATTCATTAAACATAATCAATCTCAACAATCAACATGATATATCAACTAATCATGCATACGTCTAACATCAGCATAACCATGCAAACCAATCAACATGATATATCAACCAATCATGCATACATCAACACAGGTTATGACCACCTCAGACATCATACACCCTCATCACCCACAACATGATACAATCTCCTATCATGAATAATTCATCACAACATCGACAATTAAGGTCAAAAGCCATCAGTCATATACAACACCAACAAACACATGATATCAATACAATCATGACTACACCAATGATCATAAACCGAATCAAAGCCCAATAAACATGATATTCCAACCATCATGCACACAAATAACAACAGCATAACACGCTTTACATTCACTCAGTATCAATATATCCATCACCACAGGATCTCTACTGCATACACATCAATATGCGTCAGTCAAAAGTCACTTATCTCAGAAATTGGCTCATTGTCAAAATAATTTCAAGTTTTGGAAAATATTTTCAGTTCATCAAATAGAGCATTAAATTTAGAAAATAACGTCCAAAACGGCGCTCAAAACGGACTTACGGTTTGAAAGTTATGAGTTTTCAAAGTTTGATATTTTTCAAAAATTTGAGTTGGAACCCGGTTCCGTCACATACAGGAACCGGTTCTTGAAAAGTCCCAAAATCTCCTTGCTGGAAAAATGTATGGGAACCCGGTTCCGTCACATACAGGAACCGGTTCCTGAGTACATTTTTCAGGTTTTTGCCAATTTTTCAACGTGGAACCCGGTTCCTACCCAGACAGGAACCGGTTCCTACGTACTAAAAGGTGATTTTCTGCAGTTTTGACAGCATTCATCCATTTTTACTCAAACCCATTTTTACCCATACGAATCCCATCATTGGAAACACCAAAATACATCATTTTGCATCATTCATCACATCAAACAACATATTTCCATCATCTATTTTCATCTACTGACACTTTAATCATATTTCATACACATTCTGACTCAATCTGACACCCTCTGACACTCTTAGGGACACATTCATGGAACCCTAGAATTTCACAAACACAATTTCCTAACATGCTATGATCTATAGAATCAACATCAAAACCTATAATAAGCATTAATCAGTCGAAATCACCCCTTACCTTGTGGGTTCTTCGAGATTCTGACGCTTCTAGGTTTTCCTTCTTCTTTCTCCTCTTCTCACTTCTACGTAGTCTTGTTTTCTCCAAATGATTCTATTTTTCCTCTTTTTCCTTATTTAATTCCTTTTATTCCTTTTAACATAAATAAAATAATTATTTATTTCTCATTCTCCAATTAATTCCATAATTAATCTCAATAATTCAATATATTAAATCAACTATGCTCTCAATTAATTTAATAATTAAAATCATAATTATTTAATTACCGAATTATTTTCGGGGTGTCACACTAAACATCTCAACCTTTCTATTATTGAAGCGGGATCTGAACAATACTTTGAATAAATGTGTTCCTTAAACCATGGTATAAAACTTCGATTGTGGTCTCGTACAATATAATTCTCATTTCTATTCGGATT
Organism: Vicia sativa; assembly: GCA_021764765.1. Taxonomy (NCBI): domain Eukaryota; kingdom Viridiplantae; phylum Streptophyta; class Magnoliopsida; order Fabales; family Fabaceae; genus Vicia; species Vicia sativa. The sequence goes on along the minus strand of CM038796.1, from coordinate 2,955,176 downwards.
TAAACCTCGAAGAACACCCTTGTGCATTTCAACATACGACTCAACCTCAATCTCATTGTGCAGAACATACAAATCCACTTGATCCCGCTCGACCCTTGATATTGTCACAACTTTATTTCCAATTAGCTTCTTACCTTCTTTTTTTTCAACAATATGAGATTTGCGGAGTCCAATTGATTGAACATTTCACAGATATTCAGTACAAAACTCAACCGCTTCTTCAACAATGTATCGTTCGACAATACAACCCTCTGGTCGAATTCGGTTTTTCACATTCCCTTTTAATATTTTCATATAACATTCAACAGGGTACATCCATCTCATATAAGCTAGTCCGCACAATTGTGTCTCTTTCACAAGATGAACGACAAGATGACCATTATGTCAAAAAACGAGGGTGGAAAATACATTTCAAGCTCACACAAAGTAATAACTATTTCTTTTTGCAATGTTGGTAAGAACTCAGGATCGATCACCTTACTGCAAATTGACTTGAAGAAAAAACGCAATTTAGTTATTGCGCTTCTTACTTTTTCTGGCAGAATAGAATGTATACCTATCGATAGAACATGTTCCATTATAACATGGCAATCATGCGTCTTTAAACTCTTTAACTTGAGGTCTTTCATAGACACAAGTCTTCTAATATCTGATGAGTAGCCTTCTGGAACTTTAACTTCACTTAGGAACTTACACAATATTTTTTTCTCCTTTCTAGATAGAGTGTAAACAACAGGTGGTAGATATGTCGGTCTTTCTTTCTTCACGGGTCCCGATTCAGTTCTTATTCCCATTTGTACCATGTCCTCCCTTGTGTTAAGGCCATCCTTCGACTTCCCTTTTATATTGAGTAACGTACCAATAACACTGTCAAATACATTTTTTTCAATATACATCACATCAAGAAAATGTCTTACGTACAAAGATTTCCAATATGGTAATTCAAAAAAAATCGACCTCTTCTTCCACCCACCTGTGACAACTTTTTATGCAAAAGGCTTGCCAAACTGAATACTCACATCTTTCACCTTTTCAAAAATTTGATCACCTGTCAATCCAGGCGGAGCTCTACGTTGTTCGGTATCTCCATTGAACGCTTTTCTCCATCCACGATATTGATGTTTAGAAGTTAAGAATCTACGATGACCGAGAAAGACATTCTTCTGACAAAGTTTTAATCGCGTCGTATCGATTCCATCTTCACATACATGACACGCTTTTTCACCTTTAATGCTATACCCGGATAGATTTCCGTATTCTGGAAAATCGTTAATTGTTCCAAACAACATCGCCTTCAAGTTGAAACTTTATTTCCTATACCCATCATAAACCTCCACACCGTTCTCCCACAAAATCTTCAAATCTTCGATTAAAGGTTCCAAGTATACGTCTATGTCATTTCCTGGTTGTTTAGGCCCAGAAATTAACATAGATAACATCATGTACTTACACTTCATACATAGCCACGAAGGTAGGTTATAAATCATAAGAATCACAGGGTATGTGCTATGTGAGATACTTTGAATACCGTGTGGGTTCATTCCATCAGTAGACAATGCCAAGTGAAGGTTTCTTGCTTCTTTTCCAAATTCAGGATAATCATTATCAATTTTCAACCACTGTGGTGAATCTGCCAGATGTCGAAAATTTCCATCAATAATTCTTTCATCTGCATGCCAAGTCAAATGTCTTGAATCGGTTTCACTATGATACATCCGTCTAAATCTCAGAATTATAGGAAAATACCATAAGACTTTTGTCGGAGACAACTTTTTCTTATATCGAGGGGGACCGCATTTAGGACACTCATTTAATGATGCATACTCGTTTCGAAACAAAACGCAATCTTTTGGACATGCATGTATCTTATCATAGCTCATTCCAATAGAGTACAACATTCTTTTGGCCTCATACGTTCGATTTGGAAGAACATTATCCTCTAGTAGTATATCTTTCATAAGGTCTAATAGCTCTGTGAAACTTTTATCCGACAATCCATTGTCCGCCTTTAAGTTGTACAACTTTAATACCGCAGACAATCTTGTGAATTTTGTACAACCATTATACAACGGTTTCTCTACATCGCTTACCAACCTCTCAAACATTTTAGGACAATCATTAAGATCTTCTTCAAGCGCTTCTGCAATTTCTTTGACTCGATCATAATCGTATGTATATGTGCAATTGTCGTTTGAAGCATATGTCATCTTATCCCCCGATTCAACATTCCCGTTACTTTTCTCACCATTCATATTCAAACATATCTAACTTCTATCAATTACATACCGTATTAAATGTGATGCCAACTGAACCGTATCAACCTGGTTCCCATAACATCAATACAAACAAGGACATGTCATTCGACTGGGGTCTTTGGCGTGCGCAACAACAAACTTAACAAATTCTGATACCCCATTCTCGTACTCCTTTGACAATCGATTGGAATACATCCATGTCTTATCCATGGTTTTACTAATTAAGCTAAACAAAAACAACTAATTAGGGCACAAAACAGTATACTGCGTTTCTATCAAAACGCAAAGTATACACGGAATGGATCCGTATCAAGAAAACGCAACATACGAAAGGAAATTTAAGACAAATTCATCACAATACCAGTAATTTGAGGAAGAAATTTACCTCGGATTTATCGAACTCAAAGAAACGCGGAGAATGAGCGTCGTACGTCGAACTAGGCCGGGAAACGCTGCTAATTCAAAGAAAAGAAAACTTCTATTATAAAAAATAGGATGAATGTACATGAACGGTAAACACAAAACAATGTCAATGGTAAACACAAAACAATGTCATAATCGATTTGAACTTTCAAAGTCGAATGCAAGTGAAACTAACATGATAAACCAAATTCAACGCAAGCTATAAATCAAACGTAACAAAATCTGGGCAGCCATGAACAAACTTAGTAACGCGCATTAAAGTTCTATATAAAAAGTAGGATGAGTGTACATGAACATTTAACTAAACGGCATGAATGAATGACCTTTTTCTTAAGCAAAAATCAACATAGTATTATTTTTCATAACATATTCAAAATCTAATAAACACAACGGTTAACATGGTTTTTCAATCAAAAATGAAACAAAAGGCAAGAAATAGTATTACAACATGAAAATCAAGTTCTAAATAGGCTTCGAACCTTCAAACAAAATTTTGGGCAGCAACTATGCACATGAACTAGAGCTTGATAATATCGTTTCAATCATGCTTAATATCAAGGGTAAACACAAAACAATGTCATAATCGATTTGAACTTTCAAAGTCGAATGCAAGTGAAACTGACATGATTAACCAAATTCAATGCAAGCTATAAATCAAATGTAACAAAATCCGGGCAGCCATGAACAAACTTAATAACGCGCATTAAAGTTCTATTATAAAAAATAGGATAAATGTACATGAACATTTAACTAAACGACGTGAATGAATGACATTTTTCTTAAGCAAAAATCAACATAGTATTATTGTTCATAACATATTCAAAATCTAATAAACACAACGGTTAACATGATTTTTCAATCACAAATGAAACAAAAGGCGAGAAATAGTATTACAACATGAAAATCAAGTTCTAAATAGGCTTCGAACCTTCAAACAAAATTTTGGGCAGCAACATGCACATGAACTAGAACTAGAGAATGATGAAATTCCTAGCAATATAATAGAAACTAACAACAATATTGTACAAACTCAAATGTCAGTTGTATCCGGACAGCAACACACATCTGGGCAGCAACACACATGAACAGAAACAATAACATTGTATAATACTATCAACCAAAATCTCCTTCCAACTTGACACAAACAAACCATAATCAAACTTCAACTTAAACAATAACAACAAAAGTGAAAGTACCTTGAAGAATCTGGAGACGAGTAGAGGCAGTGGGAAAGCGAGTTCTGGAACGGAGAGAAGCAAATAGGGAAAAGGAGTTCTGACACGGAGAGAAGCAAATAGGGAAACAAGGAGTTTCCGGCCGTGAGAGGCTGAGGACGAGACGACCGTGAGAGGCTGAGGACGAGACGACGGTGGAACGGCTTGAAATGCAGCAAGAACGCAAGTAGCACGCAGGAGGAGAGAAGAAGATGAACAGGTAGCACGATGATTTTCTGAGAATGAAACAATGAAATCGTATTTAGGGTTATTAATTTTAATTATAAAATTATCTATGAAAGCGCTTTCTAAAGCCCAGATATAAGAACACTTTTTCCTTTAAAAGCGCTTTCGTATCATAGGTCTATAGCAGTGCTTTTAAAAGCGCTTTCTTAAGGCCAACTATAAGAGCGCTTTTGAAAAGCGCTTTCTAAGGTTAACCTTTAGCAGCGCTTTTCAAAAGCGCTTTCTTAGATGAGATTTTTCTAAGGCCTTTAGCAGTGCTTTTTGAAAAGCACTTTCTTAGGGTACCCTATGAAAGCGCTTTTTTAAGCGAAATTTTTTTAAGGCCTATGAAAGCGCTTTCTCTTAAAAGCGCTTTCGTAGAGGTGCTGCCAAAACTTATTTTTGGCGTAGTGTCCGTCTATTCATAATTTCAGATTAGCTTGTTGCTTAAGTCAAAAGTCCAAAACCATAAAACTCCAAAATACCTATTTTGGAACTTAATCAAATCTATCTATTTTAGACCTAAATTAATTCTATCTATTTTAGATCTAAATCAAATATGTGTGTAACAAACTACTTCCACACTTCGACACAATCTTTTCGACATTTCTTTATTTTCTGTCAAACAAACTGTTTTGACACAAATAATATTTACACTTTCAATAAATTCTCTCCTAGACTTCGCCATACCACTTAAATAAATAAATAAAAACTCTCAAAGGGAAAGCTAAGATACCTAAAAAATAACTATTTGTCAATCAAATCAATTAAAATTATATATCAAACTACTAATTAAATTATAAGTGACAAACAAAACAAATGAGAAACTAACTCTGACGAAAACACTACAAAGAGAACACTAGTTGTTAAGTTTGTGTCTAGTTGCATTTGTCAACTATAAAAAAAGAAGAAGCTAAATGCAAGAAAAATCTCACTAAACTTTATGCACTATATATTAAAGACCGATTTGACATATTTTGTTCTCTAAATCATTTGCAATAAACTCTTTCGTAGTGAATGTCCTAATTAACTAAGAAATGATGGTTAAAATTAGAGTAATTATACATTGAGATGAATGCAAGGCCTGCAAGAATTATTATAATTAACCTAATTATAAGCCTAACAACCTTCACTAGTGCTACAAAGCTAATAAGAAAGGGACAAAGAAGAGAAGCCATGAAGAAGCTTTTCAATATTTGACATAGGAGGACCATAGAACATCCACGAGATCCAATGTCACTTCCAAATATCATCATACCAACTTAATTACAGTTCAGAGAATTGCGAATGGTGGAAAATGGTAGGGACTAAGATTAGTGTGGGGGGCCTAAAGGGGCCACCATGCCTCATATGTATATGTGTGTTAGGGTTGTCACTTTTTTTTAAAAGAAATGGTTAGCTGTTCTATTACGTCACCGCCAATACCACACTTGAGAGTTCTTTACTATTTTTTATTCTTATATAGTTTTAAAATAGCTAATATCTACACTTTTTATAAGAAATGTATTCAACGTTTGACACATTATTTTTCTTTATTAATATATAATATATTTTTTTATTACAAAGTATTAGTATATAATCATTACTTTTTCTTATATAGTAATTTATTATTAACTCAAATTTTTTGTGAAATATATTTGTAAGCTAAACTCAGTTCCCCTTTATAATATTAGGTAAATTATTCCTAGGTCCCCATTAATTTTATATTTAAGTTTATTTCATCCAATATAAGATTTATAATGAATCTCTCAATATTAGATTTAGAAGTGAATACAAGGAGTCTGACTTGTATGGTGGATATGCATGTTTGCAGTGAGTTTTTGGTAGATTTTGAAGAGAAACTATTTGATTCAAAAATAAAATTATATGTTGTTTTACTCGATTTTAGATGATTAATCTAATTTTATTTTGTTTAATTTTAAATTAATTTTTTATATATTCAAATTAAGAATTATTATTTTTTATTAATATTAATATTTTAAAAATACTATGAAATTATAAATTCGAAATAATATACAACATGTATATTAAAAGTTATAATTATAAAGTGAAAACAATTGATAACAAATAAACTATTAAATACAATTGATAACAGATAAATTATTAAATATAAATAGATTAACTAAATAATAAATAGAATTAAGACAAGTTAATTAATAACGAATAATAAATTGACGTAATATATCATACTAATAAAAATAAATACATACTAAAATTTATGAAAAGAATTTGATTTGGTTGGGATCGATTTTAAAAAATCAATTTAAAATCCAATTTGATATAGATGATTTTAAAGAAAATCCAACACATCAAAATTATTTGAATTCTAAATAATTACAATTTGATTTTGTATAACCGATCATAGATAGAATATGATATCATGTTATAATTTAGATTAAAGCAAATTTCAAATTTTTACAAAATAATTTATAAAGTAACGATTGTCTCAACTTATAAATATTTAATTATATTTCATGGATAAAATTATGAATGTTTTATTGATGGTTCATATATTTCATGTATCATTTTAAGAGTAGTGATTGGTCATTAAGCCCTTAGTTCTTTCCTTCTCTCTTTATATCTCTTGTACGAGACGTTTTCAAATACTCCTTCCGTCTCAAATTATAAGTCACTTTGTTAAAAATATTTGTCTTAAATTATAAGTCACTTTAGAATTGCAATATATTATTAATGACTTTTTATCTAATATATCGTCTACTATTTATTTCCATTTCTTCTTTCTATTCTTTTAATTTCGCTTTTTAATATAATTATTGAAAGAAATTTTAGTAAAGTCATATACTATTTCACTTTCTTATTAACTAATAATTACTTTTTTAATTCGTGTGAAATGACAAAAATATCATATAATTTGGAAGGGAGGGAGTATATAGAACTAGACCCTTCAAGAGAAAGAAAAATTGGATTTTCTTCCTCACTTTGTTATCATTCCTTTCGGTCTCTATCAGTTGCTGGTAGAGGTGACCATATAGAGAGAGTTAACAATTTCTTTTGCCATTACTTCTCTTCCATTTGTTCTCATATAAATCTTTTCCTCTAATTCAGCTCAACCTAGTCAAGATTGTTTTTGCCAGAAAACAAAGACACGTATCATTAGGGTTTTGTTTTTGTCGTCTTATATAATTAACCCTACTTTCTTTTCCTTTCTCTTCTTCTTTTGCTCTTGTTAATCTCTTTTATCCTCATCAATATTGTTTGTTTTTCTTCTTGGATCTGATCGGACAAGAAAAAGACAAAAGAAGTTGAAAGGGTTCAATTCCCAAGGACTTAATACAGTTATATGTTGGTTGGTTATTGTTTGAACTTTTTGTACTTTGTTTTTGTCTTTGAAAATCTTTGTCTGATTTAGAAGCTTGCTCATTATACTTTTGGACTATAGTTGAGAGATATATACACCACTTTCATCTCAGTTTATGCATCAACTTTTTATTTGAAGGAAGATCTGTGACTTCATCACCATATTTGCTAGCTGCGTGACTTGATCTGTGAGCTCTCTGAAATCTCAATCTTTTTTTTATCTTTATTTTTTTTAATAATATTGCATTGCTCTATTTTTTATCTTAATTATATAAAAAATCATCATTTTGCAATCTTTGTTCTCAATGTTAGCCACAATTGTTAGGTTCATGCATGAACTTTTTTATCCTTTTAGAAGAAGCATGGGTGGTAAAATATAGTGGGGATCACAATGAGTGGTAATCACTTGAATGTTCATCTAGTACACTAGTAAGTATTGTGAATGTTTTATCACATGTGTGTTGACTATGTAAACATTTCCACATGAATAATCATTATACTCGATGCTTTTTCACCTAGTATATGTTATAAATATTATGAAATTAGCAATATTGGAATCAATTGTATCTATCAATTAATCACAGATTTAATTTTTTTAAGACAAATATATATTAATAAAGAGGTGATAATCATCACCGAGAGATTAAAACACACTAAGAGAGAAACAAAATCAGAAATTATAACTAATCTCAGAATTAAGAGAAATACTCAATCTATTATTAATAATTAAGATAGATTATAGAATTCTGAACTCAATCAAAAAATGGTATGAGTTCATCTTATTGACCTAAAAATCATTTCTAAACAAAAAAATATTCTTCTCCTCCACCTAATTTTCCATCGTTTATAAAACTCTTTTAAAGATAACATCGTTACAAATTTTTTCATTATTCTTTTCACCAAATTTAAAAGCAAGTTTTTTTATGTTTTGAAACTCTCATCCTCTTTACTTATAATTTGCATATATATGTTTTCAGGACTTTAAATAAAAAGGAGATATATAAAGATATATGGACACTTTTTCTCACGTTCCCCCAGGTTTTAGGTTCCATCCCACAGATGAGGAACTTGTTGATTACTACCTAAGAAAAAAAATAGCTTCTAGAAGAATTGATCTTGATGTCATAAAAGATGTTGACCTTTACAAAATTGAACCATGGGATCTTGTAGGTATAATCAACTTTTCTCTCTTTCTCCCTAATTTGTCGTAAAAATATATACTTTAATTTATGATTGATATATTGTTAACATGTGTGTTGAATTTTAAAGAGCTGTGTAGGATAGGAGCAGAAGAACAAAATGAATGGTACTTTTTTAGCCATAAAGATAAGAAGTATCCAACTGGGACAAGAACAAATAGGGCAACTGCAGCTGGATTTTGGAAAGCAACTGGAAGAGACAAGGCAATTTATAGTAAGCATGATTTGATAGGGATGAGGAAAACCTTAGTGTTTTATAAAGGTAGAGCTCCAAATGGACAAAAGTCAGATTGGATAATGCATGAGTATAGGCTTGAATCAGATGAAAATGGTCCACCACAGGTAAGTGAAATTAATCATTATTTAATCTTTCTCTAGGTTTATTTAGTGTTTGTTTCATTCAAAATCAATTAATAATTAATTTGTATAATGGGTCACTCAAAAGCATTTAGATTAAGAAAAAAAGGAATATATGCGGATCAAAAATGTGTATTTTGTCGAATCATATTCTTAATTTTAAAATATTCATATGATTTAATGTTACTCTTTTAGGCTTTTATTATAAAAAAATTATTTTTTAATTATTCAATGTATTTAAAAAGTAAATAATTATTTAATATATTTAAAAAGTAAAAAAAATTATAATAAAGAACAGAAAGAGAGACTGTATAATTTTATTGGATGGATGTACTACATTTAATCTCAGATAAAATGGTAAGAAATCAAATATCCTAGATTTAAAATTTTAGAGAAATAATAAAGCTTCACGACTTAGTCCAAGCCACATGTCTCCAACATTTTCTAAATTCCTAATATATACAGTTCTTAATTTTCTCCCATGAAAATAAATTTTATTAATAAGAAGTGAGGGTTTCATTTATTAATAATTTATATATTTTTTGAATTTTAGACATTATTCTAATTTTAATGAACTCTCAAATCTAACTCAATTGTGTCATCAGTGTTACAACTTAATAACTTAAATGGTAAAACACTATGTGATAATTAGAGTTCCAATCACTCTCCTACCCAACCTCTTTAATTAAATAGTAGTATTGGCTACTAATTAAATAAAAAAACTCACATAAACTATTTATTATATTAAAAAAAACCTTTTCTTATTTAATGACATATGTTATACATTGATAAAACACAATATTAGGAGTACTCCACAAATTACTAGGTTAAAAATAAGATACAATGAGTAGAACAATCAACATCAACAATTTAAGGCCAAAATCAAATCCCAAAAATCAGTTAATAAAAATCATATCACTTTACAAAGGATTGTTTCCACCATCCCACATAGAAAGTATAGGAAAATTCTGAGTGCAGATTAAAAAATCACTTTATAAAAAAACTCAATATAATAATTAAACTAAAAGGTTAGTATTAATAATCTTATCAAACAAAAAAACTTTATTTACCGATTTCTAATTCACCCAAATCCATAATAACAGATGCTAAAAGAGTTTAAAACTAAGAGAAAAACAAATAAATTATGTGGCATAGATAACTCCCATACAAACCAATTAAAAATGGTATACCACATCTCAAATGAAGTAGTTTTTCAATCAAACACACAACTCAAACTTTTCACTTCTCAAATGACTATTTTTCTCTCATTATAGAACCATTCCTTAAATTATATAATGTCTTTCTTTATCTTCAAGTTTGAATATTGACATATGAAAACTAAAAGCCAAATAGACATTAATCTATTTTTTAATAAGTTAGTCAAAAGCTCATCAATGATGAAATTATTGGAAAGCATTGATGTCATAGGTTAGTTTATTAGGGTCGAGGGGGGGTGATATTTTAGTATTTCAATCCATACACTTTTTAAACTAACATTAATAGTTGTTTATGATGGTTTTGAGCAGGAAGAAGGATGGGTTGTATGTAGAGTATTCAAGAAGAGAGTAACAACAACACTTCGGAAAATGAGCGAGCATGACTCTCCTTGTTGGTATGATGACCAAGTTTCTTTCATGCAAGACATGGACTCACCAAATCAAACCTCTCAACCAAATTTAATTTACCAACAACTTCCATATCCTTGCAAAAAAGAGCTAGACAATTCACCATACCAAAACCTTCCTCGTGACCATTTTCTTAATCTCCCACTTCTAGAGAGTCCACAACATGCTCAATCTAATCCAATGGTGACAACATATGGTACTATAGATCATACAAATTCCATGCTTCCTTCACCGATGCTACTTCATGAAGAACATGTCTTGGAATCTAATCAACAACAAAATCTCCATGCTATGTATGGACACAATTCCGATGTCGATGATCAAGTTACCGATTGGAGAGTTCTTGACAAGTTTGTTGCTTCACAACTTAGTCAAGATGCAACAAAAGAAAATGATGACAACATCTTTCATGGCAATGTAGAGTTCAGAAATTTGGAGAAACAAGAAATGACGCATCATGAAAATGCCTCAACATCAAACTCAAGTTGTCCTATTGATTTGTGGAAATAGTGTGATTGGTTCATACTAATTATTATAGAGTAATTTCTAACTATAAAATTAAAACATGCATGCAAGTATTTTTGAAGTCTTGTACATTAAAAATTTAATATGGCCAAAACTATATAACATTTAATGTGGAGATTCTTTTGCTCCATGTAGTACCTCTAGATAGCATATTGAAGTTTCACGGATTGGTCACATAGATCATTAAAAAAAGCATATTTCCCTCAAGATTTGGAAAACTTTGCAGGGTTATTATTGTAATTTACCATGCAAGATAAATTGACCGGTTTGTTGTTATATACATGATATGATACATGTATCTATATATGAATGGTGCATTTTTTTTATGTAATAGATTTGGTTGTTAAATTTAATATCTTATTAGGATTTTGGAATTGTTTAATTAATTATTTTTATATGGTTTGTATCTGAAGACTCGTTAGATGTCATTCAATGACGAAAGAGTCCCTATAAGGTAGATCAAATATGGTTCTAGAGCTCGCGTGTGTGCTGCACCTCCAACATTTTACGACTTTGAATTAATGATTAAACTATTCTTATTAAATGAGAAAGATAACATTCACCCAATAATCCTTATTAAAAAAATATTTATATATATCACATATAAAAATAAAAATATCAAATTTTGAAATCATGATAGATATCTTTCATGGAAACAAAGATTTTAGTAAATATATAATGATTCTAGATGGTCCATTAAAGATGTCAAGCTTATATGTTAAGACAGAGATAATTAAGGATTAAGTTTTGCAATTATAGCTTTTATATAAGATATGTTTATTCTTCTACTAATCTCTATATATATATATATATATATATATATATATATATATATATATATATATATATATATATATATATATATATATATATATATATATATATATATATATATATATATATATATATATCTTTGCTGCAAAGTCTCGCAATCTTTATATGGCATATGTTTTTGATGTGTGTGGGATTTAGAAGGCAAGTAAATGATCAGCTATATGTGTAGCTAGTCTTTATTCCAAGTGGCAAAAAATTATGTAACAAAATTATTATATAGCCATCATAGCTGGGGATCACATTACGTAACTTCAAAGCTTGATAAATGTTTTAAATATTTTTATTTATTTTGTGTCTAAGAACATTGCAAGAAAACATATGTAAAGTTGCACAAATATAAATGTAAATTATTTTTAAAAAAATGCACATATGTTTCTGACAAATGTTGTCAGTTTAAGTCATTTGATTTAAACCTTACCTTACGTTATGTATCCAAATCTTATAAAAAAAGTAGTGGTAACAAAATACAAATAACTAACCTTGCTATTTGCTAACTATAGAAGAATCATAAAAAATCAATGAGGGACTGAGTTGCATTAAAATATCATGACTAACTAGTTATACAAAACTAAGAAGAATTATTATCAGAAATATGTAAATTAGCGGTAGGATATAATAAAGATTATAGGAAAGAAGACAAACAATGAGAAGAGCAAGTGGTGTAATAAGAAGCTGATACTCACAAGAAACAATGGAGGTTTTAGAGATTGATATATATAGAGAGAGAGAAACCTAGCTATGAATTTAATATATGTACACAATAGCAGAGGGAATTGCGGATTTTATATATAATTCATAACTTGTTGTGAAGTCAATGTTTGATCTTGTTCTCTTTTAAGTAATTATGTTTCTATACGACACACTCATGAGCTATGTTCCAGGAGTGGAGGGAGAGAAAGATGTATACAAATGTAGGTAGTGATAATTAAGTTGTGGATTCCAAGATAAAAAAATTAAATATTTTTTTTAAAAAGCTTGGCGTGTGTATTTTCTTGATGTAATGTTATTATTACAAAAAGCATTTGCATGTTTTTGAAAAATAAGACAGAGATACGCATGCGGATGCTGGGAGGATAAGAAAACACTGTTTTCCCCCTTAAACAGTCTGTTAGTTTAATGGCAGAAAATAATAAATATAGTGGCAGAGAAGTAGAGAAACAGTATATTGAAGGAAAGGAATTGTTTTTTGATCGATAGAAATGTTACAATAAATAATGGAAAGGAAAAACTGAAAGCTATCCCACGTAACCAGGATTTTAGGGAATTGAATGCTTAAACTAATTTGTTCCTAAAGTATAGCAACTACTACTAGCTTGCTCCTAAATTATAGCAACCACTAATTGACTAGGTTGCTAAAAACTGAAACAATAAAATAAAATAATAATAAAAAATCTAGCAGTTACAAAAGCACATGATTAATACTCCTCCTTGCTTTAGGAACTGCAAACTCCAATCAGTTGCCTTAGATATTCAAATTTGCTGATAGGTAATGGCTTTGTAAACATGTCAGCCAATTGATCTTCAGACTTGCAGTAAACTAAGTTTACTTCTCCACTTTGCTGCATCTCTCTCAAAAAATAGAGCTTGATGTTGAAATGTTTAGTCTTCCCGTGACATACTGGATTGTTTGCAATAGCAATTGCAGCCTGGTTGTCAACAAAAATTTATGTTTTGTTCTTCTGCTGCAAAGATAAATCACATAAAATCTTCTTCAACCATAAAGCTTGATTTACGATCGCTATAAATTCACCTCGGTGGTAACAATCTCTTGCTTCTTTGTGCACCATGAGAATACTCCTGAGCCTAGGCTGAAACAGTATCCTGAAGTACTCTTCATATCATCAATGGATCCAGCCCAATCACTATCAGAGAATCCATACAACTTGAATTCTTGACACTTATCAAATTTGACTCCATAATCAATAGTGCCTTTAACATATCTCAATATTCTTTTTGCTGCTTGCAAATGAATTTCACTTGGACAGTGCATAAAACGAGACAAGAGACTTACCGCAAATAGAATGTCCGACCTTGTTGCAGTGAGATACATTAGACATCCAATCAAGCTTCTGTAGTATCCTTCATCAATTTTTTCAGCACCATCATTCTTGCTAAACTTCTCCTTTTGATTCATTGGTGTGCTAACAGATTTACATTCCTCCATTTGAAATTTTTTCAAAATTTCCTTTGCATATTTTCTTTGACAAATTAACACTTCATTCTCACTTTGTTTGATCCAATTCCAAGAAAATAGGTCATGAGACCAAGATCTGTCATTTCAAAAGCTTGCATCATTTCTTGCTTGAACTCGTCAACTAGCCTTGCGTCATCTCCTGTCACTAAAAGATCATCCACATAGAGAGAAACTATGAGAAAATTATTTCCCTTATGTTTCACATAAAGTGTGGACTCGGATACGCTTTTTGCAAAGTCTATGCTCAATAAGTGATCATTAATTTTGTTGTACCAAGCCCTTGGCGCTTGTTTGAGGCCATAGAGAGCCTTTTTTAGAAGATAGACTTTATCTTCTTCACCTTGCTTCACGAATCCTTCTGGCTGGTCTACATATATTTCTTCATGTAGCTCTCCATTTAAAAAAGATGATTTAACATCTAACTGAAATATTTTCCAGCCATTTTGCGCAGCAACTGCTAAGACCAATCTAATTGTATCTAATCTGGACACAGGAGCAAAAGTGTCAGAATAATCAACACCAAAAATTTGTGCATACCCTTTAACTACGAGTCTGGCCTTGTGCTTGTTGATTGAGAAATCTGCATTAAGCTTTGTTCTGAAAACCCATTTAACTCCAATGACTTTTCTATTTTCGTGCCAACCACCCCATGTTTTGTTTTTCTGTATCATGGATATCTCCTCCTCCATTGCAATTTTCCATTTCTGGTCCTTTTGGGCTTCCTCGCAGCTATCTGGTTCATAAACTGCTACATTACATCTTTGATAGATGTCAGATAACAACCTTTTGCCTCTGACTGGAGGGTCGTCTTCTAATTCATCCTGCAATAACTCTGTTGTTTGCTGTCCCGGATGCTTATCATCAATGTTGCCAAATAGTTTAGTTGTTCTTTGTGAGTTCTCCCAGTTCCATTGTTGTTCTTCATTAAAGTGCACATCTCTAGTAACAGTCATCTTTCCGGTTTGAGGATGATACACTTTGTAGGCCTTTGAAACTGAACTGTAACCCACAAAGATGCCCGGAGTTGCCTTTTTGTCAAGTTTGTCACGCTTAACCTGTGGAACATGTGCAAAACAAACACAACCAAACACTTTAAGAAAGGTTAATGACGGCTTATACCCATACCAAGCCTCAAATGGAGTTTTATCCATCAAAACTTTGGTTGGAAGCCGATTTTGGAGAAAAACTGTTGTGTTAGCCGCCTCTGCCCAAAATGTTTTTGGCAACTCCTTCTCATGCAGCATGCATCTAGCCATCTCCATCACCGATCTATTTCTCCTTTCACTAACCCCATTCTGCTCTGGAGTGTAAGGGGTTGTGAGTTGATGCTCAATACCAGCTTCTTCACAAAATTGATTAAATTTTGTTGATGTATACTCTGTCCCATTGTCAGATCTTAAACATTGAATCTTGCAGCCACTTTGAGTTTCCACCATTTTCTTGAACTTCATAAATACTCCAGCCACTTCATGCTTAAATTTCAAAAAGAATATCCAGCACATTCTTGTAAAATCATCTATGAAAAGAATGAAGTACAAACTACCTTGTAGTGATGGTGTTCTTTGGGGTCCTGCCACATCAGTGTGAACAAGCTGCAACTTTTGAGAAGCTCTCCAAGCTGATTTGGGGAATGATTTTCTTATTTGTTTACCAAATTGACAAGCATTACAATTTGGTAAATTATTAGAAAGTATTGGCAGACCTCTTGACATGCCTTTTCTTTGCAAGTTCAGCATTCTTTCAAGATGACAATGCCCAAGTCTCTTGTGCCAGAGTTCTGTGGGACTGACTTGAGTAAAATAGACTTCCTGCTCCTCCTCTGTTGGATCAAACGAGAAGCTTTTACCTCTCATTTTAACCCGTAGAACTTCCCGGCCAGCAGTGTCGTAGATAAGACAATGTTGATTTTCAAAGGATACTTTAAAACCCTTTTTAATCAACTGACCTACACTTAACAAGTTTTGGTCGATGTCAGGTACATAAAGAACATCAAATATAATTTTGGTACCTGAACACATTGAAATAGCAATGGTTCCTTTTCCTTTTGCATTAATATAGCCACCATTCCCTATTCTGACCTTTGAAACATTAGTGGGCTTCAAATCCTTGAATAGAGTCTTGTCATATGTCATGTGATTCGTACAACCACTATCAATCAACCAACATTCATAATTACTCCTCGTCGAATAGCATGTTGCAGCAAAAATATAATCTTCTTCATCTTGCTCAACAACTTGGGCATTAGCTTCAGGTTGCTGCTGAAATTTGCTCCTACAAATTACAGCTTCATGTCCAAGCTGATTGCATTTACTACACTTCGCATCTGGTCGTTTCCAACATTTGTATGGTGGGTGACCCAACTTTCCGCAATGCTGACAAGGTGGGTAGTTTTTCTTTTTACCCCTACCATTGTTTTGGTTATTTGCACTATTTTCGCTGCTTGATGGCTAGTTCTTCTTGACATGCTTATTTCTACTGGTTTCTCCATAATGGTGTTTGGCTCGTAAAGCACCTTCGACTGCACCATCTTGTCTCATCAACCTTCGCTGCTCTTGGGACTGCATAGCACTTACAAGTTCTGCTAATGTGATCTTTGAAAGATCCTTAGTATTTTCCAATGAAGTAATAGAAGCTTCAAATTTTTCAGGAGCAGTCACTAGTATTTTCTGAACTATTCGTGAATCAGAAAAATCAGAACCTAACAACCTCACCTTGTTAGCAATGTTAAGAAGTCTGTTTGCATACTCCTTAATTGTTTCAGACTCCTTCATTTTCTGCATCTCAAATTCTCTGACCAGATTCATTGCTTGCATTCCCTTGATTCTTTCATCTCCTTCATATTCTTCCTTGAGGAAATTCCAGATCTCAAATGCCGATTTGATCGTCATGATTCTGGTGAAAATGTCTTGTGAGACAGCAGCAAACAAAGTAGCTCTTGCTTTTGACATTCTTGCTTTCTTCTCCTTGTGATTTTTTATCTGAGCCATGGTTGGATTGTTCGGCAAAGGAAGAACTTCATAGTCTTCCTCAACGGCTTCCCAAAGGTCATTTGCTTCTAGGTGAGCCTCCATTCTTGCTGCCCAGATGTGATAATTATCACCGTCAAACACAGGCGGTGCTAGTTTTGTGTAAGGAGTTTCAAAATCCATCTATTTGATGAATTTAAGCAAGGTTTATTATGGTGGGTTTTTACTGGGTTCACTCACAGGTCCCTCTAAGAAGAAGGCTCTAGATACCAATTTGTTAGTTTAATGGCAGAAAATAACAAATATAGTGGCAGAGAAGTAGAGAAACAGTATATTGAAGGAAAGGAATTGTTTTTTGATCGATAGAAATGTTACAATAAATAATGGAAAGGAAAAATTGAAAGCTATCCCACGTAACCAGGATTTTAGGGAATTGAATACTTAAACTAATTTGTTCCTAAAGTATAGCAACTACTACTAGCTTGCTCCTAAATTATAGCAACCACTAATTGACTAGGTTGCTAAAAACTGAAACAATAAAATAAAATAATAATAAAAAATGTAGCAGTTACAAAAGCACATGATTAATACAGCCCTCGACTAATATTTGTAACCACGCGTTATAATTTATTTGACTGTATGTCTGAGTAAAATTGTCAAAAGATAGGAAATATGAAAAAAAATAATAGTGAAACACAAATAAGAAGTGTGTTTCAGTTTTACATATATTATGAGCCTAGTGCTCTTTGAGTAATGGGAGTGTATATGATTTAGAGTTTGTTTTATATCTTTTTAAGGGGTAATATATTTATAGGGGTTTCTAGGATTTAGGATGTTTTTTTCTGCTAAACGTGGGCTTAATGGCTCCACACTTATTATGGGAGGTTATTGAGCGCTTGGTGGGAGACAACCAACTATTTTTATGCTAATTTTTTTTTTTTTTGTTTTTTTTTCTTCAGTTAATAAACATGTACTCACAAAGGAAGGCATCCTAAATTGTTAAAAAATCTGAGAAGGATGAGCAAGGAAAAACCGAATCTGGAAAAATCGAGCTAAAAATCAAGAAAATGAAAAATCTTGTAGAGAAACCAGAGGTGCATAACGGGCGCAACGGTTCAAAAATTCAAAGTTATTTTCAAATTTTCAACCTCTTTATAGTTCCCAACTCCTCAGCGAGGTTCTCTATGAATTCCCCAAACTTTCTTTTACTAATACATTAAGGTTAATGTTTGGTTTAAGTTTGGGGGTTACTTGCTTTACTTTAATTTTTGTTAATTTATTTTATATGCTTATGTTATTTACTTATGTTTATTTCCTTTCATAAAAGACCATTTTTTTTTCAATTTTTTTCTCAAATTAAGACTAATTTTTTTCCAAAAGAGTTTTGATGTTGAGAGAACTTAGAAAGTATATAGAATTAGAGGAATGAAAAGTCGAGGTTAGGGAAATAGGAAAAATTTGATAAAAAGAGTTTTTACTTGAACACCCTGAGTTTCTCCAAAAGTAACACGAGTATGACATGTAGAATTGTATCATAGTACTTAGACTCTAAGAAATGCTCCCCAACTAGTTTAATTTGGCAGTTTGGCATAAATTAGATTTACATGCATGTATGGTTGATTGAGAAACAAAGAAAATCAAACACCAAAGATGAAAAGGCGCTAAAAGGCAATTGGTCTTCTAAGTCAGATAACTCTCACCCGGTTGTTCGGCCTAACGAGAGTTGATCCCCAAACTCTGTCCTAAATAAAGGACAATATATAAGCTTGAAAACGCTTTGAAAATTTCATTGGTGAATATAAATGTTGCATAAATGAAAAATTCTCAATTGACCATATGCATGAGATGATTATCATATACTTTCATTGCCTTAAATTGACTATCCAAATAAAAGGGGAGGAAAATCGGAAACAAGACTTAAGTATAATGCGTAGTCATAGATGTTTCTGATTAGGGAAGCTTAGGTCCATGGTTTCACCTTAGTTCGTTTTCTTGTAAAGACTCTTCGAATCAGATGAGTACCGAAAGAACTAACCCTTAACCTTTTTGAACAAAAGCTCACGTATGAGTACCGTTTTACTTTCTCTTTCATGAAATCTTTCTTCTGATTTTTTCTTGGTCCAAAAATCCGCTTTGTGAGCTATGTTGCTTGTGGACAAGCAACGGTTTAAGTTTGGGGGAATTTGATAAGTATGTTTTATTTTGTATTGTGATTGTGTTTTATTCGCATTTCATTGTATTTTATTTATGTTTCTTCCTTTTTCTACATTTTATGCTTTGGTATTGTGTTTTTTCCATTTTCAGGTCTCTATGATCACACTGGAGGGAAAAGAAATCAAATCGGGTGAAAATCAAAGAAAAGCGCGAAGACCAGAATTCTCCAGTACAAAAACAAGAGCTCCATTATGGGTGCCTATAACGTATGTGATTTCCCGTAACGGACTCCAGGCTTCAACACCCATTGCCTCCGCTCCCACTACAAATATTTGCGCTATGTTAGGGGTGCCCGTAACGTACATTACTTCCTGTAACACGGTGGGAGAACTGACTTGTTTTATTTTGCGTTTGATCGCAAATGTTGCGGATAGCAAGATTCGCCACCGACTTTTCTTTTATCCAATTAAGGGAAGGTGAAAATAATAGGAAAAGACCTTCGTTTAGATTCCGAGTAAGGGAGTTGGTTATGAAAAGGGAAGGTATTAGCACCCTTTCCATCCGTAGTTATCTACGGGCTCTTAATTTCTTTAGCTCACTTTAAAATTTGCTTCCTGTGTGTGTGTTTGAAAAGATTTTGAAAAAAGTCATTTTGCTTTGACTTCATAATGATTCACGCTGGAATGTATACGAAGTGTTTGGAAATGTTTCGTTTTTGGAAAAGACTTTGTAATGATTCACGCTGGAATGTATACAAAGCGTTTTGAAAAGTTTTGAAAGTGTGAGGTGTAAAAAGTGCTTTGATAGAGCAAGCAATTAAGAGCCTATTACCTACTCAGAACGGTCGTTTCTGTGTTATTTTACTTTCCTTTAGAATAGCGCTATCCGTACCATTAGTTGGTAGGTAACCCTATTCGTTGGATGTGAAGGGACGTTCGAAGGGACATCGGATGGTCATAGAAGGCAACTTGTAGGAGTATCCTAGCACATTCGTAGGGACGATCATCACTTTTCGTAGGCAACAATCGAGGGACTAGATCATGTATTCGTAGGCAACATCGAGGGACTATGATCTTTGATTCGAAGGGACTGTGATGATATGTTTGTAGGCAACTGTGCTAAGATACCTCTACGTTCGAGGGACTTAACCATTTATAAGGCAAAGAGAGAGAATACCCTAGGGGGTGCATGTGTGAAGAGAGTGTGTTGAATTCAGATATGTTATCTTGAGATTAGAAGTGATCTATGTTGATTTTATCTTGCCATACACGCCTAATTTACTAACATTTTATAGGTGCGAAAAGTAAATTGCGGAAATGTAAAGTGCGGAAAGTAAATCCTACGCTATTACATGGCTCTGGGACAAATACATAATTGAGGAGTGTGGAAAGTAAAACCTAATTAAAACTATTACATTCCATGAGCAGTTACATAATATTGGAAAAGAAAATGCGAGAAAATAATCCTAACTATTACAACCTGGAAGCAGTTACAATAATCGGAAAAAGAATCGAATTGCAAATAAGAGAAAATAATGTTAATGAAAAAGATTTTTTGAGTTAGGATAAAGTTTTTAAAGTTAGTAGACCTAACTAAGATGAGAAAATATTTTTGGGAATTTTCTGGATTAATTTTAACATAGAAAAGCAATTAAAAGTTAATTTTTCGATTAATTAACAATTAATTAAAATATGAATGAAAAATATTTTTTTTATGTTAAAAATTAAATAAGCATTTTTCTGACCTAAATGCAAAAAAAAAATATTTTTTGTGATTTTTTAATGTGTTAGAAAAATATTTGAAAAGAAATTAAATTGAATGGAAAAATAATGTGAAAATAAGAAAATATGGTTAGTTTGAACAAGTGGTAAAAATAGGTGAGGATGCCAGGGATCGAACTGGGAAACAAAATCAACATAAGCGAAATAATTTTCTGGGAATTAAATAAATCAAAAACGCGTGCAGGGGGTCTTCTTCCTCATTTGAATTTTCAGACTTTTAGCTACGGTTTTCATCCGTAGCTAAAGCCTTTACCCACAGATTGTTTTCTGTAGCTACATCCCTGCAAAATCAAACCATTCATAATACACAAAATAAATTAACTTTGAGGGCATCAATCGATTAGATATCCTCTTCTGAGTATGATGGTGGCTCTGGTTTTGGCTAATTTTGGCTTAAACGAAAAGCCCTAAATCAAGGTTTTAAACCCTAGCCATGGTGAATCCTTCGTTTTGCACCTAAGCTTCAATTAAACTATTCAGACATCATTGAAACTTCATCACAAACACAAATATATGGTTAAATTCAATTGATTATGCATGAAAATAAGAAAATGATTTTGAGTTAGAATGGTGCAAACCGTGATCGTGAATTCGTGTTTCTGGATGCTTTGCTTGCTTGTGAGTATTTGGAATCGATCAAAGGAACTCCAGGAATCGATTGGAAGGCTTAGAATGACTTGAATGGATCCAAAACTATGGCTGCTAGTTGCTTGTAAGTCACGTTTTTTTTGAAGCTTTTTTAGGGTTCTTTGAGTCCAGAAATTCGTCCTTGTGGCATTTGGAATCATTGTGTATATATACTAAAGTGAATTAGGGCAAGAATTGTGAAGAAATATCATGCCAATCAATGAAAGAAAATTTGATTTGAAATGAAATCAAATATTGCCTTTTTGAGCCAATTTCAATCAAATCACCTGTCAATCTTCATTATTTCGAAATAATCAGATTAATTGGCTTGCTTGGACCTCAAGGATGAGAGAAAATCCATCTTGCATTTAAAATTTGATTTTATATCTTTTATTTTAATTAAATTGGTTTTAAATGAATAAAAATCCAAAATAAATAAAAGATAAAAGATAAAAAACGTGGCCTTGGGCTTGGAGGTTATAATTCAGATAAGGAACAAGTTTGAATCAAGAAAAGTTAGGTCTATTTAGAAATTTTTTTATTTTCTCAAGTATTTCTCTTTATGCACCTCCTAAAAAATTCTCAACTTGCACAATGTGTATCTTGCTCAATTTTTAACATTTTTGGGTGCTCTTGGACTTTTTAGAAAGCCCAAGATGTCTTCTAAACAGCCCTTTTGGTTTCATCTTCATTGAATTTCCATAATCATGAACACTTCTTTGCAAAAAGATGACTTTTTGTTGACTTTTAAAAAGACCTGTAATGTTTTTATCCATAACTTCCAAATGAAGCATTTTCTGCCCAAGCTTGTGAGACATGAAGTTGTAGAGAATTGAGTTCTCTTCAAAATGAGCTTTGGTGGGAAAATTTTTGATAAAGTATGTGAAAGTTATGATTGGTCAAATTTCTCTTGACTTTTGTCTGAAAAACCCTAATTTAGAAACTTTGACTTTTGATCAAATCTTGACTTTTCTTGAGGAATCATGATCAACCCTTGATCAAATGATGAATGTGACTTCAAAATGTTGGTGTTGACCAAAAATTATGAAGTTTAACTGTATGTTGACCATAGTTGACTTTTTGTCTAATACAACTAATTTTCAACCATCTGAGCAATTGACTGAGTAAATATGACTTATGAGGCTTGAAACTTGACATGGTGATTCTTTGGAACACATGATGAGGCATGATGACCACTTGAAGCATTGGAAGTCCATCCTGACTTGAGAATGGCAAAACACTAGTTTGGGTTGATTGCTTAGGAGAGGGTTTGTCTGGTCAACCATTATGAAATCCTTGAGTATGGATATGTGAATTGTCTTGAGAAGTGGGAGGGCAAATTTTGGGGTATAACACTTCCCGTAACAAGAGTGCGAAATCCCACCTTTTGTTTCCTATCTCGGGAAATTTTGTCTCCGATTTGGGGTTTCTGACATTGATGTTTAGGATGAAACATTATAGCAAGGCATTGAAGGATTTTTATTTTATGATTTCTTATTTAATGATTATAAAAACTACTTTGGAATAGGGTTTTCGGGGATACAAGTTTGATCGTACATTTTATTTTATTTTGCAATTTTTACATTCCTCTGTACCAAGTCCCATATGAGCAAATTTGGATAAAAGGATATTTCTATTACAAGTTTTCCGTTCTGGTTTTATTTTATTGTTTTTTCTTTATAATTCATCGAATCATGTATGTGTTAGAACATAGTTTGGTTCTAATCATATCTTAGAGTTTTGATGATAACAAGTGGAATAAATTTTGTATAATAAATATGATACTTTGATGTGTATTGTTTCCATTTCAGATGATGTTCTGACTCAAGCACTCTAGAATAAAGAAATATCAAAATTATGTTAAGTAAACAAGTAATAGAAGTTCTAATGATGAATGGAACTTCTGGACACGGACGCTGAAAGCAACTTCTGAAAGAAGCATGCTAACGCAACCTCCGATAGAAGCACCAAGGAAACCGCTGATTAGAAGATACTTTGAACAAGGCTTGCAGAAGATCATGATTCTTCTATACGTCATCTTCTAAGAAAATGTCTGCTACCATACCATTACTATACTAAGGCTAAGACGGCTTAAGCTCTTGAGTGGATCAAATTTCAAGGCTCATTGAGAAAACAAAGCACATGTAGACAAGAAACATTCATTATGTTTCTCATTATCCAAGACACGCAACGGAATGCAACATAACAATTTCTAGAAGTTGTATAAAGAGAAAACTTTCAAAGAAGAAAATAACTATTCACAAAATTCTGAAAGAAAACTTACACTGTCAAAATTAATACTATTCTTTGGTAAATTTATTTTCAGTTTTGAGCTTAAACATTCTTGTGTAAAATTCACTTTTGTGATTCAACTTTTTTAGAAGCAACCTTATACACTTTGTTAGAAGTTCTTGTGTAATTGTTCCTTGAGAGACCAGTTGGGTCAGATTTCTCAAGAGGGCTAGGACTAGAGAGTCTTAAAGGTGTTAGTCACTTGCAGTTGACTTGTGAATTGTTGTTAGTCACAACAATTGGTTGTGCAATTGTAATCTTTTGATTATAGTGGATTAAGTCCTTGTTTGAGAAAGTCAAAATCACCTTGGCTGGTGGACTGGAGTAGTTTGAGTTTCAAACGAACTAGGATAAAAATCATTGTGTGTTTAGATTGTTGTTAAGTAAAAGAAAATTTAAAAGGGAAAAACTTATTCAACCCCCCCCCCCTTCTAAGTGTTTTCTAAGCCTTTAGTAAGCTATTATGATTATTGAATCTCTTGTTTGTTCCCTCGTTATGAGTGAGTAGTTTCATAAGGATTAAGGGTCATGAACCATATCAATGGTTATCTGTAGGAATTAGCTTAAGTAAGTTACGAGGATTTCGATATTTGACTATTTTAAAAACTGAGTATTTATTCAAATCACTCTGTGAAAGTAGGTGTATTTTTTGGGTTTTTATCTTAATTCGAAAGGATACATGTAAAAACCAAAAAGCATTTTTTAAACGATGAATTTTGAAGTCAGGAAACTGATCGGAGGAGAATGAGAAATTATCCCATTTCAATATTTATGCAAAACAATGATCATTGATGAACGCTTCTACGCGAGCGAAAGACGACGAGCGTCTCGTTCGTCAGAGGTAGAGCAATTCATTGGTGAAAGAAGGAATTGCCCACACCAATATATTTTTCTATAAAATTATGTCTAATGTCTCATAATAAACGTACCTAAGCCCTACTGAGAAGTCAAAGATAGTAATCATGACCCTAAAGTCTTTTTGTTTTATTAATTCCCAAGTTACTCACAATTAAGTTGTTTTCAAAAGAAGTGCTTTTGAAAATATACGGTTTTTACTTAAGTGATTTTTCACTTAAGTTTGTTTCTCCCAAACTATTCAACCGCTCTATCTTTACAACGATACAATAGAAATTTGTAATTAACCATTGGTCCTTGTGGTTCGACAACTCTTATTACTACGCTGACATTAGTCGTACGTTTGCGGCTTGTTAATATTGTAATATGATACTTCTCACAATTTTCCTTCTTTCTTTTTTATGTTGAAAAAAGGGGAGAAGCATATGCGAGATGAAGTTCAAAAGCACAATGTCTGGGGGGCCTTCGATAACTACTTGAAATGCATCAGCGCAAGTTTTTCCATGATAAAAAGGGGGAGTATATGAGTGTAACTTCACCATTAGATATTTTGCATGATGTCAAAACTAGGAAAATTTCGATTTGATGTATATTTGACGGTATCTATGTGACATTTGGTGTGAAGGTTGATAAAAGCCAAGAAAAAAGGGGTTTGAAGTGACAATGCAATTGACGGTGCACAAAAGATTTGGAGATAAAGTATGCAAAGTGTTATACCCCAAAATTTTCCCTCCTATTTTTCCAGTCAATACACATCTCCATACTCAAGAATTCCTCAAGGGTTGACCAGATGAACCCTCTCCTAAGAAATCAATCCACAATTAGGATTTTGATTTTCTCAAGTCAAATATGGTTTCTGTTGCCTCAAGTGAGCATCATGCCTCCTCATATGTCTCAAAGTAACACCATGTCAAGTTTTAAGCCTCACAGATCAAGTGTGCTCAGTCAATTGCTCTGATGGTTGACTTCATCATTTTTGGTCAATATCAAGATTTTGAAGTCACATTCATCATTTGATCAAGGGTTTATCATGATTCATCGAGAAAGTCAGAGAATTGATAAAAAGTCAAAGTTTCAAAATTAAGGTTTTTTATCAAAAGTCAACAGAACTTTGACCAGACATAACTTTTACATACTTTTTCAGAATTTTTTCCACAAAAGCTCATTTTGAATGGAATTAAATTCTCTACAACTTTGTGCCTCACAAGCTTTCGCCAAAAATGCTTCATTTGAGAGTTATGGATCAAGACATTATATGTCCTTTTAAAAGTCAACAAAAAGTCATCTTTTTTCAAAGAAGTATACATGAGAATGGAAGCTTCAATAAAGATGAAACCAAAAGTAGCATTTAGATGACATCTTTAGCTTTCTAAAAAGTCAAAGAACACCCTCAAATGATAAAAATTGAGCAAGTTGTGGCTTGTGCAAGTTTGGAAATTTTGAGAAAGTGTATGAAAGAAATATTGAGCAATCTTGAAATTTTTCCAAATGGGCCTACATTTTTATGATTAGAAGTTATTTTTAACACCATCAAGAGGCCCCAATCCCATCCATGCGCCATGTTCATTTTTATTGTATTTATTTTTTATTTTATCCATTAAAAATCAAATTAAATCAAAATAAAATATAAATATTAAAGATGAGGCGTGCAAGGCTGGATATTTATCATTCTTGAGGTCCAAGCAAGCCCAAATAGTTGGCCAAATTTGTGCAAGATATTTTTCATTTGATTTCCAAATCAAATATTTTCCAATCAATGCAAGATATTTCCACACTTGTGCTTGACCTAATTTCATTCCTCTATAAATACTCAACAACATCAGACCACAAGGGACACGCTTAAGCAACCATAAAGCTAGGGTTCTTGTTCAAAATTTTCAAGAGAAAGTTGCATCTTCGAAACCCTAGTTATGACCGTTCTAAATTAATTTCAACCATCGGTTCATACTTCTGAGGCTTCCAGGAACCGATCCAGGCCCTTACATCGTTCCAGAGCATCCCAGAACTATCCCTACGAAGTTGCACCGGTCGGTAAGGTTTTTGATTTCAATTTCATTGATTCATGCATTTTTAACATATTTGATGTCTGTGTTCATGTTTAGGATCATTATTAGAACAGGTTTGACGTGTTAAAGTACGCTTTAGGGCTTAAATCGTATCGTGCCATTGTTAGGGCATAACTTTTTGTGACCTTCGAACCCGTTGATACAGGCAGTTTCAATACAAACCGATCCACCATTGAACTTGCAGCCCTCGATTTAGAGGGTAGGGTCCCCCTTAACCATTTATTTGCTTTGTTTTGTAGGTTTGGAAGCTTAAATCGCCGGAGAAGAAGACCGGAGCTAGGGCTCCGGCGTCCCTCCAGCCTCTGACTTTGTTTGCTCGTTTGCATACCCTAGGCCCCAACGAGCGTTAGTTTTAAAAATCAGAAATCATGAATTGATTTTCACTTATATATTTATGATTTCAAAACTTATACGTTTATTTATGACTTCTAATGAAACTTATACGTGCCATGAACTTGTTGAGGAAATTGTTTCAGTCCATATAAATATATATTCAACTTGCACACATAATCTTCTTTTCCTCTTTCGACATACCCTTCTGGTTTCCTCATCAAGATTGTTTCATCTAGATCACTGTACTAGAACGCAGTCTTCACATCTATTTGTTCCAGTTCAAGATCGAATTGTGCCACCATGGCAAACAACATTCGAATGGATCTACGCTTCACAACAGGAGAAAACACATCATTGAAGTCTACATCTTATTTCTGAGTGAAACCCCTTGCAACCAGCCTTGCCTTGTATCTTTTCGACGCTATTCCTTCGATTCCATCCTTAACTTTGAAAATTCATTTAAAGTTGACTAACCTGACTCCATCAGGTTTCTTAATCAATTACCAAGTGTTGTTATCATGAAGAGATTTCATCTCACCATCCAAGGCCTTCATCCATTCAGTCTTATTTTTACTCCTTATAACTTCCTCATAGTCTCTAGGTTCTTCATCTAGAACCTCACTTGAAGAGATTAAAGCATAAGCTATAAGATATGCATACCCAAGTCTTTGAGGTGGCTTGATGACTCTTCTAGTCCTATCTCTTTCCAATAGATAGTCATCGAGAGTTTCCTCAATTTCATCAGTATCTTCTACTTTATCGACTTCATCTAGGATACATAATTCAACATCAATGTGCTCCACCTCAACAGGAATCTCTACCTGTTCCAGCTCTTCATCAGATACTTTTGCACCTCGAATAACTTCATCAATTTTCTTGAAAGCCATTTCAGCTTCATTGAAAACTACATCTCGACTAGTGATAATCCTTCTGTGACCTAGCTCTAGGCACCATAAGCTATAAGCTTTGACTCCTTCAGGGTATCCCATGAACATGCATTTAAGAGTTCTAGGTTCGACCTTGTATTGCCTAAAATAAGCATAGGCTACACAGCCATATACTCTCAATTTCTCAAGTTTTGGTGGATGTCTTAACTAAACTTCTTCAGGTGTCTTTATATCTAACTGTCACACCCTAATATTTACCCTCCTAACTTCGAATTTATCTGGCATAGGCTTCGCAATCACCTGCATACACATCCATTAGGTCATCAGCATTAAACAATCATTCATTCTTCACATTTGCATCGCTAGTTGCGTTTAGGTTGATCGAAAATCAATTTAAACCAAATTTTGCATAGTTTTGTAGTTGTAAAATACCCGTTATTTTACTTCATGCATTTTTATCTCTCAACCTGTTTCTTGCATCGTGTTAAGTTATTTATATATCGATGATATTGATATTTTGGTTTTATAAACAGACTGCTAAAAGCGATTTGACACTGTGCGGAAAATTAGTGGGAAAAATATTTCAAGTTTTCGCCTTCAACTCACTGCTTTATGAATCTACGTATCGAGTAGATCATGAAAATATGCTCTCTCTAATTTTTTGATACATTTTGAAGTCTCGTTTTTAACCGTGAGCATTTTAAAGTCGGGTATTCTTTATTATCATTTTATTTCGATAGTAAACATTTTGATAATTTTCTTTAATCTTTGAGACCCTTAGTTTATTTTAATGTGCTTATTTCTTTTTTTCTGATAATTTATTATCCAAATTCTATCGTTTTTGACAATTTTTAGTGTCTATTTTTTATCTCCCAAAATCAAAACAAAACTGGTTTCTGATAGATTAATTTGTACCATTTTGGACTTAATAGTCCATTTTATCTATAGGGTCATTTTAGGCATTATAAAAATTACTTAAACCTAATTGTGTGTGTATATATATGTTATAATTTATGACTGAAAAGAAGAGGTGAACATAGGAGGCAGAACCAAAAAAACGTATCCTCTTCATCCAAAACTGGGTCCCTACATCTCTCTTCATCACAGAACTTCTTCGCCACCCACCACCGTCTTCGTCCCTCCGACTTTCATTGTATCATCTCTTCCATTCATAACCATCCTCCCTCCTCTCTCGTGGCCTCTTCATCTTTCTCACAAACATTTCATCCTCCTTCATCTCCACATAAACCTCAACAAGAACAACAACTACCACCACCATCATCGACCTCACCGGTTCCTACATCCTCACCGTACATCACCTTCAATCTGACTCAACGCGTCTCTTCGCCAACACAACTCCCTCCAATCCGTTCAACTAAGAAACCGCCAAACATATCACTGACGAACCTATACGACATCCACTTCTAGTTCTCTAATTCTATCTTCTATTACCATTTCAGTTGAGTAAATTTCTACACATTCCTTATTTCATTATCAATTTGTTTTTCTTTTGAAGTTGATGTTGGATTTGTCATTTTGGTTTATGTTATACGTACTCATTTTTTTAGAAGGGATTTTGGACTTGTTTGATTTCAATGGTTTGTATTACTAATGATAATTGTAATTTGGCTAGAATTTGTATCAATGATCATGATTTTATTGACATTAATTAGAGTTGTAAAGTTTTGGAACAGTTGCGTTGAAGTTGCATCCTGGATATGTAGTTTGAATTAAGTTTGAAATTGTATTTGTTTGTTTAAGATTGAGCTTAATGATGTATTTTTTGTTTGAATCAATTTTTAAGAGATTTCAATAGTGTGTAATTTGAAATTCAATTTGTTTTCGAATGAGGAAATTCAGTTTGGTGTCGATTTCTTTTTGTCGGTGTGTCATTGAGTTTAATTCGTTTGAAATCGACATTGTGTTCGTATGTTTGCTTTGATTTTGATTGAAAATGATCGATGTGCATATTATGTTCTTTTCTCTATTGTGTCGCGATTTCGAAGTTTATATTCAATTTGGATTTCGATAGCCGTGTGGGAACATGCATTTGAAGCTTTCATCCTGGTTTGTGTCGATTACATGGCATTATTTTGATAATTTTTTAATTTTGATTATTAAACTTGCAATACCGTGTTGGAATACGAAATGTTATTTGTGACATCATGTCTATTTCCATGCACTTTGATTCGATTTAAGATGGAATTAGTAAGTATTTGTATATGTGTGTGCTGTAGTAATATTTGATGATTCAAGTATTTCAATTATCGTATCCACAGGATTGATGTGATATTGTCGTCTTTCAATAGTAAAGCGTATTTTAAGATTAAGAAGCACAAGGGTTTTGTTTTCTAAACTACAAGTATCATGAGTTTCAATCAAACACTTTAGTATCCTTTTCAAAGAGAGATATGTTTGGATTCAAGAGAGTTTTGAGTTGTTTTCAAATGATGGAAGCATGTCAAGATTAGTTTCATTAACCTAATTTCATATACATTCTATTAACCAAGTGATGAACTAGTTGATGATTTCAATAAATACGTATCCTCTCAATCTTTTTGATTTCAAACCAAGATTGTGAGTTTTATCATGTAAATCTTTGAATGATTTCTCACTACAACTATTGACATGATAATAATGAAGTTTAATACAAGTAAACACAAACTCACAAATCTATTTATAGCATTTGTTCATTAGTGGAAGAATATCCTAGGTCAACTTTGAAACATCCTTTTTCAATCATGATTCAAAGCATAAAGAGATAGTAGAACAAAGATATTCAACATATATAAATCATCAACCATGTTCATAGACAAAGAGATTAAAAGAAATACATGAAAGTTTGGTCAACTACCTCTAATCTTGACACAAAAAGAGCTTAGCTACACATTCTCATGGTTGTTTTGCTTGCAAGATTGTTAGAGAACATGATGAACATGAAGAAAAATAAATAAGAACAAGATTCAAATTTCAATTCCTATCCCTAGATTACAACAATGATGAATGATGAAGAAGAAGTGTGTTTTCTGCCTTTCTAGCACAGCAAAGTGGGTGAAAAACAGAGAGTAGGTGAGCCAAAAGTGAAAGCATGGGTCACTGTCCTTTTTCTGATTTTCGCAGACCGCGCTAAGCCCGCTTATCCGCGCTAAGCGCACTCATGCTGCAACCGCACTGAGCGCGACCTGTAGCATGCTTCTTCTTCCAAAAAATTCTTCAACAAGTCCCAAGAGCTATTCAAGTTTCTTTGAATCCAATCTTGAGGGAATCAATATTAAAAACCTACAATTTGAATATAAACTAAGTTATATAATATATTATGAACAAATTATCCACATTTTGGTCCTTAACAGTATGATGGCTGCCCGGATTTTGTTTCAGATTATTTATGGCTTGAGTTGAATTTAAGTTATCATTTGTTGAAGTGATTTCGTGTCGTTTGAACTAATTTAAAAGAAGCTTTGTTAGTTTGTTGCTTTATTTGTGTGATTTTGAAATTTTAATGCGATCATGTCATAATTTTGTCGTCTCCATTGAGGTTGAATGTGATTGAAGTAATTTCTTTTGAGTGTTATTAAGATTGTGTAGCTGCTGCCCGGAATTTGTTTTGGTTGATTTAAGCTTGCATTGGACTTGATTTTTCATGTTTTAAACTTGAATCAAGTAATAATGAACCCTTGTCTTTTGTTTTCATTTGAGAATCAATAATCATAAATAATTTTTTTGTTTACTCGATATTTAATGAATTTAGAACGAGCTGCTATGTGGATTGAATATTGATTTATGCTTTCGATTATTGAAAATTGTTCATGTATATTATACAAATTTCGTTGGATCTTACTCTTTTGATTACTAACCCATGTTCTAATTTGTTGCAATTTCATTTCATTTTATCCCACACTTATGCTACTAATGGATTTGTTATTGTGAAGAAATTCTAGAATTGTTCAAGCATTCACTTTCAATTAGCATATCTACACTTGCTCATTAGCATTTTAATATTGAATTACTATTTCTGTTTAATATTTAGTAATGTATTTATAAGTATACAAAATACTTAGTATTTTTATTCGTATATTTAGTAATGTAAATATAATTGCACAACACTTTTGATTTACACTTTATTCATTTCATTTGTACATAAATTCAAATTATATTGTAATGATCCTCATTGTGTTGGGATTTCGAACTTTGAATTCGATTCGAATTTCGAATGCGTATGAACACAAATATATCAGTTGCCTTCTTAGAGTTGATTCCTACATGAATCTATTCTAAATTTAATTTAATAAAGTGCAATGTTCAATAATTGACATTTGAGCTTTGTAAGCTTCTCCACATTGTTGGTTTTGTTTGTATCTCGTATGATGTAGAGACTTCTACCCGGATTTCATCTGATACGTTGAGCTTAGCCGATTCTTTACACCCTTACCTAACATCCCAAGCCTACACAATGTGATTCCCCTTCTTATCTACACCCTTAAATCTAGCTTCAAAACAGGCTATCTCTAAATCTTTACCTCTTTTCAATTATTTTTATTACTTTTATTTTACATAAGCAAATAAACTTTGTTTTGTATTAAATAATTATTAGTCTAAAATAATTTTATTCGATATTATTGATTAAACTATTAATTAATTTTATCAAAATAAAATTGTTATTCTAATAATTATTTAAAGGATTTGGACGTGTATTGTGTGCTTAACTATTTACTCGCATCTTGCATGCTTGTATGAATTATTCACAT
This sequence comes from Vicia sativa, assembly GCA_021764765.1. Taxonomy (NCBI): domain Eukaryota; kingdom Viridiplantae; phylum Streptophyta; class Magnoliopsida; order Fabales; family Fabaceae; genus Vicia; species Vicia sativa. The sequence goes on along the minus strand of CM038796.1, from coordinate 2,922,301 downwards.
ATATACACTCCACACACTTGATAATCAATTCCATTTCTCATCCTGAGTCATATGTCAAATTCATTAAGGGTCTAATAGTTGGGAATGGGCATGGCCATTCTCACAAGGTTAATCAAAGCCTAAGGTTGCTTTGATTAACAAAAACCCGAATAATTTGTTCCATATACCAGTTATCCTTGCACAAGGGTTTCATAGTTGGGGGTAGGAGCACTTATCCTCACGAGATTAATTAAGTCCATATACTTGATTAATCATAACCCAATTTTATTTCTCATATTCTCATAAACCGAACGCTAAAACACTTTCATAAATCGAAGTTACAAACCTCGATCCAATGTCGAGTGCCTTTTTAAAATGTCTTTTCATAATAAACTTCGAGTATTTAAATCATCGGTCGCTAGGCCAATTGTTTAAAAACTTGTGCCAAATGAACTCCGAGTGTTTAAATCGTTGGACGCTAGACCAATTTTTTAAAGACTCTTAATAACGTGAACTTTGTTTCACTTCACTTTTTTCATAAGAAAACTTTTTGGGATGATAGACGACTCGTTGAGCATTAAGCTCCTCTGGTTTCTAGTATTTAACTCGTAGGACGCTAGTCCTATTGTTCGGTACTTTTCACCCACTTAAAATCAACTCATTCACTCAAATATTTTTTCCGCTTATATGCGACCATCAAACTCTTTTCTTACAAAGAGTGTGCAATAGCCATTTCAAATACGAACGAAGGCTTAGCTTTTCAAACAAACTAAACAAGTCAAAGTTTAAGCATTTGAAATGTCTAATGCACAATTTTTCTTATAAAATCAACACAACCAACCAAAACATTTTCAAGAAGAACTACGAAGTTTTGACTTTCCCATTGCACGAGGGAATACGTAGGCACAAGATTTTGAAACCGCGGCAAACTCAATAATAATAAATCAAACCCCTTTTTTCTTCCTCTCTTATAAGATCACAATTAAACTCTTAAACAGACACGAACTGAACGGTTCCCATCGAGTACGATGGATGTAAGGGGTGCTAATACCTTCTCCTTGCATAATTGGCTCTCAAATTCATATCTTTTGATCATGTAGACTGTCTTATCCTTTTTCGTGAATTTTATCTATATATTTTTGTTCTTTTAAAACAAATAAAATTAAGTGGCGACTTAAACCCGTTTATTATACTGTCAGTGCCAAAATACATGCACGACTTGATCGGTCTAGAATTATAAGGTTCACATTTACAATTGCATTGCATGTAAAGATATACTTATAAAAAATGACATAAAATTATCCATAAACCAAACATTTCTTACATTTTTATTAGTCACATCAATATTTCACACATTACAACAAAGTTTGCATACCGTATTTCACAAGTAGTCTAAAGTCATTTTTTGTCATATTCATGACACAGGGTTTAATGTTATACAACACATTCCTTCATTTATTAAAATATATGGTATTAATAATTAATTTTCAGCTCACTTCCTAGAGCTGAAAAATCCCATCTTGTAGAAACAATGGGTACGAAATATCAGTAGCAAATGGAACAAAGTTTGAGGCAGAAGTATTCTCCAACACCTGTAAAATATAATTATATAAATTAGAATACTTTTTCTAAGAAAATGTGTACTTCAAAAATAGAATTAGATAATGAATATTTTACCAAATCGTGGAGATATGTATTTGCTGCCTTAAGTGTTCCCTCCTTAAATAAATATAGGGTAAAATATTGACTCAGTAATCAACATAAGTTATAGAAGAAGAATAATAAGATTACAGTAGTAGAGACATGTAATATCAAAGATATCTCAAATTTCTATCAGTTTTAATAAAATATTATTTTAGTTTTAAATTTTTATTTTAATTTATTATAATATATTTATAACAATAAAAAAGAAAAAAAAATTCTCTTATAGTGTAACCAAATTTATTTCTTATCTTACACTTTATTAATTATAAAAATTATAAAAAAAAGTATTAACTGATTGTCATAAGAGGTCAGTTACCTTATTTTTAAATAAAAATAGTAAGTGTATTCTCATACAAATAATTTAAAATTAAAATTAATTTAAAAAAATATATATCATTTACAACTTTGCACATTGTAAAAAGTGAATACTTGTAAATATCATCTCCTGTTCGTCTTGATGCTATTTAAGATATTAAATTTCTTGAATGCAGTAAATATTTAAAAATATAAATATAACTATGCAAAAATATAAAATAATAAGTATATTTAAAATTATGAAAATATAAAATAATAAATAATTAAAAATTAAGGCTATGACATTTTCAAAAAATAAATCACATAAATTATTATTCTACTAAGATAAATAACAGAAATTTATCATAATTAAGATACTCTTTTTAAAGAAATTCTAAAGTTTATTTCTTAGAGCTATTTTTAATGTAAATAATATATAGAAAATGGATATTATCAAATACTTTTTATAAATTCTCTGTAAATGTTGTTCATCTATAAAATATTTACCTAAACAACACAAGCCAACCAATGAATGAAAAAAAATGCTAACCTTATCTCTCAAAGCTTGAATTTCTTGTGACATAATGTTCATCTGTAGTGCATAATATGTGGCACAATTACTCATTTTTATACATTCAACACAAGAGGTAATTCTTGAACATACTATAATATTTTTGACAAAATAAATTTTTTATTATGATAATATAAATTTATTGGTACCTTCATTGAGCGAACATGATACATCCAGATTTCAAGATTCTTCTCAAGAACTTGAAGTTCATCCATTGCCAATGTCCCTAATCCTCCTCCAAACAAATACCTACCAATATTTTTAATATTTTTACTATTTAGATTAATTATAAAAAATCGATATATATCTAACACAATTTATAATATTATTAGAATTAATTTAATATAGTTATTTTTATTTGAGAGACAAAGACTAACCTGATACCCTTTTGCAATGTATCGATTTCTTGTTTTAGCACATTGGTTTCCTCTTTTGCATCCTAGATATCACAAATAACAATAAATAACAATAACATTGTTACTTGAGTTCTCAAATCACACTCACATTTTTAAATATTTAACAAACACTTACACTTGTGAAAAATAACATTATTGTTTTAAAAGTTAATCCGACATACTTTATCGTATCAGAATCAAGTCCTACATGTGTCAAAACAAAACTAATAGAGAACAAAAGTACCTTGATTTGCATATTATATATACATATTTTCATCAACACTATCATTGTATTATTATTATTCTGTGATATTAATGACCAATTAGAGCATCTAATACTACTATCACTACTCTTTTACACATTATAAAATAACTAGCATGTATAACTTTTTTTTCTATATTTCTTCTACAACATTCATACTATAATAATATAGCTAGCTAGAGAAACATACCATTAGCAAAGGATGTGGTGCAGTGACAGCTTCAGATTGAGTCCCATGTGTGAACTTCAAGTACCTTTCTATTACTCCTTGCATGGTTCTTAAATTCATATATACAAACACAAACAATGAAAGTGAAAAAGGTATCAGGTATAGATTATAGTTGATTTTCATGCAACATGCATGAATTACAAATTATAGAGGATCAGAAAAGATCTAGTCTGATCCTCTGTAGTATTATAGTGCATACATTTTACTGTATACACTATGCCGTCTATAGTATTGCAGAGAACGCAAACATGTTAGCTTAAATTCTATGTATTACGCGCACATTACCATGGATCAAGTTTTGATCGTGAGTACTATATACAGTTCAAGTTACACACTGCACAGAGGATCCACACATTTTTGTTTGAGTATATTATTGGTAGAAAGAAAGAAAAATAGATACCCTTTGGTGGCGAGTTCATAGAGCTTTCCATGAGCGGAGAAAATGACAAGGCCAATTTCAGCATCGCAAAGCACGGAGAGCTCCTTAGCCTTCTTCAGAAGCCCCGCTCGGCGCTTACAAAAGGTAACTTGTCTATGGACCGGGTTCTCAATTCGCTTCAACTGAACCTTTCCACGAGCCATTTCGAATTTTGATGAATTTGAATTGAATTAATCAACAAGTATATCGATTTTTTGGTGCAAATCTATGCACACAACCTCCCACTAGTTTGAACTAGCTTCGAGGTTGATGCAGCAAACAGGTTAGTACTCTCTCTTAGAGTTTCTTACTAATTATCTCTCATCTTCTAAAGATTGAAGGCCTTATATAACAATCAACAAAATTTTCAATCCCACAAAGGAATCTTCACTAGGTAAAGTTAATTAATAATATAGTAGCAACACTAACAAAGAGTAATTAACTATAATTAACAACTGTTAGCAGCCAACTTTACACCTCATTAAGTAGTGATTAGTCTCTAAATATTAATTAATGATCACTTAGTTAGTGTATGGGTTCTAAAGAATTTGATAATGCGTCAAATCAAAGCATGTGATACTAAAGATTGTCTGGTCATTTCATCTTTTAGAATATGGTTCATTTTACTAAAATATTTATGTGCAGAGGCTTTATTCTGGTTTTATTGGTGGAACCTGTGCATGTTCTATATAGTGCATGAAAGGTGCAAGTGAAATAATAATAATATATATGATATACTAATGTATAATACTACTCTGTTATGCACTTGAAAGGGATCTCTTTTACCATGTTTAATTAGTATAGATAGATTGTTTAAGAGTACAGGAGTGTGACCAAAATTAAAATAGAAATTTGCATGAAACAAAAGGGGGGAATTTGAAATTAAGAAAATATGGAGAAACAAAGATCTAAAATGGATAATCAAAGCATCCCAAGGGGGGAATGTTAACTATATGAAATGTAAATTTATTCTCATTGAAATATACTTTTCAAGGATAGGGATATTTAGGCTTATGTATGGGAGGAGGAGGATAGGGTCTACTATGTCTAAAATATTTATTAGTTATGGAAGTAAACTTCAAAATCTCAAGCGATACATGTAAGTAAAAGGTTTATCTATTTTTCATTATGTCGGGTGTAGATGACTGGGCGTCCGAACACTGACGGTATAAATATTGTGGTGTAAATAACAGTCGTCGCGGTGTGAATTTCTCACAACATTGTATAAAATAGGATTCCAGTAAATGAATGTAGAATTCTTATAAAAATTGTGTGATTTCATTTTTATAATAAAACAAAATTTTAATTCAAAATTTCAATATTGATGTGTAAACGGCTATAACAGTGTTTCGCAGACGTAACAATGTTTTTTCGTGAGAGTAATGGCATTTTGTCTGTGATTTTTTTCCTCAACCTTAAAATAGAGAATAATTGTATCAGAACGCTCCAATTCCATTTTGTCGTGGTCTTATTCATGGTCGCAAACCTTTTTTTAAACCTTGATTGGAGGTCTTGCAGAAATGACAGAGTAATGGAGGGATGCTATGGAGGTCGGCAACTCAGCTCGAGTTGGGTCGTTTGCTCGATCATAAATCTGAACCATCAATGTTTCAAGCCTTCAATATTTAAGTATGTCTTAAACACCTAAAGTGATGAAGAGAAAAAGAACATGTTTTGAGATTGTACAAACTAGAATGAGGCTGGGAACAAAGTTGACACGACACTTTAGAGTGAAGTATACAGAAGAGTTGGGTGTGTTGGAGTAGAGTGTAGCACTGTGTAGCGGCAAAAACTGCGAGTATAAGCCATTGAATTAACTTGACTCAAAAAAATTAACAAAGAGCCGCCACCGCGCTTTTATTTTATCCAAAGGACTAGGAAAAAGAGCGAATAAAATCCTAACAAAAAGATCAGAGATCTGGGACCGGGGGTTAGTTATGCAAAGGGAAGGTGTTAGGCACCCAAAGCATCTACAGTACTCCGCAGGAACCTTTTTGAAAATTTGTATACATGTGCTAAAAAAAAGAGTATGTACAAAATGCATGGCGGGGGGAGAAAAGAAGTATTTTTTTAATAATTTTTGGTTTGATAGAACTTCCAATGAGTTTCAGGCCTACATACCAACAATGTGCAATGTTGAAATCAAAACTAAGTAGTTCAGCTAAAAAATAATCAAATTTGTGTGTTGGTTTATTTTAAGAAAATATTAGTTTAGAAAAGCTACCAAGAGCTCAAAAAGTTTGAATGAGGTTAGGTGTTTGTTAGTTTTATGAGAAACGGTTGAAATATTGTTAAATGGGTTGAAAGTTTATTAAAAAAATAAAATTTAAACATTCATGGACCTAAGTCCAAGTTTTTTATGAAAGCAGTTCGAGTTTTGAAAACAAGAATCCTTTGAAAAAGAGGGAAGATTTTGAAAATTAAAGAATGGGAAGGAGATGAAGAGGCTAACCTATGTACATAAAGTAAAAGGTAAGAGTAAAGAAAGATCTAACCGGGTAAGAAGACTAGTACTTGCCATTAAGAGCCAATATCATATCCCATCCTTTTGATTACCACATAAGCAACAAATAATCAGACAAAAAAGCCAAGCTTCAGATACATCAATGCCTTAGATGAATTCTCTCGTCTTAAGAAAAACAGACAGAGCAACGGCTATATTTCGAGGAAATCCACTCTTAATCGAGTATAATGGAATAACCTGCATACAAAGATGATAACCAGGCAACACAGAATAACACCAAGGGCACATAAATCTCCAAGCTGAGGTAAAGGTCTTAATCCTAAGTCCAAAGACCAAGCTTTAATCACAAGGATAGTAACCAAGTCCAATTATAAGTTTTTTTTATGTCTAAGTTGAATTATTAGGTACTTTTAGAAAAGAAATGTAAAACTCAAGTGAGAAAATTAAAAATACGAGAAAGTAAAATGCTCAAATGAGCAAAGGAAAAAATAACATGAAATGTAATGCTAAAAGATAAAGGTGCATAAAAATAAAGAGCATAAGAGTAGATACGGAAAGTAAAGAGCGGAAAATAAAAGGGAATTAATTAAAGGTTAGCAAGATGACCATCTTGAAACTTGTCAAGTATATCATCGAATTGTTAGTAATTAGTCGTCAGCAAGGTGACCATCTTGAAACTTACGCATGAAGACTTGCCATAAGCTTGATAGAATCAAAGCGACCACACGACAAGTTTCAATTGTTTTTTTTTCAAGTATATCATCGGTTTTGGAATTATCATATCACTTAATCAAAGATGATTGAGAATTTCAAATGGACAAGGTTAGTGGAAACTTGCCAAAAGCTTGATTATAAATCAACGCGATCACACGACAAGCGCCACAGGTGTTGAACCAAGATCAAAACTCAAGGCATCTTTTGGGGCTTATATTAGAACATTAAAGCTCATGCCACCAATTGATCACTTTTTCTAAGTCGGGACAAAGAGAAAAAATAAGATGAAGAAGAAGAAGTAATGTTCAAGTTTATTTTGCATCAAATGAATTTATTCGGTCTAACTTCGTCAAAATCAATCAACTTTCTTTGTGGATTTGGTCAAGAGACCTATCAACACCCAAATTCCATTGATGTTAAAGAAACTTGTGACTCCAAACTAAATTTAAAAATCAGCAAAATAAAATGAAAATAAAACTCAAATAAAAATGTTTGAAATTAGGTTATTTAATTGGACTTTATTGACGAAATACATAAATAGTATTTTTGCATCAAAATTAAATTCCAAGAAAATTAGCTAAAGTCAAACAGAGGTCATCAAGTGTTGACAAATTTTTTTAAAGAATTTTCTAAAGTCAAAAACTATTTTTAAAATATAAAGAAAATAGTAAAACTCAGAAATAAAATAAAAAGAGGTCACCAATATTTGTCAAATGACCATTGGATCCTTCCAGAATTTTTCCAGAATTTTTAAATGTCAAAAAGTATTTTAAAACAATTAAAAACATCAAATAAAAGAGAAAAATCATAAAAAATATCAAATCTAAAAATAAAATTCAGAAAGATAATATTTCAAAATATTTTTGTGAATATTATCATAGTCAAAACGCGTTAGTAAGCTAATCCAATGGATCAAACGCGTTATGCTTGATATGGACCTCTTTGGAAATTACACCGGATCACCAATTAAATTAAAATTAAAAAAATAAAATCAGAATTAATGTTGCGCGTTGGATGGATTCTGACTCACAAAAGTAATCAGATCAAAGGGCACACATCACGTGCATATGGTAAAATCAAAACACCAGATCCAATTTGAAAAAATTACATGTCACACCTTCATTGGTTGAAGACAGACACGTAAGTCGTCTTCAACCTCCAGCCTTCATCCATACGTGATCTCAAACTGTGAAATAAATATCCCAGACCGAAACATTTATCCTTGAATTCGTCTCTTCTAGACAATTCTAATGGTACCCTCTCGAAAAATTTATTTCACCTCTATCATGAACAATTTGGAAAAAACATGAATAATAGCAAGCACTTGTTTCCAGAAATTCTCAGTCAATACTTGATGAAAATGCAAATGTTGAAGATCACAAGGATCAGGGAGATGGGGAGAGTGCAATGATGTTTTATTTTGCAAGATTTGATGGAGATTTCTACCTGAACAAAGTTCACTTTCAGAGCTCTGAAACTGGACTTGGATAACACGATTCAGGAGGCTTCAAGGCACGATTCTTGTTCTGTTAGCTTCAGTGATGTTCAAGGAAGAAGAATCAAGGGTTAATTTCAAACTAGAAGTGGTCTAAACACAAATTTGAAGTTACAGAAAAACTGGTTATGGAAGAAGTTTGGCAGAGGTTTTTTAGCTATCAAAGCTTGAGGAAATGAGTGAGGAATGATCCTCTATTTATAGGAGAGTGAGTGGTGATGAAAATGAGAAGGAACGTTGGTGAATTCGTGCAAAACGAGTTGGCTGAAATCATGCCAAACATGTGACTCGAATGGCATCAAAACGACCGCATTTCAAGTGCAATTTGCATCAAAATGCATATCTGGACAATTAGTTAAACATGTTTAGCATCTAAACTTTAAGTTATTTGCCTTGTAATCCAAGTTTACATGTTATAATTTTTCTGATTCGAAACAAAATTGGATGACATGGGGCCTCCTTCAAACATGTATGGCTTATTGCTCATAGACCTTCATGATGCAATCTTGGGATCTTTGGAAAGCTGAGATTGCAAGCTTCATAATTCACTTGGAAAGGTAGCATTTGGTAACTTGAGCTAAAAGTTGTGATCATTTGAAATCACCAAAACCCATCTGAAATTTTCACACTTAGAAAAATTTCTAAGTTTGGCAAAAAATGACCTATAATGTTTTCAATCCAAACATGGTCTTCCACTCAAAATTCTCTCTTGATTTTCAAATATGAAATGAAGTAGATCTCTCAAAGAACACTTTGCAAAAATAACCAACCAAAAACTCCAAAAATTGAGCAAGTTATGGCCTTGTGAAAATGACCTATAATCTTTTAATCGTTTCAACTCGCGGATGTATGGTAATGATAGTTTTCAAAGTTGGTACACTTCAAGTACTTGTTTATTGCGTTCTATAGCATAACATATTTAGGAAATTTATCATTTGTATAATTATCATGCTATTCATTCTTTTTGCATTACTTGCTCATGAATTGAATCACTTTACTTCCTCTTTTTACCCATAAGTGGTATATCCTATTATGATCAACCCTCTTCAATAGTTAGAAACATGAAGAGTGAGCTTTCTCATTAGGGTTTTCTTCTTCCAAAATTGAAAGTATAGGTGAAAAATGATGTGGTACAACAACTCTTGTACCAACCTAACAAACTTTGTTTGGTTTTTTCTCTCTGTCACCAAAATTTTCATAAATTTGGAAGTATATAAATACAGAGAGAAAAAGTGATATATCCTATGTGCACACAAATACTAACAGTCCAGTGAATGATCAACCCTCTTCAATTTTTATAACTACCTCATCTTAATAGCTATTTTTTGGAATAAAATAAAGGATTAAGTATTTCTTTTAATCATACCAAAGACTTTTTCAACATCCTCATTTTCCATTGCATAAACCAACCTGCAAAATTATAAACCAACCTGCAAAATTAGTAACCTATAATTGAAACACGTTAAGTTAACTTCACGAATAGAGATCAAATGTTGTACGAAAACATAATCAGAATCGTCATTCGACGGATGACACATCAGGGGACTAAAATTGTATGTTAAAATTAGGGTTGTGAAAGGAGTGTCGTAACCATATCAAAACGTTCATAGAAATTTAAACTAACAGATGGTGAGGGGAATCAAAATACTATTACAGAATGCCACAACTAGAACACTTTGGTAAACCACCACATTTTGTTAGTGAGTGATATTGCCTTAAACTAAACCAACTTTAGAGGACTTAAAACGTTGTGATCAAATATCAAAAAGTGCAACCAATATCATGGCCGCCGATTTAGACCTGACATCCAAGATCAATAACTACATACATGACACTATTACGTATATATAGCATGACGAGTGATAATAATGCACATGTGCTTTGATGTAAGAACAACTATATTATAGTTGGACAATACCAAGTTTTTAAATAGTATCTAGCAGTAACACGTTCCCTCTCTTCTACATTCTCTTCAAGTCTGTGATCAACTGTCAGGAGAGAAACTACACCTCCCTGAGCATCTAATATGCAACGGGAATCACCAACAGATGCAACGATGTCCATCCATCAACCGAACAAATGTAATGTTGTTCCAGAAGTTTCCCCTGCAAATAAAATTAAGATATCAACAACAAAGTGCATCAAAAAATCCAAGATCCAAAAAGCAACAAGCAAGCAAGGTTTTGATTGTACCCTTCTTCTGAAACTTCGAGTCAGTCTTCACAAAACCAACAACTAGAGCGTGAGGCAGCGCAGAGCAAGCATCCTACGATATCTTGCGGTATTGCACTCAAAAAATTATTAAGCAAGTTTTCTTTCGCATAGATAGCAGCTGATATACCGTTATGCCCATCAAAAACCTACCAATCAATAAGAACTCCTTAAGACAAAGTTATCTTCTCAAATAAAAAACTACATTCCATTACCTAAGCTAAACCGAAATAACTCAACTCAAATAAACATACAAAGAACTAAACCATAAAAACACCACCTGAAGTGCAGTATCAGAAGTTGCTCTAACACATCCACACAAATTCAAAACTCAGTTTTCTACAGAAACCAACATGGTAGGCCAAAGCCTTGTCACTAAATGCTGAATATTCACTGATGTTTAGTTTTGTAAGATCGCGACAACCATGAGCTATAGCATACAGAGATGTATCAGTGAGCTTGAAACTTTTGCTCAAGTCAAGAATCTGCAAGTCATGATAGAAATTCGCAAAAGTAATACTATTACCGGTGTTTGGTTTGGGGAGAGAAAGTAGATCACTAGGTGAACTACTTACTGTGCAGACCCTTGGCCACTAATATATGTGTAGGTGGTTGCTTTGAAACAACAATATCACAAACACATGTTACCAACAGGGGGAATACATTCTCCATAGACCTAAGAAAATGCAAATTCATCAATTTTTAAGGTAGAGAACAAATCATTCTTAATAAATAACATTTTTTTATTGTATCCATTAATCATCAAAATTTTGGAATTGATATTTCTCTCAAGTGTTTTATCAAACACTTTTCGTGCATTCTTCAAGCTATCACATTTTATGTAAGCTCTAACTGCTCTTGAAGGATCTAAAACATAAGATCACCAAAACATGTTATAAGCTTTCAAATTTTTCCCAAAAGGACAATCTATTTAGCATCTAAGAATGAAACAAAATGGAATCAAAATCGTAAACACAACAACACGATGACAATGTAAAAAGGGAGAAATTAGAGAGATCTGTGAAGGAATCTACCATAATAGCGAAGACATGGATAACGTTTCAGTTGATGCCGGAAGAAAAACTTCATCGGTTCAATGGTAAGGCCGAATGACGGGAAACACGAAAGTATTTTCCTTTTTCTGTTTGGGGTAGCGGCCGGAGACTGAAATAAAATGAAAAGGTTGCGGCGGCGCTAGGGTTTTTCCTTTTGAGCCGGAGACGGAATATTTTCCTTTTCCTTTTTCTACGTTTCTTGAGTTTTGAGAGGAACAAAGAAAGGAGATTCTCAGAATTATTTTAATATATAAATAAATGTATAATAGCAAAATTTAAGCCCAAATTATCTACTCCGTGTGATCCATTTAAAAATTCAAAACTACTTATTTTACTACAAAATAACATATCAAATTATCAATTATTTAATATAGTAAAAGTGATTTATAAATTTAAAATTCTATATAAAATGTAATATTTGAACAAGAGATCAAATATAATTTCATATAATTCATTATCAATGAGATTTTTAAAATAAAAACTTTACAATAGTTAATAAGAGAATAAATATAAGTACTTTTTTTTTTTAGGATTACAAAATTGAGAAAAAAATCATGTTTTATAATCATATTAATAAACATTTACCAATAATAATATATTATTCTTTTTGAAGTAATTTACTTTATCAAATTCTAATATTAGTTAATAATATATTATTCTTTTTTCAAATAATTTAGTGGCTGAAATTCAATCATTAAAACTATATAAATGGGACTTTGCAGTTCGAACATGTGTATTTGCATCTAATGTCAGGTTTGAAAAATTTTATATCATTAAACTTTATAATTTAAGTGTTTACTAGAGATTGAATTATCTATTTGTTTGTGATCGTGCATATGCACTAATTTTAGTATATAAAAATTCTAATATTCTATAACATAATTTATATAATAAAGTTTCCTTTCATTGCATTACAATATTTTTTAATTTTATTGTATACCATAATCTTTTTTAATTTATAACGCTTTCTTACTTTGCATTCTTTTTATTTTAGTAAAATTAAAGTTAAAAATTAATTAAAAGATATCATAAAAATAATTAATAAAATAGAAATACAAGGATTAAAAATTAAAATCTTGATAAAAAATACCATTAAAATAAAAGATTAACTGTCATGCACTTTGCACTGTGAGTGTAAAAACATTTACATTACCAATGCATCACAATCATGTATAAATATTATTTTAATAGTAATTAAAATAAAAATTTAGTCTAATTTGAAACAAACGGATATCATTTCACAGACGTTGTAAAAATTTTTTACACTGTCGGTGCATTCAAATTAAATACACAAAATAATTAATAAAATAGAAAAATAAGATTAATAATTTTTCATAAAATTTAAACAATACTACTAATTTTTTTAAAAAATATTTAAATTTATTTAATTTTTTTGAAAAAAATATATTATTTTAACAAAAATACAAGTTAAAGAATTATATAAATTATATGTATCAAAATTTACATATCTTTTACTCAACTAAAAATTAAAAAAATTTGAAAAAACTAAAATCTGTAGCAAAGTCCGCAGGAGCGTTTTCTACGGAATTACCTGCGGAAATTGTATTGTATAATGATATATATTCAACATTTGAAATCCGCAGCAAAATTCGCAGGTATACCTGCGGAAGTTTCTACGAAAACGTGTTTTGCAGAAAATTTTATTATATTTAAAAAGGTTGCAGAAAAATCCGCAGGTATTCCTAGTAGTGTTATGACTCTTAGTGAGATAGAGCATATTAAGTTGTGACATGAAATGTTTTACCCGCGATAAAATTTTCTTGCGGTTTTGTGAGGATCACAAAATTAATTGCAATAACAAAGAGGGTTATTTAGGGATTAAATTGTTAGCAACTATTTTGTAGTTGGTGGTGAAGAGAAAAATATGAAGAAAGAAAATATTTTGAAAGGATTTTTAAAAATTTTATTTTAGTTTTTGAAAATTCAAAAATTAAAATTTATTTGAATATAATATTTTGTATATGTGTTTTTAAAAACTCTTCACTATTTTTTAATTTTTAAAAGCAAAAAATTAGAATAACTAAATTGTATTTTGATTTTTATTTTTCAATTTTTAAAAAGTTAAAACTATTTCAAAGAAGCCCAAAATCTTTTCTTTAGGTTAAAAAATTCATTAGTGATATATAATTTTAGTTTATTTATACAATGTCATTATGACATTATTAATATTTTGTAATATGTTTATATTCCTAAGTTCAATCTGACATCATATCGAAATTGAGGAAAATTGATCCAGTACTCTTCCATTTCTCCTTAACTCTGTCTGCATACTGATTACTGAACTATGCTAGAACAAACTCAGGAATCAAATAATGTAAGGAATATAAAAAACAACTTTGAGCCTTTGCATTATTTAACATATTAATCCACTAAGCAATAGTCTTATAGGGTGAGATATATATTCATGATATTAGATTATTTGTTATGGTGCATCCTGCACACAACTACAACGAGGAATCAATTAATGAGTCAAATTCCAAATTTTAGCTGTTGGGAATTTGACCCCATCATTCAAACTAAAATACTAGATAATAATAACTTCCACTAATTATAACATATACTTTTTTCTTCTTCTTATAAATTCTCTTAGCAGATGATAATCCTCTTCCACTGTGGGTATTAAATAAACCACTTAATTCAATCTGAATTGGAGTTTTACTTTTTCACGTTATAGGAGATTAGTTCATTTTATTAAAAGATTCTATTTATAGGAAAATAAACTAAAATTAGCTCTTTCATTTTAAAAATCATTTTTTAATTTTACTTTTTATAAATTCCCATCCTTTTCTTATTTTGAGATTTTTATTAGTGTGGCTTAAGCATTCTCATGCATTAAAGAAATTGTTACTTCCTCAAAAAGAGTTCGAAGATTTATAAGGGTGGCAATTGCATAATAAGTGGAAAAAAAATCAAAAATTTGATATTTTTTCTAATAAAAAATATGGAGATCAAAGTATTTTATAAAAGAAAAAAAAGCAAATTTAAACCCTTTTATTATAAGCAAATTTAGATGACTTTACATATATTAAAAAATATAGTTAGTTAAATTGATCTATTTTTATTGAAATATGCTTTAAAATTATAAGTGCTGAAAGGAAAGAAAAGTTATTTTAAGATCTACAAATCAGAAAGTCGAAGAAAAAGAAATCTAGAGATTTGCAAAAATGTATCTATACATTAAGTAAGTGATTCGATAGATGTCCTTGGCGGCGGCGTGTTTAGTTGACGGCTGTAACATCTCGATTTTTTTATAGTTAATTATTAATTATTATTATTATTTATTATATTATGTGATAATTAATTTAATTGGGTGATTTAAACGAAAATTAAATTATTTGAATATGTGCAGTATTTAAATAAATTGTTTTATGAGTAGAAAGGTGATTAATTGGTATTGGGATTAGTTTTATGAATAGAAGTGTAATAAAGAGGTGTTAAGTGTTAAGCTCAATTTGAGCTTACTAGTTAGTAAGGGTTAGAGGAAAAAATCATAGTTAGTATTGTCATTTGGTGAAAAAGAAAGAAGAGAAGAGGAACCCCTAAGAGGATAGATCTTCAGGAGGTAATGGGGAGAACCCATGTTAATATTTACTTGTATGTTGTCGGGTAGTGATTTGTAACATGCTAGGTTGTTTGATTTCAATTTCTAAGAATCTTTGAATGTTGGGGTTTGAAGATAAATTGTGTTTTTCTACTTAGAAATGATGACTCGTGATTAGAAACATGTTATGATACGCTTTAATGATGTTAATTGACTGATTGGAATGGGTTTTGTGTGAGAAATTCGTGGGAGAAAGAAGCTGGTTCGTAGCAGAAAATTTTCTGTTTCGTAGACCGTGCTTAACGCCATCAGAGGCATGCTTACCGCGAAAAGTTTTGTAAGTTGGGGTTATTTGTTCAGGAAGTGGCGCTTAGCGCGATAGGTCGAGTTTAGCGTGACCTGGAATCAAAAATATTATTTTTAGGATCATTTGACATGAAATCTTATATGATTACATTTTATGGAGTATTTTCATATATGTGATTAATTGATCCGATTATAATTAAATGCGTTTTGGATTGATTTCGAATGCTATTTCAATGTATACATGATACTTGAGTTAGTATGTGTAAGTCTTGATGGAATGTTGGGAATAACATGCGTTGAAGTGTATGTTACGTGTTATTTGTGATGTGTGGTGATAGTAAATGCTATATGTATTGCTTGTTGTCATGAAAAATGATGTTGTGCAAATGGTGGATAATTCAAATGTATTGAATTATTGTGATATGCTTGAATAGTTAAGGTTGGTGAATAATCTTAATTTCCGTATGATGTTGATGAATTGCACATGCATACATGGTTGACCTTGATCCTTAACGGGAAATATTGGGTGGTGAAACTTTGGGTTCACAATGGGTTTGATCCTTGAATGGAAACAATAGCGGTGAAACTTTGGGTTCACAATGTGGCTTGATCCTTGAGTGAAAACAGTAGCGGTGAAACTTTGGGTTCACAATGGTGGCTTTGGTTTTGTCCGGATCGGAAGCGTGGCTTTGATTCTAAGTTATTGAATCGGAAGCGAGGTGAGCAGAATGTTCACGATGGTACCACATGCATGAGTTACATTGCATTGTTGTCTCATAAGTCATTAAAGAATATGTGTTGTGTGTTGGAATTGTGCTAATTGACTATGTTGATCATTGGATTAAGTGTATTGATGACATTTATGCTATTTGTGATAGATATAATATGTTATACTTGGAATGTTTGTATAATCATATTATTTGGAATCTCACTTGAAGTGTGTATAATTCTTTGATAGATGTTGTTTCTATGTTACTTCCAATTTATATATATTAGGATAATGATGTGAATTCTCACCCTTCTGTTGTGATGTTTCTTCTATGTGGGTAACGTGCAGGTTTCGAGGATAGCGGTGCTTCGCACGAGACTAGTTGAGGAGTTTATCTAGTTATTCCTTATACTAGGTAGTGAGTCATTGCTCTGGTCATGTAACAAGGAGATTCTTTGGATTTATGCTTTTATGAGATATTTGTTATGTATTCTCATATAATTTGGATTTGTATGTTGAGATACTATACTGATGTGGCCTTGGTGTCGATGTAAGAATTCTTATGACTTGATTATGTTATGGATTCATTGTTGTTTCATCCAATGGTTATAGTATGGGATGTAATCATTGATAGTATCTGTGAATATGAAATACTCCGCTGTGAAATGCATGGTTTTGTTTTAAGCATGAGATTCAAATATGTGGTATGATTATGACCAGGTGCATGTTATATTATTTTGTTGGTTTTCCTATGTGTGGAAAATGACATGTGACGCCCTCTATATGCGTGCATTCTATTTTACTATGATTTATGCCATGAATATTTGGGGTTAGAAAAAGGGTGTTACAACAGCAAGCAAGCGACAATATCCTGAGGGTAGCGACGACAACCTACTTGATTCTCTTCTAACTTGTGATACTGGTTCGTCATATGATCCTTTCTAATCAGTTTTTATGTATCGACTCAATTGTTTCGAATTTATGTCACTTTTTAATAGATTGTGTTTTAGCCTCGTTAAGTATATGTTGAATTTCACTAGTTATAAATATATATCTTCATCATTCTTGTCTTTACACCTTTAAGAACTTTATAGTTGAAGGAAGATAAAGAGTGGTCGACAATCCTAGTAAGAAAAAACTTAGAGATGTAGGGTTTGAAATTTCTTAGAGTTCTTGGAATTTGGGAAATCCTTGGAGATATATAACGAGGATTGGGAAACACTTCTAAACACTTAGGGTCTATGTGATTCAAATAAAATTTATTCTTGGAAACTTAGGTGACTATTTTCTAGTAACTCATTTGTAATATTTTGTAACAATTTTTGGAAGTATGGTGAATAGGAGAGTTGATTTCTCCCTCAGAGTAGAAAAGTTTTTATGTTTCTTTTCTTATATCTTCTTCTGATAGGTTAAATTATTGTCGTATTGCAAACAAAGTTAACTTTTGTGTATGGCCATTTATTTTAGTTGTCATTATTCTTCATCCTTACACATCAAATTTTTTGGTGTGATTAAATCTTTCAATTTCACAACAAGTGGTGTCCATCATGGGGAAAAGGGGTTTTGCTTACAAGTTAGCACCATGGGTTATAAATGGAAAATTTAGAAGTTTTCCAAGGACAAGACAACTATTTTGATTTGGGGAAAGTGAAGATGAAAGCAATTTTTATTCAAGAGAATTGTATTATAGCATTGGACGGTGAGGTATCAATGAATGCACACCTACAAGAAGAGAAGATTGAGATGGTGGATAAGACTAGAAGTGTGATTATCTTGTGTCGTGAGAAAATAAATTTCTTAAGGAAGTCATCGATACGAATATTACGGCTTCGATACCTAGCACCCTTCCATCCGTAGTTATCTACGGGCTCTTAATTGCTTTAGCTCACTTTAATTGTTTGTGTGTGTGTTTGAAAAAGATTTTTGAAAAGACATTTCACTTTGACTTCGTAATGATTCACGCTAGAATGTATACGAAATGTTTGGAAATGTTTTGTTTTGGAAAAGGACTTTGCAATGAGTCATGTTGGAATGTATACAAAGTGTTTTAAAAAGAAGATTTTTGAAAGTGTGAGGTGCGAAAAGTGTTTTCATTGAGCAAGCAAAAGAGGCTTATTTTTACCCACTCAGAACGGTTGTTTCTGTGTTATTTTGCTTTCCTTTAAAATAAGGATATCCATATCATGGGTTGATAGGTAACCTTATTCATTGGATGTAAAAGGGACATTTCGAAGGGACATCGGATGGTCATAGAAGGCAACTTGTAGGTATATCCTAGCACATTCGTAGAGACGATCATCACTTTTCGTAGGCAACAATCGAGGGACTAGATCATGTATTCGTAGGCAACATGGAGGGACTATGATATTTTAAGTCGAAGGGACTATGATGATATATTGTAGACAACCGTGCTAAGATACCCCTATGTTCGAGGGACCTGACCATTTATAAGGCAACGAGAGAGAATACCCTAGGGGGTGCATGTGTGAGAAGAGTGTATTGTTTTCAGATATTTATTTTGCGATTAGTGATCTATGTTGATTTTTATCTTGCCATACACGCCTAGTTACTAGCAGTTTAATAGGTGCAGAAAGTAAATTGCGGAAATGTAAAGGGTCCTACGCTATTACATGATAAAACTTGCAACTTATACATCCTTTCTAGAATTTAAAATGCAAGAAAATAAATAGTAGGGAAAATGATTTAAGTGAAAGAAAACTAAGTCCTAGTATTTTTGGTATTTTGAAAATTAGAGTTTATGTGAAAACAACCTAATTCTAATTGATTTTAATTAATTAAGAAAAATTAGTGAATACTAGTCTAAATTAAATTAATTAAATTAGTTAAAAGAAAGGCATTTGTGAAATTATCTAATTAACCTAATTAATTAACCTAACTACTAATTAAATTAATTAATTATTTTTTTAAGAAAAGAAAAAACAGAAAAAAAAATAAAAATATGAAAAAAGCCACAAAAAAAAATGAGCTTCTGGCAGAAGCTATCCCAGAAGCTGGGGCTTCTGAGAGTGGAAAGATTGTAGGCATCCGAATGGAGTTTCGGTGAGTATCTATTGGCGTGTCCGAAGTTGTTGTTTTGTATCGAAAGGGTCCGTGGGGGCTTGGAGGTTCTTCTGAGGTGCCCGTGTGGAGCTTCGGGGTTCAGTCTTGGAAATATCTAGAAGCTAGAGCTTCTGGGATGTCTGGCGCTGGAAAGGGGTCCAAAAGCTGGAGCTTCTGGAGACTCTGGATATGGGACGTCCGTCGGAGCTTCGGGATTTCTCATCTGGGTCATCCGTGGAGCTTGAGAGGATTCTAGCTGGGGACCCAGTGTGGAGCTTATGGAGCGTTACGGAGATCCGGAACCGCAGCACATAGTAAAAATAAAAAGCAAAAGGTGGGGTTAGAACCCACGACCTGAGAGATAGAGTGACATAGTGCGCACAAGGTGAACTGTTGGGGCGGTGATACATCCATTCATACTTGTAAGTATTTTTATGTTGGCTTTAATTTTTGGTAAAACCAGATTATGACAATGTCCTGACTGATGTCATGACATTCTAGGTTGAAGATAAATTCTGCAGAAGAAGTGTTCTACAGGTACAACTCAATATGGTTGCATAACATAATGATCATGCTATGATCTGTTGTACTGAAAATCTGCAATATCAGCGAGCAGGATGTATGATGTCATGACCAATGTTAAGACATCCTGTACTGAATAAATTGTTGTGCAGATTTGTATTTCCTGAGAGTTTTCAGGATTTTGTTGGGTTGTTCTGAGTTGGATTAATATGCTTGAATCATATACTCACGTGGATATTAGGTTAACTTTGTTTTAACCCTAATTTGTTATGCTGCAAAGACCAAGTCCTTATGTTAACTTTGGTTAACCCTAGCTATATTTGTGGAAGCCCAAGTTAAAGACTTTACTGCTTCTATATTATCTAACAAACCCTTATGTTGTCAGCTGCGCTTTTTGGAGAAGATCAAGAAGGCAGATTGTAATTGTGTTATTAGTGATTCTTGTGAGCCAAGCAATTATCTTTTGATAAGTGTCTTGGAGTAGGATTTGGTTGTAAGGGTAGTTTGTCACTCAAAGCTTTGAAGCACGAGTGTTGTGTCTCTTGATTAAAGCTTTGAAGCAAAATCAAGCATGTTTATTGAAGAATGTCTTCACAAATCTATTAATTATTAGATTAGTATCACTGTTTTGATTGAGGGGGAGTGAGTAGGAACTCAGGTCTAAGTGGGACTTAGATTGAAGTTGCATTGGGTAGGTCTTAAGTGAATTGTTTGTTTTATTCCTAAATTAATACCTCTTATAGTGAATTTCCTCCCTGGCTTGGTAGCCCCCAGATGTAGGTGTAGTTACACACTGAACTGGGTTAATAATTGATTGTCTTCTTTACTGTTTTAATTTATCATTCAGATTGTTAAGCAGTTTGTCAAATACCGGTGTCATAACATTCACCTTGACATTAAGTATCTGTTGCCAGAATTTCAATACTGCTGGACTCATAAATATGTAAGTGTTGTTGGCCCCTGAGTCAGAAGCGCCGGAGCAAAGCTCCGGTCGTCTTTTACGGTTTGCATCAATCCTAAAAACCTGTAAAATGCATCAATTAATGAAAAGTAAAAGCCCAGATTGACTATATGGGACCCTACGATCACGATGGTAAGGTTTGTTTTCCTAAAGCTTCCTGTATCGTGGAATCTGAATCTTCACTAAGCTCATGCCCTAACAATGGCATTTAGTGATTTATACGTCAAAACTTGTGAAAGATGGACCAAACTTGCTCTAATAAACCTCATGAACACATTAGTATGGTTAAATTTCATTAAAATAGGATAAAATGCAAAATACGAATTCAAGAAAAATATGAAAATGGATGCTTTATGGATGGCATGATTCAGCGTTCTTTGGCCAAGGATAATGATCCATTCTTACCCTACTATACCTCAGGAACAAGAATCAATGCTTGGAAGCACTTGAAACCGGCTGGAAATTGGAATCCGAGTTTGCAACTTTCTTGAAAAATTGGAGAGCTTTTTAGGGTTTGTGAGAGGCTGTCCCAAAAGTCCTTTTGTCTTGTAAGAATGATAGTTATATATAGGAGAGTGGAAATAGGTCAAGGCTTTAAGAGAAAATATTTTCTTTAAATGGAGAATATTTGATTGGAAATTTGCATGAAATCTTTCCAAGTTTGCTCAATCTCTTCCTCAATCTTCTTGCACGAAATTGAAAGCTTGTAATGAGCTATCTTGGAACCTAAGTCATGCAAATATCAAGCCCAACTTGCCTTATCTTTTATTTTTGTATTTTATTTAATTAAATTAGAATTTAAGCCATTGAATTCAAAAAATAAATAAATAAAAAGATGAGAGGCGTGGCATGCATCATATAAGTCATGGATAATCTTATAATCAAGTTTGAACCATAAAATCTTAGGCCCATTTGAAAAATATTTTCTTTTGCTAGGTATTTTCCTTCATGCACCTCCTCAAAAATGCTCAACTTGCACAATTTATATCTTGCTCAATTTTCCATATTTTTGGGTGTTTTTGGACTTTTTAGAAAGCTCGCGATGTCTTCTAAACAGCCCTTTTGATTTCATCTTCATTGGAGTTTCCATGCCCATGAACACTTCTTTGCAAAAAGATGACTTTTGTTGACTTTTCTAGAAGGACCTGTAATGTTTTGAGCAATAACTCCCAAATGAAGCATTTCCTGCCCAAGCTTGTGAGACATGAATTTGTAGAGAATTGAATTCTCTTCAAAATGAGCTTTGTGGAGAAATTTCTGATGAAGCATGTGAAAATTATGCTTGGTCAAAGTTCTGTTGACTTTTGTCTAGAGAAGCCCGAATTTGGAAACTTTGACTTTTGATCAGATCTTAGCTTTTCTTGATGAATCATGATCAACTCTTGATCAAAGGATGAACATGACTTCAAAATATTGATGTTGACCAAAAATTATGAAGTTTGACTGTATGTTGACCACAATTGACTTTTTGTCCAATACAACTGATTTTCAGCTATATAAGCAATTGGATGAGCAATTTAAACTTGTAAGGCTTGGAACTTGATATGAGGATTCTCTGAGGTATATGATGAGATATGATGACCACTTGAAGTATTAGAAATCCATCTTGACTTGAGAATAGCAAAACCCTAGTTTTGATTGATTGCTTAGGATGGGGTTTGTCTGGTCAACCCTTGTGAAATCCTTGAGAATTGAGATGTGAATTGTCTTGAGAAGTGGGAGGGCAAATTTTGGGGTATAACAACTGGTAAGATCAAAATTAATATGTTCGATGATCATGAGTTTCTTCTTCATAATGTAAGGTATGTTTCAAAGCTGGGGAAAATTTGTTATCCATAAGTATGTTTAATGGTCAAGGGTATTGCATTAGAATTGAACATATATTGTAAGGATTTCACATGGTGAAGTGATCATAACTAAATGGTCTAAAATGTGTGGATTATATGTTTTAGAAGGTTCAAATATTATTGTTTATTTGTTAACTTTTGAAGAACAAGATATGGAATTTGAGCTCAAAGCATGGTGAATTCCTAGAGGTTATTATAGAGCACTTTAACGAGTGTTGCATAAGGAAAAAAATGAAAATACATTTGGCTGTTGAGTTGCCATGGAGTTTTTAGGATACGTTTGGAGTAGGAAGACTAAAACCTACTTTATTTGGAAGTTCTTCAACACTTTTCTTATTAATCAAATCAAGTCAATCCAGTTTGATGCTAAAATTGTGAATTGAGTCTTTGATGGTTATCAAAGAGGTAAGAATGGTTATGATATATAAGGAATAAAACCTAGAGGTTATAGGATCGTCAATTGCATATGTATTGATTTTAATTATTCATTTCAAGAGAAGAAGCTTTTAGAAACTATGTTAGAGAATACTCAGTTTGAGGTGGAGTCTTTTATCTACGGGTAATAGTAGTATTAAGGGAATAACTACAAAGGCCTCTAATTAACATTTGACTCGTGATAAGGTAACCAAGGAGATTATACCATCTCAAATAAACGGTTAAGAATACCTTGAATGTTATGCCTTGAATATGATTGAAGGGTGGTAAAACATAAATATAGAGACCTTCTGGGAGGCATTTGAAACCAAGTGGAGTCAAAGATGGTTGAAGAATCATACATGTGGTATTCTTAGACTACTAAAGTTAAAAATGGTTTTCGGGAGATAATGGCTATTAAATTAACAAAAAACATCAAGGTGGGTGATGGGTAAATTAACATCACCGTAGTTTCAAGTTATGGTGGAGATTTTTGAAGTATGCCTTACAACTATAAATGATGAATATAAATGAAACTTATTTCAATATTCATGAATCATAATTTCGAAGAAATAGTAGTCAAGAGGTTTGTAGAAGGCATATGTTGTACCCCAATTTTCCCCCCTAAGATTCTCTAATACTTCATACCATTGCATGACACAAAGATCACAATTTGAATCTACCTCTCTCTCCTATCTTTGGCTTAGCCCTTAAAAGATCACCAAGCACCTTGTATATGAGGTCATTTCTTGTGTGTGATTATTGACACTTGGCTAACAATAATATGTTTACACTTTTCTTGCTAAATGTTGTAGGTGAATGGAGCATAAGTTTCTTATTCAAGAAGTCAATAGGTTCATGTGTTTATTTCCATGCCTTCTCTCCTCAATTCTCAATATTTCAAAAGTATTATCTCTCATTGAATACTTCTCTTGTCACCAACCATGGTCTCTTATTTTGAGTGTATGCTTCATGTTTGAACAAGATCATAAAATTCAAAGAATTCTCCATTCTATAGCCATCTATTCTGAAATTAGGGTTTTGGACTTCTGAGGATCATATCTTGATATTTGCATGAAGTTTGTGGATGTTTTCAAAGTCATTTGATTCTCAAGAAGACTTATAATATGAATATTCTTATATCCAAGAAGTTTGATTGATGAAAAGGTTGTTTTAGAAGTCTATGATTGACCACTCTCTAGATTGATGCTTCATTCATCTTTTATGACTTCAAAGGATCATAATTTGGTCATCCCTTGTCTCCTTGAGCTCGTTTTTATTTCACAATAAACCTAAGGATGTCTAATACAACTTAATTGAACTGGTAAGAAGAGAAAATGCATGGAATCTTGCTTATGAAGTCAAAAGATTATAAGTCCTTGATGAACTTCTCAATTGTTGGACAATCAACTTCAAAAGATTATATCTTGATCATCATTTATCATCTTGAGGTCATTATTTTTGCACAAAAATCTTGAAGATGTGAACTTTATCTCCATTTACGCCTTGAAGATTGAAAGTGTTTGAAAGTTGCTTGAAGAAGTTAAAAGATTATAGGTCATTTCACAAATTTTCATCAAATTCACAAGATCATAACTTTCTCAATTTTTGGAATTTTTGAGTGATTATTTTTTCCAAATGTTCCTTGAGAGGTCTAATTCATATCATCTTTGAAAATCAAGAGAAAAATTTGAGTGGAAGGGAAAGTTTGAAGAAGAAACATTATAGGTCATTTTTAGAAAATGGCATGCTTGACCAAGGCCTGGCCAGAAAAATCAACAATTTTACAAGAATCCTAAAGGCTCAATCTCTCAACTCAAGCATCCATTTGATTTGGTTCTTTTTGCATTGTGTTTTACTCTCTAAATACTTCATTTGGCTTAAGGAATATCAAGAAATGCACGAGGGAATTTGATTAGGCCTCAGTTCAAAGTTTGAGCCAAAACCTATCTTACACTCATCATCAGTTTGTGCATTTGCGCGTGTAACTTGTTTTTAAGTCAAGCTAATCCTTGTTTTCATGACTAATTGTGATTAGAAACTTCCCAGGATTAATTAGCACATCAAAACGCAAGGATTGATTGAGTTTTGATTTACATGAAGTTACATTTTCTTCATGACCACAGGTGTGCACGATTTCACTCCAAATTGCATCATTCACCCTCCCTTTTGATCCCATTCACTTCTCCTATAAATAAGCAAGTCATTCCACTCATTTCTTTATCCTTTGATAACCAGGAAACCCCTTCAACACTCACTCTCGAACCAGATTTTCTACAACTTCGTTTTCACTCTCAAAGCCATTCCAGTTTGAAATTAACCATTCATTCTTCTTCCTTGAACCTCACTGAAGCTAAAAAAATCGTGCCTTGAAGCTTCCTGAATCATGCTATCCAAGTCTAGTTTCAGACCTCTAAAACTTAACTTCGTTCAGGTAGGAATCTCCACCAAACTGTGCAAAATAAAACATCATTGCACTCTCCTCATCTCCCTGATCCTTATGATCTTCACCATTTGCATTTTCATCAAGTATTGACTAAGAAATCCATCAAAATCCTATTCGCTATTATTTGAGTTTTTTCCAAATTTCTCTTCACTCAGTGTAAATTATATTTTTGCGAGCATGTTGTTGAGATCGTCTTGAAGAGACGAATCCAAGGATACCACCCATGGCTATTGATTTTACAGTTTGAGAAATCACGTATGGAGGATTGCTGGAGGTTGAAGACGACCTACGTGTCTGTCTTCAACCAATGAAAGCGTGATATGTAATTTTTCAAACAGGATTCGGTGACTTTGTCTTACCGTGCACGCGTAATAGGAGCCCTTGGATCTGATTAATTTTATTAGTCAGTATCAATCCAACGCGTGACATTGCTTCTGATTTTATTTTTTAAAATTTAATTTAATTTGTAATCCGGTGTAAAAACCAAGGAGGTCCATATCAAGCACAGCGCGCCTTGTCCATTGGATGTGATTACTAATGCGTTTTGACTATGATCAGATGGTCCACATTTTTTGGCTTATATTTTTATTTTTTGATTTTATATTTTAAATATTTTAAACTTCAAAAAATCATATAAAATTTATTACTGGTCCAAAAATTATGAAAAAATTCACAAAAATATTTTGAAATGTTATCTTTCTGAATTTTATTTTTTCATGATTTTATTTTTAAATTTGATATTTTTTATGATTTTTCCCTTTTATTTGATGTTTTTAATTGTTTTAAAATACTTTTGGACATTTTAAAATTCTGGAAAAAAATAATGGAAGGATCCAATGGTCATTTGCAAATATTGGTGACCTCATTTTATATTTATTTTTTATTTTACTATTGTTTTCCATTTTTGGTTTATTTCACCTTTTATTTAATTTTGAAAAAATATTTTCTGACTTTAAAAAAATTCTTAAAAATTTTGTCAACACTTGTTGACCTCTGTTTGACTTTGGGTAATTTTCTTGGAATTTTATTTTGATGAAAAAATACTATTTATGTATTTCGTCAATAGAGTCCAATTAAATAACCTTATTTCAAAATTATTTTTAATCCTTTTATTTGATTTTATTTTCATTTTTATTTTGCTGACTTTTGAATTTATCTTGGAGTCATAAATTTCCTCAACATCAATGAAATTTTGGGTGTTGATAGGTCTCTTGACAAAATCCACCAAGAAAGTTGATTGATTTTGACGAAGTTAGACCAAATAAATCCATCTGATGCAAAATAAAATTGAAAATAATTTCTTCTTCTTCATCTTATTTTATTGTTTTTTCTTCTTTGTCCCGGTTCGGAGAAAGTGATCAATTGGTGGCATGAACTTTAGTGTTCTAACATAAGCCCCAAAAGATGACTTGAGCTTTGATCTTGGTTCAACACTTGTGGCGCTTGTCGTGTGGTCGCGTTGATTTCTAATCAAGCTTCTGGCAAGTTTCCACTAACCTTGTCCATTTGAAATTCTCAATCATCTTTGATCAAGTGATGTGATAATTCCAAAACCGGTGATATACTTGACAAAAAACAATTGAAACTTGTCATGTGGTCACGTTAATTCTATCAAGCTTTTGGCAAGTCTTCATGCGTAAGTTTCAAGATGGTCACCTTGCTGACGAATAACAATTAACAATTTGATGATATACTTGACAAGTTTCAAAATGGTTATCTTGCTAACCTTTATTAATTGCTTTTATTTTCCGCTCTTTACTTTCCGCTTTTATTTTCCGCTCTTTACTTCATGCACTTTATTTTTAGCATTTACATTTCATGCCATTCTTTCTTTGCTCATTTGAGCATTTTATTTTCTATGTCATTTTTCCTTTGCTCACTTGAGCATTTTATTTTCTTGTAATTTTGAATTTTCTCACTTGAGCTTTATTTTTCTTTTCCAAAATACCTAATAATTCAACTTAAACTTAAAAAAACTTTTAATTGGACTTGGTTACTATCCTTGTGCTTGGAGATTGATCTTTGGACTTAAGATTATGACCTCTTACCTCAGCTTGGAGATCTGAGTGTTCTTGGTGTTATTCTATCTTGTCTGGTTATTATTTTTGTATGCAGGTTATTCCGTTATACTAAATTAAGAGTGAATTTCCATAAAATACAGCCGTTACTCTGCCCGTTTGTCTCAAGACAAGAATTCACCCAAAAGCATTGACATATCTGAAGCTTGTTTTTTTTTTGTCTGGTTATTTGTTGTTTATGTGGTAATCCTAAGGATGGGATATAGTATTGGCTCTTAATGTCAAGTACTAGTCTTCTCACCCGGTTAGATCTTTCTTTACCCTTACCTTTTACTTTATGCACTTAGGTTAGCCTCTTCATCTCCTCCCGATTCTATAATTTTCAAAATCTTCCATCTTTTTCAAAGGATTCTTGTTTTCAAAACTCGAACCACTTTCATAAAAAAACTTGGACTTAGGTCCATGCATTTTCAAACTTCTTTTCTTAATAAGCTTTCAATCCATCTAATAATACTTTGACTTTTCTTTTTCATAAGACTAAAAAACACCTAACCTCATTCAAACCTTTTTGAGTCATTTGTGGCTTTTCTAAACTAATATTTTCTTAAAACCAACAAAGACACAAATTTGGTCTTTTTTAGCCGAACTACTTGGTTTTGATTTCAACATTGCACATTGTTGGTATGTAGGCCTGGAACTCATTGGAAGTTCTATCAAAGCAAAATTTATAAAAAAAAAATACTTATTTTCTCCCCCACCATCCATTTTGTACATATACTCTTTTTAGCACACATATAGAAATTTTCAAAAAAGGTTCTTGCAGAATATCGTAGATGCTTTGGGTGCCTAACGCCTTCCCTTTGCATAACTAACCCCCGGTCCCAGACCTCTGATCTTTTTGTTAGGATTTATTCGCTCTTTTTTCCTATTCCTTTGGATAAAATAAAAGCGCGGTGGCGACTCTTTTGTTACTTTTTGAGTTAGTCAATTCAATGGCTTATACTCGTAATTTTTGCCGCTATAGAAAAGTGGCAACTCTGCTGGAGATATTTGACCTATTGTTGGACCATCTCTAAGTGGGTTGACCCTATTTTTTGTTTATTTGTATATATGTGCTATATTTTTGTATATTATTGTATGCTTGTTTGTCTAGATGTTTTTCTGGTTTTCAAGGGTCCTTGGTGGTCTTCTTTTGAGTCCTATACCCAGACTCTGGAAAATTTAAGATAAGAAGGGAGGTATAGTCATGTTAACTTTTAGGGGGTAATCTCGAAGAAGGAGAAATGAGATCCCCCACTTAGCGGAGACCTCCTTGACTGTAGTATTTTGTTTACCGAGCGATCAGAAAGACATGGCTGCTTTCGACCTAAGAGTCCCTGAAGCTGAGCATCCGTAAAACCTGTAACCCATCCTGGCCTTATTAGGGGTAGAGCGGGGACATTACGGAGTTATCCGAAAGTAGTTTCTATGCGATACTGCACTTAGATGAGTTTCACCTGAAGGTATTGCCGATTACCAAATACATCGGGAAGTTGGTAGTATTGGATGGAGGAATGAAAACTCTGGGGATTCCTTTTAGAACCTTGATTTGCATGCGACAAATCCTAGAATACCTTGTGGGAAATACCTTTTGCCTCCATGCTCGTGACGTCGAACCTATGGACCCCCTTGTTTGTGATCTTTGTGTGTGCTTGTTGCATCATGCATTCATGCACCCATACGCAGTTTTTCAGACAGTTGTTCAAGGAACTTAAAATTGACCTTTGCAAATATCTCAGGTATACTTTTGACCATGGATTATGGATAGAAGAGGACTCGGAAATATAGTTTCAAGGAACCTAAGATTGAGGGACTGATGAGCTTGATTGATGAAATTGAGAGTCTAGAGGATTTTCGAAAGAAGTATGAGACTATTATACCTTTGATGAAGACGAAGATGAAGGGTGATTTGTTTTTCACTTTGGTTCAGTTCTATGATTTGTTATACCACTAGTTCACTTTTCTTGACTATCAGTTGGTTCCTACCTTGGAGGAGTATTCTTATCTGTTTGGTCGCCTATTACTAGTGTTGTTCCTTTTACTGTTTTGGAGAAGGAGCCTGAGTATCATGAGATTCCTGCTATTACCCATTTGAAGAGGTGCGAGATTGAAGATAGTATGACTACCAAAGGGTGTATCAGAGGATTACCGACTGCATTTCTTTTGAAGAAGGCTCGTTATTTTGTTGAGATGAAGAGTATTGAGGCTTTTGAAGCCATCTTTGCCTTGTTTGCCTATGGTTTGTTCTTGTTTCCCAATGTTGACAACTTTGTTGACATTTGCTATCATGACCTTCATGATTGGGAATCCAGTTCCCACACTTCTTGCTGAGACTTATTATTCTATTCACCTTCGAAAATTTCGTCGAGAAGGAGAGATTATTTGTTATACGCCATTGCTATACCATTGGTTTAATTCTAATTTACCTACAACTAGTGCTTTTTGGGATCCTAAGAGGGGATCTCGTTGGGCGCCAAAGATCATGGCTCTCACTTATTCTAATATTGTATGGTATCGTCAAGTTTACTATGATGAAAAGATTATCCACAGTTGTGGTAGCTTTCTCAATGTGCCTCTTCTTGGTACAAAGGGATGTATTAGTTACAATCATGTTCTTGCACGTCGTCAGTTTGGTTATCGGATGAGAGAGAAACCAAAGAGTATTCATGTGAGTGGCTTCTTTCTTAAAGAGGGTGAAGACCATAGTGCAACTAGGAAGGATATAGAGAAAGTTTGGAGTCATATTCATAGGAAAGGAAAAGAGAATCTAGAGAAGAGATGAGTTGTTTCTTTGGAGCCTTATCTTCTATGGGTTCAAGCAAGAGCTATTGAGTTGAAGATGTCGTATTCTCGAGAGGAGCCTCTTGCTGATTTGTTCTTGGCTATTACTCAGGGATCAGATGACATAGAGGATCTTTAGTTTACTTTGGTTAGGATGCAACAAGAGAAGGAAGGTTGGAAGAACAAATATCATACCTTGAAGATGTCTCATGCAGTAGAGTTGAAAGAAAAGGATGATTTGATTGAGATTCTTAAGAGTCGTGCTCTAGAGATGATGGAGAAATAGGAGGACTTACTTTCTTCCAGTGTTCACCCGACTCCTAGTGCTCCTGTTCATTCTCATACTTCTCCCGAGTCTGGTGCTTGGAAAGGTTATATCGACAGGTATGTATTAGAGAACGAGCAACTAAAGGAATAAATTAGGAAGCTCAAGAGGAAGAGGTCATCTGAAGAGGGGTATTCTACAAATTTGATTCTTTAGGGCATTTAGTTTTATTTTGATTTCTCTCTTGTACTTGGGATCATTGAAACTTGTATTGAAGAGTTGTAATCCTCAAAATATTTTATTAATGATATGAGTTTTATTTCAGTATTTCAAATGTGTTA
The DNA here is from genome assembly GCA_021764765.1 of Vicia sativa. Taxonomy (NCBI): domain Eukaryota; kingdom Viridiplantae; phylum Streptophyta; class Magnoliopsida; order Fabales; family Fabaceae; genus Vicia; species Vicia sativa. The sequence continues at coordinate 2,891,239 of CM038796.1, read as the reverse complement.
TACTTTGATATTTGCAAATTAAATTGTCTTTATTAAGTTCCTTGAATAATGAATAAGAATAAAAAGAAATAATAAACAAATCATATGCATTGCATGTCATGCATCATGACACACACATTCTTGCATTTTCATACTCTCCTAGGTGTCTTATCCATTTCTCTGCTTTGTACACTCTTCAAGAAGTTGCATCGGTATAACACTCGAGCCAACTCCAAGAAGAAGATGGAAAATCTAGAGCAAGAGAATCGCGAGCTACGCGAAGAGGTTACTTCCTTGAGAGCAGGCATTGCCAATTTGACTATTATGGTGGAACAGTTGGTGGCTGCTCAAAATCAGCCACTACCTCCTCCGCCTTCTCCTCATATCATTCCACCTCAACAGACAACTATTATCTCTGAGATTCAAGATGCTCATGTTTCTGCTGTGCAAGTGGTTTCTACCATACATCATTGTATGCCTCCTGGTTATCCTTGGGGAATGCCAAAGAATTTCATGCCTGAAGGTTACAATCCTGCTGCTCAAGTGACCTCATTAGCCTAGCATGTTGTTGTTTCCGCACCTCCTGTGATGCATACTACTCATATTTTCAACAAAGAGTTTGATAATCCACTTTCTCCTCCGAGTGAAAGCTTGGACTTCTATGATCGAATGGACGGTTTCCAGAAACAGTTTGACAAGATTCAAAAAGAGCTGAAGGCCCTCAAAGGGAAAGAGCTTTTTGGTGACAATGTCAATGTTCTATGTTTGGTTCCTAACGTGAAAGTGCCTGCTAAGTTCAAAGTTTCGGAGTTTGAGAAGTACAAGGGCAATTCTTGTCCTCGCGACCATTTGATGATGTATTTGAGAAGGATGTCCACTCATACTGAAGATCAACGCCTGCTAATTCACTTCTTTCAAGATAGTTTGAACGGTGCAACTTTGAGATTGTACATGAATCTAGACAGCAGTGACATCCATACATTCAATTATTTGGGTGAAGCTATTGTGAAGCATTACAATTACAATATGTACATGGCACCTGTGATCAACTAACGGCAACGGTTCAAGAAGATAAGGAATCCTTTAAGGAATATGCTTAGTGATGGCATGAGCTTGCTGCACAGGTTATACCTCTACTAAATAAGCAAGAGATGATCAAAGTTTTCTTGAAGACCCTGGGTCCTTTCTAATACAAGAAGATGGTGGCAGTGCACCTAATGATTTTGCTGAAATGCTAAGCATGGGAGTCCGTCTAGAAGAGAATTTCCGAGAGGGACGATTGTTAAAAGAAGAAGGATCGAGTGGGGTTAAGAAGCCATCTTTTGGATTCTCCAAAAAGAAAGAAGAAGTTAATGTTGTTGTCCAGGAAAGGAGAACCAGACCTCCTAATAGACATCCTCAGAACTAACAAGTTTTTGTTGTTACCCCTATTGTTGCTACAACTCCAACTATTATCCCTTGTAACAAGGCATCTCAACAAGGGCAAGGCCCAAAGAGAGAACCGTTTGATCTGATTCCGATGACTTATGCAAAGTTGTATCCAATGTTGATTCAGAGGCACTTGGTGCAACCAAGGGCACCTCCAGCTATTCTGAATCCTTTGCCATGGTATTACAAGGCTGATTAGACTTGTGTGTACCACCAAGGGGCTCTAGGGCACAGTATTGAGAATTGTTATTCGTTGAAGTCAGAAGTGCAAAAGATGGTCAGATCAGGTCTTTTGTCATTCAAGGACATGGGTCCTAATGTGCAATGGAATTCATTGCCCAAACATGCAAATGCTATGAATATGATTGAAGGAGAAATCAAGGTTTATGATGTGAATTCGATCATTTGAGATCTTCTGAAGATGCATGTTGCTCTATATAAAGTTGGTTATTGCACCCATGATCATGCTTCTTATAATCTGTGTAGCAAGGATACTCGTGGTTGTGATAAGATAAAAAGTTATCTTTAAGATATGATGGACAATAACCTTATTCAGATTATCAGGTTGAAGGATGAGCCTGAAGTTGAAGCGAATGTTGTTTATGGTCCTCCAGTACAAGTTCAAATCCATGATGTAAATAAGAATAATGCTAATTTGGTGAATTTGCACGCCGAATTCAATTTCATTAAAGGGCAAGAGGTGCACCAATATAGTGAGTGCTCAATATGTAGCACAAATCATCGTGGTTGCGGTGTTGTGAAAAGAGATATTCATCGTCTTTTAGACGAAGAAATTATTAGGATTGTAGTAAGAAGGGTTGGTTTCAACAATGGCGTCAATATGATTGAAGGATGGATTGATGAATCTGATGATGAATTTGTTTCTGCTGATGAGTATTTCTCCGGTGATGAGTCTGTTGAAGAGCCAGATGTAAATGTCAATGTGCCGCATTTTGATATTCCCACTCCTACGGAAGTGACCTATTATAGTAAGCCTCCAGTTACTCCTTTGGTCATTAGCTTACCTGGACATGTCCCGTATAGTTCCAACAAGGATGTGCCATACAAGTATAATGCCACCATTCTAGAAGGAGATGTTGAGATTCCAATTTAACCATTACCTCAAGTAGGAAATATTGTTGACGCTAGCCGAATAGCCATAAGTGGTCATGTATTTGCTCCTGCATTTCCAAAGTTGGCTGATGATGGTAAGAAGATTATGGAAACTAGTGTTGAACCCAAGAAGGTTGGAGGGAAGACTAGTGGGTAACCTAAGAGAAATAAATGGACGATTTTTTGAAGATTATCAAAATGAGTGATTACAAGATTGTTGAGCAACTATTGCAGACACCGTCAAAGATTTCAATTCTGGCTCTGTTGATGAATTCTTCAGCTCACATAGAGTCTATAATGAAGGTTTTAGATCAGGCGTTTGTTGATTATGATGTGCCTTTTGAATATTTTAATAGTATGGTTGGGAATATCACGGCTTGCAATAATTTGAGTTTCAGTGATGAAGAGTTGTCTGCTGAGGGAAGGAATCACAACATGGCTTTTCATATTTCCATGAATTGCAAGAATGATGCATTGTCCAACTTGCTTATTGATAATGGTTCTGTGCTGAATGTTATTCCCAAGAGTACCCTTTCAAAGCTTAATGGTCCGTCGATGCGTCCTAGTGGTATCATTGTGAAGGCGTTTGATGGTTCTGTTAAATCTGTTATTGGGGAAGTGGATTTGTCCATTCACATTGGTCCACATCTGTTTCAAAGTACCTTCCAGGTGATGGATATATTTCGTGCTTATAGTTGTTTGATTAAACGACCTTGGATTCATGAGGTTGGTACTGTGACTTTAACCCTCCATCAGAAATTGAAGTTTATCTGTGAAGGTGTTGTGATTATTATGGAAGGAGAGCAAGCTATGCTAGTTTCTCATCTATGTTCTTTCTCCATAGTAGAAGCTGATGAAGCCGCTGTTGGAACATAGTTCCAAGCTTTTCTATTGATAGTGTTCAAAAGGCTGAAGTTTTTATTGCTTTGTTGAAGGATGCTCGTAATGTGGTTCAGAAAGGTTCTAGCAATGTTTGGGGACAGGTTATTGAGCCAAAGGTGAATAAGGATGGTTTTGGTTTAGGTTTTTCCACGAAGATCAGAAGAGAAATGCTGAAGTCATGACATGTTGCTGCCAAATATCCAGATGTTTTCCAAAGTGTTGGTTATCTTGATCCTACTTTTCCAAGAGTCAATGCCATTGTTGAAGATGGACCAGAGCAGGAAATTCCCAACTTTGTGACGCACAGAACCAGAGTTTGTAATTGGACTGCTATTGACATCCCCACTTGAATTCACGTGTCTAAGTAATTCACTTTTGCATGTTTAAATTTTCAAAAAATGATCCTTTCACTGTGCCCAAGGTGAAAGTGTTGTTGTATGGGCAAAATCTGTTTGTTTTGAAATTTAAGATCATTAATAAAATTTTGTTTTTCATACCAAATTGTGTCTTTTATTTTCTGCTTTTTTCTTGAAAAAATGGTAATTAGAAAAAACCTTTCACAAAAAAATAATATTTGAATTGAATCTGCATAATCACTTGTCGCACGTGTCAGTTTCTAAAATCGATCATAAACATATGTGCAAATTAATTCATAAAATTGTTGAAAACAATGACCCTACACCCTCTTCCAACTTTGAACATCTTGTATATGTAGCCGAAGAACAGGAATTTGATGAGATCCCTGAAGAGGTTTATCGGTTGCTTGAGCACGAGGAAAACACCATTTAGTCGTACAAAGAGTCGTTAGAAGTCATTAACTTGGGTTCTGATGAAGATGTGAAAGAAGTCAAGATCGGAGCATTGCTACATCCTGAGGTGAAGATTCGTTTGATTGAGATGCTGAAAGAATATGTAGATATCTTTGCTTGGTCATATCAAGATATGCCAGGGTTAGATACGAATATTGTGGAGCATCATTTACCGCTAAAGCCTGAGTGTCCGCCAATCAGGCAGAAGTTAAGAAGAACTCATCCTGATATGGCGATAAAGATTAAGGAGGAAGTTCTAAAACAGATTGACTCAAGTTTCCTTGTGACGTCAGTTTATCCTCAGTGGATTGCCAATATTGTGCCAGTACCAAAGAAGGATGGAAAAGTCTGTATGTGTTTTGATTACTGAGATATGAACAAGGCTAGTCCAAAAGATGATTTTCCTTTGCCACACATTGTTATGTTGGTGGAAAGTACTGCAAAATGAAAAGTGTTCTCGTTCATGGATGGATTTTATAAAATCAAATTAAGATGGCTCCTAAGGACATGGAAAAAAATGTTTATCAAACCCTAGGGAACATTCTGTTACAGAGTGATGCCCTTCGGGTTGAAGAACGCTGGTGCAACGTACCATAGGGCCATGACGACCCTATTCCATGATCTGATGCATAAAGAAATTGAAGTATATGTTGATGATATGATTGTTAAGTCCCAAACTGAGGAAGATCATTTGGAATATTTGTTGAAATTATTTCAGAATTTGAGGAAGTATCGCCTCCGTTTGAATCCTAATAAATGTACATTCAGTGTTCAGTCTGGAAAACTGTTGGGTTTCGTTGTCATCCAGAAAGGAATTGAAGTTGATCCTGATAAAGTTAGGGCAATTCAAGAGATGTCGGCACCAAGAACTGAAAAGCAAGTCAGAGGTTTCCTCGGACATTTAAATTACATTTCCAAATTTATTTCCCATATGACCGCAACATGTGAACCAATCTTCAAGATGTTGAAGAAAGATCAAGGTTGTGCGTGGACAGATGATTGCCAAAGGGCGTTTGAAAGTATCAAAGAGTATTTGCTTGAACCGCCTATCTTGCTTCCTCCCATTGAAGGAAGACCGTTGGTTCTATATCTGACTGTGTTGGAAAGATCCATGGGTTGTATTTTGGGACAACAAGATGAAACAGGAAGGAAAGAATATGGCATTTATTACTTGAGCAAGAAGTTCACCGACTGCGAGTCCCGATATTCTATGTTGTAAAAGAGTTGTTGTGCTTTAGCCTGGGCTGCGAAGCGTCTACGACAATATATGTTAAATCATGCTACTTGGTTGATCTCTCGAATGGATCAAATCAAGTACATCTTTGAAAAGCCTTCTCTTACGAGAAGAATTGCTCGTTGGCAGATGTTGTTATCTGAATATGATATTGAATTTCGCACCCAGAAAGCTATTAAAAGTAGTGTACTAGCAGAATACTTGGCTCATCAGCCGATTGAGGATGATCAATCTGTTGAGTTTGAATTTCCTGATGACGATGTAATGTATTTGAAAATGAAAGATTGTGATGAACCTTTACCTGAATAAGGTCCATATCCCGAGTCCCGATGGGGAATGTTGTTCGATGGAGCTGTGAATGCTTGTGGAAAAGGAATCGATGCTATGATCATCACTCCTCAAGGATCTCGTATTCCTTTCATAACAAGATTGATGTTTGATTGTACGAATAACATGGCGGAATATGAAGCTTGTTTCATGGGTTTTGAAGAAGCCATTAACCTCGGAATCAAAATTCTTGATGTGTATGGTGATTCAGCTTTAGTAATAAATCAAATTAAAGGCGATTGGGAGACTCTTCACCCTGGCTTGATCCCTTAAAAATATTATGCAAGGAGACTGTTGACCTTCTTCAATAAAGTAAATCTTCACCATATTCCTTGAGATGAAAATCAAATGGCAGATGCCTTGGCGACTTTAGCTTCTATGTACAAAGTGAACCATTGGAATGATTTACCTCAGATCACCACTGGGAGCCTTGAGATGCCATCTTATATATTCGCCATTGAGGTGGAAAAGGATGATAAACCTTGGTATCATGACATCAAGCATTTCCTGATGACTCGAGAGTATCCGGTTGATCCGACAAGCAAAGATAGAAATACCTTGAGGAGATTGGCTGGTAGTTTCTTTCTCAATGAAGGTGTGTTATACAAAAGAAATCATGACATGGTCTTGCTCAGATGCGTGGATAGACACGAAGCAGACATGTTGATGCATAAGATTCATGAGGGTTCTTTCGGTACCCATGCCATTGGACACTTTATGGCTAAGAAGATGCTAAGGGCATGATACTACTGGTTGACAATGGAATCCGATTGTTACAAATTTGCAAAGAAGTGCCATAAGTGTCAGATTTATGCTGATAAGATTCATGTGCCTCCTACTTTGCTCAATGTTATTTCTTCCCCGTGGATTTTTTCTATGAGGGGTATTGACATAATTAGGATGATTGAACCCAATGCTTCTAATGGACATCGTTTCATCTTGGTAGCAATTGATTGCTTCACCAAATAGGTTGAAGCAGCTTCTTATACCAATGTTACCAAGCAAGTAGTGGTCCGATTTATCAAGAACAATCTCATTTGTCGGTATGGTGTGCCTAGCAGGATCATCACTAACAATGGCTTAAATTTGAATAATAAAATGATGGAGGAACTTTGTGAAGAATTCAAGATTTTTCATCACAAATCTTCTCCTTACAGACCCAAGATGAATGGGGCAATTGAAGCTGCAAACAAAAATATCAAGAAGATCATCCAGAAGATGGTTGTCACCTACAAAGACTAGCATGAAATGCTACCTTTTGCTTTGCATGGGTATCAGTCTTCAGTTCGTACTTCAACATGGGCTACCCCCTTATGTCTTGTTTATGGCATAGAAGCAATGCTCCCCATTGAAGTTGAGATTCCATATTTGTGTGTGATAATGGAATGATTGAATGGGTTCAGAATCGATTTGACCAGTTGAATTTGATTGAAGAGAAGAGAATGACTGCTATATGTCATGGTCAGTTATACTAGAAAAGAATGAAGAAATCTTTTCATAAGAAGGTCAAACCTCGTGTATTTAGAGAAGGCGACCTCGTTCTCATAAATATCATCTCTTTAAACTCTGATTCCAGAGGCAAGTGGAATCCCAATTATGAAGGCCCATATGTTGTCAAGAAAGCCTTCTCGGGCGGTGCATTGATTCTTGAAACTATGGATGGCGAGGAGTTCCCACGTCCTTTGAATGCTGATGTAGTCAAGAAATACTTCGCCTAAATAAATAAAAGAACAGCTCGCTAAGTTGAAAACCCAAAAGGGCGACTTAGGCAAAAAAAAGAGCGTCTCGGTAGGCTGAAAACCCGAAAGGGAGGTCTAGGCAAAAAATAGAGACATAAACAGAATAAATCTCTCGGTAGGCTAAAAACCCGCAAGGGCAGTCTAGGCAAAATTTAGGGACTTATATGGCAAGTAACTACATCAGACAAGAGCTCGATCACATAAGCAACAATCTGCATGGATTATCTTCATACCTCAACTGAAGACTACAATACAGGAGTTCAAAGTTGTTAGGGAATCTATCAGAAGATCTGAATAATGACTTGGATCAAGATAGAAGGATGCAGTTCACCAGAACAACACCTGTCAATATTAATCGTTAAGTCATTCTTAGAAAATGAACACGTGTTTAAATTCTGATAAAGTGAAATGCTTGAGTTGATGCATTGAGGCGTTGGTCAGATCGATAACTGTTCAAAAAATCTTCACGCTATCTCCCTTGTCAACAATCATTACTGTTTTTAATCATTATTATTTTCTGCATTTAAATCTCTTAATTACGTGTTTTCAAGAAATTGTTTTTCTATAAATAACCCCTTATTTACAGTTTTCAAACTTACAATTTACTTTCTTCCTCCTTTCGTGTAAAATCATTTTTTTCATAAAGCTTTCTCGTTTCTTCCCTTTTTCAAATCCCTGCCAATGAACATGGCTTCCCTATCTCAACAACAGCAGTAGCCTCAACCCATCAACAATGAAGAAATGTTTCTTGATCCCCATAGAACGTTGAACACTCCGTTTGAAAATCTTGAGGTTCTCTGTGAGTTTCTTGTTGATTTTGAAAGTATGAGAGAAAATGGGCATGACCTCCTTGAAGAAGTATTGTTTCAAGGATGGTATCAGTATTTTGATCGTTTGATTGGTCCAATTTTTCCAAAACTGGTGAAAGAATTCTGGATTCATGCATTAACTGCTCAAAATCAAGTCATGTCATATTTTCTAGGGAAGAAAATCATCATCACTGAAGACCTAATTGGGAATCTCATTAGTCATGACGGCAATGGAATCAAATGCACTGAAATGGCTGAAAAAGTTGGCTCTGACCTAGCTGTCGTTTCCAAAATATTTTTATCTCTGGAAACCCTTCCAACAAACTCAAAGATCTGAAGGATCACTTCAGAATTTGGGCCAAGATAATTATGGGGTGCATCAACCACAGGAAACCGTCAAGTTCTGCTGACTACATCAACATCGACCAACATTATCTTCTCTACTTCATCGCAACAAAACAAAAAATTCATCTACCTCACAGTCTGTTCAATCATTTGAAGACCAGCGTCAAAGAAACAAGAGAAGGAGAACGAACCAAAAGAGACTGGATTCCTTTGGGAAGGCTCATCTCATATATTCTAAGAGAAAACAAGTTGATCGACCATCTAAGTGAAGTTAAGCTTGTAGATGATCTGAATCCTATTGTTGGGAAAACTCTGAACGCCAAAAATCTGAAGAAAATGAAAACCATTCCCTCTCTCAAGAAGAAACCCACATTTGTGGTGAATGAAAACATTTCCATCAGAAGAATTCCCTTGGATGACTTTCCTCTATTCTCAGATATTGATGCTTCAAGACCTGACATAATCTACCACTATATGCAAGTCTGCAAAGAAAGTGGTACTGATCCAAATCTCAACATCTCAGATCTTCACCAACAAGCTCCCAATGTTGCTCTTGGAAAATCTAAGAAGAGAAAAGCAACTAATAAAAGAACTTCTCAGAAGCAACCCAAAGCTTCCGAAAAGAAAGGTAACTCAATGTTTGTTTCTGTTATTGAACTAGTATTAACGTCAACATCTGTTTCCACTCCTGATGATTTGGACATTGAAATTGATACCTCTCTTCCCACAAATGAACCTATAACCACTCCTCAACCAGAACTTACAAAAATTCTATCAGATATTGAAACTTTTGATTCCATCATTGAAACCCAAGAAATTGCCATCTCTACTAATCCACCGTCTACTTTTTCTCCTCAACCAGATAATCCAAAAGAAAATTCTGAGACACAACCAGAAGCTACCACCACTTCTACCCCATTAGAAAATCCTACTTCCCAACCAAAAAATACAAAAGAAACTTCTGAGCCACAACCAGAAGATACCATCACTACTACATCATTAGCAATTCCTGCTCCTCAACCAGAAAATCCAAATGAATCCTCTGACTTCCCACCAGAAACAAATTCGACTATTCCCGGCATCACTGTTCCTTTCAATTCTTTTCAATCTGATCCCAACACCTTCACCATTCTAGCTTTAACATCCCTTACAATTCCAGAAATGCCATCTCCATATGAATACACACCACCAAATTCTCCAAACTCTCCAATCGTCCTCTCTGATTCCCCATCTCCTAAGAAATCTCCAGATGATCCCCGCAAAACCATTATTGATCTAGATACCTGGAACTATCTTCTGACTGCACCAAACAAAGTAGTAGTTCCCAAACCAAAACCTCAACCCTCCCAAGCAGATGTTGGTGATTCTTTAGTGGTTTTTGGAACAGAAATTCAAGCCTGGGTTGACTCTGTGAAGCAGGCTTCTATGGATAATATGAACCCAGCGGCATCTGAGTCCCTCTAGAATCAGTTCAAAAAATGGTTTATGTCTGAATCTAAGAGGCAGAATGAGCTTTACTATGGTCTGGCTCAGCATAAGTTTGGTGAATGGCTAAAGATGTTTGAAGAACATGTTGCTCGGTTTAAGGATGCCCACAATCTGATTCTGACAAATGCTCCATGGGAATCCATTGCATCAGAATCATCTCTCCAGAAGGAAAAGTCTCAACCTCTGGTTATTTTTCAAGACAAAGGAAAATCTGTTACTGCAACCTCTGAAGCTCCTACAACTGAGTCTCTTGCTACTGCTGAAAGAGATGCTTCTCCACCTTCTTTTGTTATTCAAACTCTGGAAGCCTTAAAGAAGGAAAATGAGGAGGTTAGAAAAAGATTGGACAAGCAAGATGAAACAAACCAAAAACTCAAGGAGATGATGGGAAAACAAGAAGCTTCTACATATGAGATCAAAGGGATGCTGGAAGCACTGTTCACAAGACGTAGAAGTTTTACACCTATCTTAGAAGTTTTCATGATAACAAGTAATATTGATGACATTTATGTTCTGACCCTGTTCAATAAGTATTTTGTTTGAAACATTGTTATCTCCTAATTTTTTATTAATTATGCAGATGATGTTCTGATCCTGAATGTAGAAGGAGAACAAGTTACAAGTTTGAAGATATAAGAAGTTATGGTATTTTGTAAATGAAATTATAAATCTCTCTTCAAGACTATCACGCTCATTAGAAGAAGTTCTGATTATGACAAAGCTTCTGAAAGCACCATGTTGCACTACAATCTCTGATTCCTATATGCTAGCTGCTTAGCTCTGATTCTGATGCGTTACAAAACTCAAATGGAAATACTCAAAGTAACGGTTGTTTTCAGACATGATCTATATTTAAGGAAAGAAGCACTTAATGCATTTATCAACATTCCTTTTGCAAATTCTGATGACTCCCAACAGTTCAAAAGCAACGCCTATATAAACAAGTATCATCTTCATGTTTCGTTGCCGAATCTTTCTCACGCAAAAACAACGCTCAAGCTTTCATCTCAAATTACTTAAAGTTATTTTATATTTTCATTGAGTCTAAATAGTGTATACATCATAGTTGTGATATAGCTTTTAAGAAGCACTGTAAACACATATCTTTTCTGTAAGTTGTTGATACCTTGAGAAACCAAGTTGTGGTTTATCTCAAGAAGACAAAGGCAACGGTCTTTGTGATTTGTAATCTATTCTTGAATAGTGGATTAAGACCTCGTTGAGAGAGGAAAATCACCTTGACGGGTGGACTGGAGTAGTTTGAGTTCAAACAAACCAGGATAAAAATAACTGTGTCAAATTATTTTAATTTAGAAAAACCCAATTCAGACCCTCATTTCTTGTGTTTCTCAACCTTCAGAGGTTATCAAGTGAACTAGTATAAACATCGTGTGTATTTTCTTCTTTCCTACTTTCTCTACCTTATTATCAAAAATGAATTAGTTTTTTTAAAGGAGATTGTTTTTTAACGACTTCTTAACTATTTTCAAATTCAACTTAACTCCTTCACTTATATGGGAGAGATTTTAATTCTTTTCTTTATTATAGATAGTTGGACTTCCTCTAAAATGATAGGTTTTTTCTTAGCAACACCAGAAGAATAGGACGTACACCCTTTAAAATATATATATGTTTAAGAGAAAAGTCAAAATGGATCCTAAAAGAATCCATTTAAATCCCTTTTATTATGTGCAAGGATTTGTCCGAATTAGCTTTCACTTATTTGTTACTACTTATTGGCTACTTGTAACTTAGTTATCATTGTTTAGTATAAGATTTTTAAATTTTCGAGGTTCAGATGGTTCTTCATATGGATCCTGGCATTTTTCTTTTTTGAGATGTTTATATTTATAGGAGTTAAAGATAAGATTATGGGTGGTTTTGTCAGTGTGGACAATTTGGTTTGTGCCTAATAATGTTAATATAAAAATATATAATTTATATATAAGATTTTCGACTTCTCTACAATTTAAAATTAGTATCAAAATACTAGGAAAAACACTCGGTTTATGTCACTAAAGAGCCAAAAAACAAGCTCGAATCTTTAACTTACTACAAATACCTCTTTTAAAATTTTATTAATCTTACTACAAATACCTCTTTTCAAAATTTATTATTTATGATATCCTATTATTAGTGGTTTTCCTTTCAAAACACATCAAGATCAACACCATACCTCATCTCTAACACTCATTGGTTATAGGCTTTTCCCACATAATATGTCCCTTCCAATTGACCGACCCTAACAAGCACCAGACAAATTTCTCAACGTCTATGCCATTGGGCCCTTCATATGTAGCACTTTGATATAGACATGAAAAAGACTTCCAAGCTAGTACATTGCCTTTTTAGTTTAATTGCATTCTGTTAATTATTCTAATGCAATTCTATCGCCTTTTTTTTTTCTTTTTCTATGGATAGCAACTGACACCTAGAATAATGAGACATATTTAACTTTGTGAAGAATTGTTCTATTTAATAATTTATCATAAATATTATCAATATAATATTGTTCTTTTTAATAATTTACATAAATATCATCAATATAATTTCTAAAATAGTATATATATGTTACGGGTTAGACAAAATCAATAAGATTTGTCAAATTATGCAGTCTAATCTAGACAAAGAACTTCATTGTTCGAAGAACTAAGTGCATTTTCTTTATAGAGTATGAGTATCGGTTGGTGTGGATTGACCTGCATACGCATAATATTTGAACTCGTTCATTTACTAATATATCTGACCAAACCTGCAAGAATCTGCGTAGCTTTGGTTTCATTCTCATGTTTGAGTTTCTCAATCCATAAACTCCTTGATGAGACATTAATAATTTTTTATTTTTTATTATTTTAAACAAAAATACATAATTAATCTATCATAAAAAATTACATTTTTGTCCAAATTTGTTCATTCATCGACAATACTCCCAATGAGTTTATGTAATTTGAGGACTAAGTTTTATATCTTATTTTCTTTTGTATTATTTTCAACTTTCGTATTTTATAAAAATTATGTGTTTTGTAGAATTTTCTACTATTATTAAGTGTTATGACAAATTGATGGATTTAATTAACGTCATATAATGTGTTCCATCGAACTAGAGTGTTGGAAATGTGTGTAGTTGTATTGAATTGTGTTACAATTTTTTTGTTATGAATAAAAAGTTTATCAAAAAGTATTTTTGTATTGAAACACAACTCGCAAACTTAACCCAACCCAGCCTATAAATGACCAACGATTCGGTATAGTTTCGACTATAAAATTGAGGTTTGGACAATGAACTCGTCCCATTGAAATTTGAATGGGTTGGATAACGTCATAGGCTAAACGTCGTCCAACTTGACACATGTACATCCCTACTGTAGAGCATCACATTAAAGCATGCCTCATCTCTCACCTCAACATTTCTCCGCGGTTCAAACCAGATCACCCAGGGTGATTCTAATTATCCCCCGTATATAAGTGTGATACTAAATCACACTCAAGTATTCTTCTCATTCACACTTGCATAGTTTCACCTCTCTTAAACATTGACATGAGCATTGAAGTGCTAACTTTGTAGGTACACCCGCCCCCCATTGTTGATCATCAAAGACCTGAATCATTATACTATAAACCTTCCCATTATGGGTCATCTTCTATCTCTGGTACATTATTTGTTCCAATTCAAAATAATGGCATCATATATGGGAAATCATCTTCTAATTCTCAAAAAACTTCATCAAATTTCTCATATTTTATGCCTTCTATTAAGCACTCTGTTTTTTATTTCCAATAAATGCTTTAGATGCTTCAAGATAATCTAGCACTTGTTCTGAATTTCACTAATGAAGAACCTTATAGACACCAAGATCTACAATTTCCATCAAAATTATGTCGCCAATCACATTGTTTCATCAGATTCTAATTCCTTAGTCAATTGCTCAATAGTATATTATATTCATTCCTTCCAGCATTAGTTTTCACTTCAACCACTGCGGTATCAACATCTAATCTCTCATCCACCATCATTACAATCCTTCAGAACCAAAATTAGCGCACAACATTCAACAACTTGAAGCTACACTAGGAGTACCAGGTGCACTACAACAAATAACGGATTAGACAACGCTTTTTTTGGCCATAGATAGCGCTGCTAAAACCACCGCTGCTAAATGTATAGACAACGCTTAGGTTACAATAAAAGCGCTGCTATAGATACCCTTTAGACAACGCTTTTTCCTGAAAAGCTCTGCTATATATACCCTCTTTAGCAACGCTTTACTTTATACAATGCTTTTTTATTGCCCCTATAGCAGCGTTTTCACTTTAGACAACGCGCTTGAAAAAATTTAAGGTGGAGCTTTAGACAGCGCTTTGTAAAAGCGCTACTATAGATACCTTTTAGGCAGCGCTTTTTCCTGAAAAACGCTGTTATATATACCCTCTTTAACAACGCTTTACTTTATACATTGCTTTTTTACTGCCCCTATAGCAGCGCTTTTTGTTTGCCCCTCTATAGCAGCGCTTTTTTCATCCACTTTAGACAACGCTTCTCATTAAAAGTGTTGTCTATTCCCCCCTTTAGCAGCGCTTTTCCCACGAAATTTTTTAATATAAAACTTTTTTTTCATTTAAAACAAAACGCTGCCTATTATAAAGTCAGCATATATGCACCATATTTAATTTCACCATTTTTGCACCAAGTTTTTACCAGAATTTGCACCAAAATTTCATAAACTTGAATCAAATTTGTAGCTTCAATATAAAATTTAAAACAACAACAACATCAATATACATCTTCAATCCATATTTTCACAATTTTTCATAAACTTGAAACAACAACAACATCAATATATACAACAATGAAACAACATCAACAATGAATTACAAAATAGCTCTATCTTCTACATCGATCTGCGCCTATAACCTGAAACAATTAAAAAATTGAAATTCATACAAGTAACCAAATAACAACAACAACAACAATAATAACATTTCAATACAACTATAATGACTTGTATTATATTCTCAAAACTCAAAGTTATACCTTATAATAAAATTCTCAACTCCATAATAAATTGACACCAATCCTCCATAAGTTCATCTAATTGATCTCTTGAGTAATAAGCACACTTGAGTTCATCAAAATACTACATAATAATATAACATACTATGATTTACTTAAAACACAACGTCATTTTATGAGAAATATTAAAATAATTCATAAGTTAGAAATTCATATCGTGGATGGAATCTCTAATCGATCGAAAAGAAGAGTTTCTTTCGTAAACCACAACATAAAATAATCGCAATACATACCATTGCGATGATGAGGACACTACACATGGAATATATATACACCTTAACTTGTTTTATCAAGCATCATCACTATATAATCAAAATTGTGAAAATATATATCCACTTTGATCCACGAAATGTTGTTGACTCTACTCTCTGGTACTTGAATATCTCTTTGTGCTCGAAAACTTTGTAGAATGCTATAATAAAATATAAACGAATATTTAGAACTATCTCACATAAATAATTAAATATACACACGAATATTTTAGAACAATCTCACTTACGTATCAATCGTCTTCTTCATATCTGGGTATGTTGTCCAATATTGCCCAAGGAATCCAAATAATATACAATTTCTCTCACAGGATTAATCGCAACCAATAACCAGTGTCCACTGTAATATTAAACAAAGGTTAGATGGAAACTTTCTACACAACTTCAAAAAACGAAAAAATTATAATAAAGGAAAGTTAGAATGAAAATCTTACATGTGGCAAGTATCATATGGTAAAAAGAACAACTTTTCTGTATCTTTGTTGGCCATAAATAAATGGAGTACAAACTCTATGACTTCATCTGGTTTTGATTTAATTGACCCTACGTGGACAAAGTTGGGATTTATGAAAGCGAATTTGGATTCCAATCCATGCGGGCGAATCAACTTGTCATACAGAAACCTTAAATAAAAACATCATTAACATTAATTATTCATTGAAATGAGTAAATAAATTCTTAAATTAATTAAACAAAGTTGATCGGAGTATACCTGATATATGTATTGATAACAGCGACGCCTAATGTCAAATGTCCAAAAACGTGTTCCAAATCCTCCTTACTAATTGTTGTCATGCCTTCAGAACCATAAATGTATGCATCCATGGGTATAAGACAAGTACCACCTTGCGAAATAGTTGTGAATCTTACATATGTCTAAAGGCACGACCTATACTGTGAAGTGGTTTTCTTTCTAGCCGCAGTCTTCTTAGCAACATTCTTTATTCCTGTGGGAATGTTGCTAATTACAGGCTCCTTACCCCTACTGACTTGTTCAATCTCTATAGCAATCTCTGTGGGAATGCTTTTTTGATTCCACTGACACGGTTTGCCGCGTAATCCCCTTATGTTTTGGTTTGGATTTTGTAGGAGTCTAACATTATCATGCAAAAAAAAATGTAAGTAAAATGATCGTTAAAAGTTTTAGTACTCAAATGTTCATAATGGTTTTAAGTATACCTCATCATCTACGCGAATGAGTCTTGACGGCTATGCAACATACGCTTCTATTGCCTCTCCCACCAATGTTACATCCGAAACTTCGTCTAGGATTGGTAATAATGCACCCTCCTCTAAAGAAATATTAATATATACTTTCAAATATCCAGAAGTGAGCGGTTTATGATGAAGTACTTCACCCAGAGTGTTATGCACTTTTCTCTTGCCAACCATGCGATAAGTCGGTGTCTCTAAAAAGAGTTGACAAGGTGAAATACACTAAAACCAATAATAAATGTGACATTGTTAATGTGTATATATGTCAGTTAAATAAATTACACTAATTTAATTTCATAATAATATATATAATTACCTCGGGAATACTCGGTTGAACTGCACAAATGACACTAGCTATGTCAATAGTATCTTTAACACCTGAAGCTTCCCTTTTTGATTGATGTCTTACTTTATCCTTCCTCAATTGAAGAACTTTAGCTTCTAATGCATCCCACCTTTCCTGCAGTTCTTTATTGCTAGAAACTTTTTGTTGTACCCCAATTTTTGCCCCTAAGATTCCCTCATACTTCATGCAATTGCATTGCACAAAGATCACAAATTGGTTCTCTCTCTCTTATCTGTAGGGTTTTTCCCTTTGGGAGTTCACCAGGAACCTTGTGGAAGTGATTATTGATTGTGTGTGATGATTCATATTTCACTAACCATAATGTTTATACTTTGCTCTCTAAATGTTGTAGGTGAATGGTGCACAAGTTCCTCAAAAAGCTGATAGGTCCATGAGTGTATTTCCATGCCTTCTCTCATCAATTATCAATATTTTGAAAGTATTTTCTCTCATTGAAGAATTATATTATCATCAACCATGATCTCTTATCTTGAATGTATGCTTCATGCTTGAAAGAGATCATCAAATTCAAAGAATTCTCCATCATATGGCCATCTCTCTTGAAACTCGGGTTTTGGACTTCTGAGGACCATATCTTGATGTTTGTGTGAATTTGTGGATGAATTAAAAGCCATTTGATTCTTAAGAGGACTTCCAATTGAATATTCTTGGGTCCAAGAAGTTTAATTGATGAAAAGATTGTTTTAGAAGTCTATGATTGCCCACCCTATAAATTGATGCTTCATCTATCTTTTATGACACCAAAGGATCATAACTTGGTCATATCTTGTCTCCTTGAGCTCATTTTTCTTTCACAATGAACCTAAGGATGTCTAATACAACTTAGTTCAATTTGTGAAAAAATAAAATGCTTGGAAACTTGCCTATGAGGTCAAAAGATTACAAGTCCTTGATGAATTCCTAAACTTTTGGTCAATCAACTTCAAATGAACATATCTTGGTCATCATTCATCATTTTTAGGTCATTATTTTTGCATAACAATCTTGAAGATGTGAACTTCATCTCCATATAAGCCTTGAAGATTGAAAGTGTTTGAATGTTGCTTGAAGAAGTCAAAAGATTATAGGTCATTCCATGTTTTTTCCTCAACTTCCCAAGATCACATAACTTGCTCAATTTTTGGAGTTTTTGGTTGGTTCTTTTTGCAAAATGTTCTTTGAGATATCTACTTCATTTCATATTTGAAAATCAAGAGCAAATTTTGAGTGGAAGACCATGTTTGGATAGAAAACATTATAGGTCATTTTTTGCCAAACTTAGAAATATTTCAAAGTGTGAAAATTTCAGATGGTTTATGGTGATTTCAAATGATCACAACTTTCAGCTCAAGTTACCAAATGCTGCCTTTCCAAGTGCATTATGAAGCTTGCAATCTCAGCTTTCCAAAGAGCCCAAGATTGCATCATAAAGGTCCCTGAGCAATAAGCCATACATGTTTGAAGGAGGCTCCATGTCATCCAATTTTGTTTCGAATTAGAAAAATTATAACATGTAAACTTGGATTACAAGGCAAATTACTCAAAGTTTAGATGCTAACAGAACAAGAATCGTGCCATGAAGCCTCCTGAATTGTGCTATCCAAGTCCAGTTTCAGAGGTCTGAAAGTGAACTTCGTTCAGGTAGAAATCTCCATCAAATCTTGCAAAATAAAACATCATTGCAGTCTCCTCATCTCCCTGATCCTTGTGATCTTTACCATTTGCATTTTCATCAAGTATTGACTGAGAAGTTCTGGAAAAAGTGCTCATTATTATTCATGTTTTTTCCAAATTGTTCATGATAGAAGTGAAATAAATTTTTCGCGAGGGTACCATTAGAATCGTCTTGAAGAGACGAAGCGAATGGTACCGGTCTAGGAAATTTATTTCACAGTTTGAGGATCACATATGGATGAAGGTTGGAGGTTGAAGACGACCTACGTGTCTGTCTTCAACCAATGAAGGTGTGACATGTAATTTTTTTAAATCGGATCCAGTCTTTTGATTCTACCATACGCGCGCGATGTGAGCCCTTGGATCTGATTACTTTTGTGAGTCAGACTTCATCCAACGCGCAACATTAATTCTGATTTTATTTTTTTAATTTTAATTTAATTGGTGATCCGGTGTGATTTCTAAGAGGTCCATATCAAGCACAGCGCGTCTGATCCATTGGATTAGCTTACTAACGCGTTTTTACTATGATCAGATGGTCCACATTTTTCCTGCTTTTATTTTATTTTTCTGATTTTATATTTTAAATGTTTTAAACTTCAAAAAATCATATTAAATTCATTTTTAGTCCAAAAATCACAAAAATATTTTGGGATATTATCTTTCTGAATTTTATTTTTTTCATAATTTTATTTTCATATTTGATTTTTTATTGTGATTTTTCTCTTTTATTTAATGTTTTTAATTATTTTAAAATACTTTTTAACATTTAAAAATTCTGGAAAAATTATGGAAGAATCCAATTGCTATTTTATAAATATTAGTGACCTCATTTTATATTTATTTCTGACTTTACTATTTTTTGCCATTTTTTTGGTTTATTCCATCATTTTCTTTTTATTTTAAAATAGTTTTTGACTTGTAAAAATTCTGAAAAAATTTGTCAACACTTGTTGACTCCTGTTTAACTTTAGGAAATTTTCTTAGAATTTTATTTTTGAGAAAAAATAATATTTATGTATTTCGTCAATAAAGTCCAATTAAAATAACCTAATTTCAACATTATTTTAAACCTTTTATTTTTACTTTTATTTTCATTTTATTTTGCTGAACTTTGAAGTTATTTTAGAGTCATAAATTTCCTCAATATCAGTGGAACTTGGGTGTTGATAGGCTTTTAGCCAAATCCACCAAGAGAGTTGATTGATCTTGACGAAGTTAGGCTGAATAAATTCATCTGGTACAAAATAAAATTTGAAAACATCTTCTTCTTCTTTATCTCATTTTTCTTTTGTCCTGATTCAGAGAAAGTGATCAATTGGTGGCATGAGCTTTAATGTTCTAACATAAGCCCCAAAAGATGACTTGAGCTTTGATCTTGGTTCAACACCTGTGGTGCTTGTTGTGTGGTCGCGTTGATTTCTAATCAAGCTTCTGGAAAGTTTCCACTAACCTTGTCCATTTGAAATTCTCAATCATCTTTGATTAAATGATATAATAATTCCAAAATCGGTGATATACTTGACAAAAAACAATTAAAACTTGTTGTGTGGTTTTGTTGATTCTATCAAGCTTCTGGCAAGTCTTCATGCATAAGTTTCAAGATGGTCACCTTGCTGACAACTAACAATTAACAATTCGATGATATACTTGACAAGTTTCAAGATGGTCATCTTGCTAACCTTTAATTAATTGCTTTTACTTTATTTCTCTTTACTTTTCCCATTTATTTTCACACTCTTTATTTTTATGCACCTTTATCTTTTAGTATTTACATTTCATGTCATTTTTCCTTTGCTCATTTGAGCATTTTACTTTCTTGTTATTTTGAATTTGCTCACTTGAGCTTTATTTTCTTTTCTAAAATATCTAATAATTCAGCTTAGACATAAAAAAAAATTATAATTGGGTTTGGTTACTATCTTTGTGCTTGGAGCTAGATCTTTGGACTTAGGATTAGGACTTTTACCTCAGTTTGGAAATCTATGTGCCCTCAGTGTTATTCTGTCTTGTCTGGTTATTATCTTTGTATGCAGGTTATTCTGATGTACTCGATTAAGAGTGGGTATCCTCAAAAATACAGTTGTTACTCTGCTCGTTTTTCTTAGTTCACCTAAAAGCATTAATTCATCTGAAGCTTGTGTTTTTTGTCTGATTATTTGTTGCCTATGTGGTAATCCATATGATGGATGTGGTATTGGCTCTTGATGTCAAGTACTAGTCTTCTCACCCGGTCAGATCTTTTCTTTAACCTTACCTTTTACTTTATGCACTTATGTTAGCTTCTTCATCTCCTTCCCATTCTTTAATTTTCAAAATCTTCCCTCTATTTTTCAAAGGATTCTGGTTTCTAAAACTCGAACCGCTTTCATAAAAAAAATGAACTTACGTCCATGAATTTTCAAACTTTTTTTCTAAATAAACTTTCAATCCATTTAATAATACTTTGACTTTTCTTTTCATAAGACTAAAAACACCTAACCTCATTCCAACATTTTTGAGCTCTTTGTAGCTTTATCTAGTTAACTTTTTTTAAAATCAACTAACACACAACTTTGGTCTTTTTTTAGCCGAACTACTTGGTTTTGATTTCAACATTGCACATTGTTTGTACGTAGGCCTGAAACACATTGAAAGTTCTACAAACCAAAAATTATAAAAAATACTTCTTTTTTCCCCCACCATCCATTTTGTACATACTCTTTTAACATATATACAAATTTTCAAAAAAGGTTCCTGCATAGTACTTGTTGCTGCGGTAAAGCGACAAGCAAAGAGTTTGGTATTTATTTTTACCGGGTGATATATACCGGTTAGGTTATATCGTATCGTGTCCACAGAGATTGGTTATTAATTTTTCGTTCGAAAATTCTACCGTTAATGAGCTTGGGATTAAAAGAGTTGAAAATAAAAGACAAAAAGTAAATGAACAAAAAGTATAAAGGATAGACAGCTTGTCTGGAACGAATGCACACTATCCATCACAGACTTAAATCTACCACCCATGTCATACTCGTCCTACGATACTCCTCTGTGTTATCACATACCTCTCACAACCTAAGCTATTTCTAACCCAAATTGAGAATCCTCCCGAATCACCTCGATATCCATGTATGGCCTATCTCAACAACCATAAGTCAACTGCGTCACCTCCATACCCATCTCTGGCATACTTCGCCAACGCAGAGGCATTAAGATCAGATACTCTATAGTGAATTTCAGCTCTAAACCTATTTCTAGCATTCAGAAACTAACAGATAACCATCCTATGTAAGAATCTAAGTGATCTATCTCTAGCAAAGCTCAAATCCCTAGCATAGAGTAAAAACCTAAGATAACTACCAACACATATTCATAAAGCACACTTTGTACAACGCCAAGAGCGACAAATATACATGTGTTCAGAGTAAATATACATACATAACCAAGACAATAGAGAAATACAAAGAGAAGAGAGGAGATAAACTACCCATTTACACCGGTTTGTCAACACCTATTGAACATCAATCCACCTCCAATCATCCGTGAGCACGACCCTAGTGTTGTTTTCTAAGTTAAACTATCAAAAACTATATGGGTGATGGAATTAGGAGCAAGAACCTCACACCCCAAAACCATACACCAAAGTAAAATGAAAATGAAAGTATAAAGAAAATTTGTTTACACAGCTTCACTCGTCGAACTAAAAGCATCACCCGGCGAATCTTCATTTAACTTGGCCCAAATTAAGCCATGTTCTCAGCTGACCAAAAATATCTACCTTCGCCCGGCGAAGGTCGGCCTCACCCGACGAAATTCTCTTTTTCTCGCCCAGCGCACAGGCAGCGAAACAAGTCAGAACGCAACCCATTCTTCCTCTAACAGAACCGTGGCCCAGTGACATTTGGCCTTCGCCTGGCAAAATTTCCCAGGCAGCAACTTTCGTTGCTTTCTCTTGTGGCTTCCAATGGCTTCCACCTTCAAGCCTTATTCCTTTATTCGATCAAAAATGCATCTTGGAGCTCCATTTGGACTTTATTCTCAATGCTCCAATAATGCAACAAATACCTACAAAATATATACAAAACTAATCAAACGGTACAATATGTACACAAAACGCAATAAAATGTATTTACAACAAAAAGTCGGGATTATTCAACTAAATATCAACAAAAGAACGGATAAGTGCCAAAAAATGTATATACAAAATAGCTACATTTTAGCACTTATCAACTCTCCCCAACTTGACACATTGTTTGTCCTCAAACAAAGTCAAGCAAACCTAAAGAAACAAAAGACGATAATCAAAGAATCACGAATCAACAAGTTTTTTTTTAAACGAAAAACAAATGTATGGTTCAAACGAAAACATAGACGACAAAATACAAACTTACCACTATCCTACAACGATAACATATAAACGAAATAAATCCTAAGTACAAAAATCATGCAAAACATTCTAAAACAAAACAAGCTCAATCATGAATCACACCTAGCAAAAACTCATTGGTAGATGAAGAACACACAAAGGTGAGGGATAAAAACACTCCTCCACAATCTTGCAAACAATAGACTGAATTATGCATTCATCCAAAAATGTATTGAAAACACAAATGCAAGAATCATAGGGGCTTTTCAAGGTTGTAATGTGGCTTGGTTAACAAACAAGTAATAAGTCCTAAATGCAAGAATCACAGGGGCTTTTCATAGCTTTTCTCTTTTTTCTTTCTTTTTTTTCTTTTCTTTTTCTCTTAACCTCATACCAACCACAATATAAGTGCATAAACATTCATCTCCCCAACTTGAATCCAACCAACATAATTATGTGAATACTCCCTACTTTCTAAGGCAAGGTAAAAATTCATATAACAACATATAGTTAAGGGTTCATAAAACAAAGAAATCAACATCCATAAAAAAAAGGTGAATTCAACACTCATAGACAAGCATCAAGTTCAAATAAACATGGATATTGATAAAAGCTCAAATGGGCTAACAAAGGTTCACACACTCACAAGGTGAATTGAATATTTGGCCAAGGTAGTTATGCTCAAAATCAAAAAATGCCTTGATCATTTCCTTGCAATCATACAATCAATACAAAATAAAAGATTAAGCATAATAAAATCCAGTTAAAACAAGAATGTGGAATTAAAAATATGTAAACAATGGAAAGCTTCCTCACATTTATGGTTAAAAAGGGGACTAAAGTGATTCAATTCATGAGCAAGTAATGCAAAAAGAATGAATAGCATGGTAATTATACAAACGATAAATTTCCTAAACATGTTGTGCTATAGAAATCGATAAACGAGTACCTGACGTGTACCAACTTTGAAAACTATCATTACCATACATCCGCGAGTTGAAACGATCAAACTCGAAAAATCACCTCAAAAGTCCTCAAGTTACTGGACCAAAATTTGAGTCCAAACAACAACAAAAGAATTAGAATAACAAAATGTACAATATTTACGATATTTACAACCACTAAAACTCCTAAAGCTAAACACGACAAGCTTGCGGAAATACAACATTTACGTAACCAAACAAAAGCAAATTACGATACGACAACGTGGTGAAAATGAATTAACAAGTTGAAAAGTGAAGATTTAAAATTAAGAACAATACCTATTTCAACTTGTTAAAACACAAGCCACCAAACAACATAAACAAACATAAACAAAAACAAACAAAAACATGCTTATTTTACGTCGTAAGCTCTACGCCTTTCTTGTGCGATCACTAGTAACCTCCTCTCGTCATGCCATGGTATTTCCACACCGTGCAAACCTAAAGAAAGTTTCCTAACATTCACACAACAAACGTTACGAGTATGAGACATTTCACAACAATACGTGAAACAAAGAAAAACACACATATGTACAAGTATGGAAAGTAAACACACAACATGTACAAGTAACAATATAAAAGTTAATATACAAGGTCTATACAGTATATATAATAATTACAAAACTCAAAAACAATGGAATTATCGCAATACAGAAACAATAAAACCAATCGCCGGCAACGGCGCCATTTTGTTGCTGCGGTAAAGCGACAAACAAAGAGTTTGGTATTTATTTTTACCGGGTGATATATACCGGTTAGGTTATATCGTATCGTGTCCAGAAAGATTGGTTATTGATTCGTCGTTCGACAGTTCTACCGTTAATGAGTTTGGGATTATAAGAGTTGAAAATAAAAGACAAAAAGTAAATGAACAAAAGTATAAAGGATAGACAGCTTGTCTGGAATGAATGCACACTACCCATCACAGACTTAAATCTACCACCCATGTCATACTCGTCCTACGATACTCCTCTGTGTCATCACATACCTCTCACAACCTAAGCTATTTCTAACCTAAATTAAGAATCCTCCCGAATCACCTCGATAGCCATGTCTGGCCTATCTCAACAACCAGAAGTCAAATGCGTCACCTCCATACCCATCTCTAGCATACTTCACCAACGCAGAGGCATTAAGATCAGATACTCTATAGTGAATGTCATCTTTAAACTCATTTCTAGCTTTTAGAAACTAACTGATAACCATCTTAGGTAAGAATCTAAGCGATCTATCTCTAGCAAAGCTCAAATCCCTAACATAGAGTAAAAACCTAAGATAACTACCAACACAGACTCATATAGCACACTTTATACAACGCCAAGGGCGACAAATATACATATGTTCAGAGTAAATATACATACATAACCAACACAATAGATAAATACAAAGAGAAGAGAGGGGATAAACTACCCATTTACACCGGTTTTTCAACACCTATCGAAGAGCAATCCACCTCCCATCATCCGTGAGCAAGACCCTAGTGTTATTTTCTAAGCTAAACTATCAAAAACTATATGGGTGATGGAATTGGGAGCAAGAACCTCACACCCCAAAACCATACACCAAAATGAAATGAAAATGAAAGTATAAAGAAAATTGATTTACGCAGCTTCGTCCGGCGAACTAAAAGCATCGCCCGGCAAATCTTCATTTAACCATTCCCAAATTAAGCCACGTTCTCAGCTGACCAAAAATGTCTACCTTCTCTCGGCGAAGGTCATCCTCGCCCGACAAAATTCTATTTTCCTCGCCCAGCGCCCAGGCAGCGAAACAAGTCAGAACGCAACCCATTCTTCCTCTAACAGAACCGTCGCCCGGCGACGCTTGGCCTTTACCTGGTGAAATTGTCCAGGCAACAACTTTTGTTGCTATCTCTTGTGGCTTCCGCCTTCAAGCCTTATTCCTTTATTCGATCAAAAATACATCTTGGAGCTCCATTTGGACTTTATTCTCAATGCTCCAATAATGCAACAAATACCTACAAAATATATACAAAACTAATCAAACGGTACAATATGTATACAAAATGCAATAAAATATATTTACAATAAAAAGTCGGGATTATTCAACTAAATATAAACAAAAGAATGGATAAGTGCCACAAAATGTATATACAAAATAGCTACATTTTAGCACTTATCAGTATTGTAGATACTTTGGGTTCCTAACACCTTCCCTTTGCATAACTAACCCCCGGTCCCAGATCTCTGGTCTTTTTATTAGGATTTTATTCTCTCTTTTTCCTAGTAGTTTAGATAAAATTAAAGCGCAGTGGAGACTCTTTTGTTGATTTTTGAGTTAAGTCAATTCAATGGCTTATACTCGCAGTGTTTACCGCTATAGAAAAAGTGGCGACTCTGTTGGGGATGTTTGATCTATTGTTGGACCATCTCTAAGTGAATTGGCCCTATTTTGTTTATTTGTATATATGTGTTATCATTGTTTTTATATATTGTAAGCTTGTTTGTCTGGATGATTTTCTGGTTTTCAGGGGTGCTTGGTGATCTTCTTTTTGAGTTCCTATACCCGGACTCGGGCAAACTTAAGATAGGACGGGCGGTATAGTTGTTGTACCCCAATTTTTCCCCCTAAGATTCTCTCATACTTCATACAATTTCATTGCAGAAAGATCACAAATTGGTACTCTCTCTCTCTCTCTTATTTGTAGAGTTTTTCCCTTTGGGAGTTCACCAAGCACCTTGTGCAAGTGATTATTGATTGTGTTTGATGATTGATATTTGACTAACCATAATGTTTATACTTTGCTCTCTATATGTTGTAGGTGAATGGTGCACAAGTTCCTCAAAGAGTTGATAGGTCCAATAGTGTATTTCCATGCCTTCTCTCATCAATTCTCAAGATTTTGAAAGTATTTTCTCTCATTGAAGAATTCTCTTATCATCAACCATTCTCTCTATCTTGAATGTATGCTTCATGCTTGAAAGAGATCATTAAATTCAAAGAATTCTCCATCTTATGGTCATCTCTCTTGAAACTAGGGTTTTGGACTTCTGAGGACCATATCTTGATGTTTGTGTGAATTTGTGGATGAATTAAAAGCCATTTGATTCTTAAGAGGACTTCCAATTGAATATGCTTGGATCCAAGAAGTTTAATTGATGAAAAGATTGTTTTAGAAGTCTATGATTGCCCACCCTCTAGATTAATGCTTCATCTGTCTTGTATGACTCCAAAGGATCATAACTTGGTCATCTCTTGTCTCCTTGAGCTCATTTTTCTTTCACAATGAACCTAAGTATGTCTAATACAACTTAGTTCAATTGGTGAGAAATGAAAATGCTTGGAAACTTGCCTATGAGGTCAAAAGATTACAAGTCCTTGATGAATTCCTAAACTTTTGGTCAACCAACTTCAAATGAACATATCTTGGTCATCATTTCACATCTTCAAGATTGTTGTGCAAAAAGAATGACCTCAACATGATAAATGATGATCAAGATATGGTCTCTTGAAGTTGATTGATCAAAAATTGAGAAATTCATCAAGGACTTATAATCTTTTGACCTCTTAGGCAAATTTCCAAGTGTTTTCTATTTATACCAATTGAACTAAGTTGTACTAGACATCCTTAGGTTCATTGTTAAAAAATAATGAGCTCAAGGAAGCAAGGGATTTGTGGTTCATCTCTCTTTTTCTTTGTGTATTCTCTAGTAGTTGGTTTTGTATATGTATTTACTGCGAAATCATATAAATTTTTTGCCCTTGGCGATGCATAAAAATTGCTTTACAATTCTTTGTCGATTATTGTCTTGGATATTTTCTTTGTGTTTGGGATTTGGGTTGTTATAGAGATATACTGCTCGAATTCTTATCTAGGATGATTATCTGTTGGTTTTTGGATTTTAGAAATAGATTTAGAGATGACATTCACTTGGATGTATGTGATTAATGCCTCTGTGTAGGTAGTGCCTCTCTAAGAGATCGTCTATGCAATTAGCACAGTTAACTTCTGTGTTGTTGAGGTGGTTGAGAAATCACTACTAAGGTGATGCAGTCGGCCTCTCAATTTTGGTTAGAAATGACTTAGGTTGTGAGTGATACGTGGTGACATTGATGAGTATTGTAGGTTGAGTATAATTGGTCGATAAGCTTAAGTTTGTGATGAGTAGATTATATGCACTCTTGATAAGTTTATCCTTTTCTTTGTTTTTATTCATTTATTTTCTGTTGATAACCTTTTCATTACAACTCATTTATCCCCCAAACTCATTAACGAGAGATTTTTCGAATGGCAACTCGATAGCCCAATCTCTGTGGACACGATGTGATATAACCAATATCACCCGGTAATTAATACTTATTTTTTGCTTTCTGCTTTACCGCTTCAGCAGTTGGTTTGAGTAACACTTTTGATCAAAGGGTTAAAAATTATGCCAATTTGTTGGGCTAACACACCAATTATCTCATGATTACTATCATCCATTTATTGTCGAAATGCCACTGCATAATTTGTTGTTAGGGTAGATAATGGGGAAGCAAATCCTGGGGGTGGGACATTTCGACCCAAGTTATTCTTTCCTGATCCTAATCCTTGTAAATGCGAAAAATTGACATTATTGGGTCAGGAAAAGTTGTTGTACTATTATTTAGGCTTGCCATCATCTCTATATGCATGCCATATAGTTGTTCGCGGTCATCAAAAGGCATTGTGAATCCAAATGCAAAATGCCTAAAGTTGCTCGTCCCTTGTGGTCTTGGGGTCACTAGAGGACCTTGAGTTCGAAATGAGGCAAAAACAGGACCGTCTTAAGTACTTTTTGATATTCCTGTTGTATTTGCTTAAACGGGTATTGAATATGGCGTTGATAGCACAATCGTACTTTCCCCTATTGAAGGGGGTGGTTGTTCTTGATTGTTGCGGGGTGGGTTAACCATTTTTCTAGTGTACTTTCTTTTTGGTACTGGTTCACTATTTTTGGATGATTTACCACTTCTTACTCTCAGGCAACAAAATTAACAAACGAGAATTTAACACAAAAGACACTCGTCCCACTAGGCGTGCCAATTTATTTACGGTGAAATTTGGTGACAATCGCTAGTCTTTCAAAACGAATTGTTAATGTTTGGTTACTTACTTGATGGATCGACTAGATTAGTCCTAGGACATGTGTCTATCAATTATAGTGTTTCTAGATGTTTGTTCTATGTTTAAAAGGATTGAAATGTCAAAAGAGAACATAAAGGTAAAAGATTCGAAGATAAAGATAGAAAGCTTTAGAAGTAAAGGAGAAAGACTTTAAAGTAGACAATTAGAAACATAAAGTAATTCGATTGAAAACTTAAATGATAAGTCAAGACTTTGATTTAAATGCGAAAGACTTTGAATGTAAAATGGTGTTTAATACGCACATTCTCAAGAACTTTTTTCTCTAAACGCTGGTACTTCAAGTTTTTATGAGTAATTTGTACAAAAGATGAACACACGAATCCTATTACAAAAGATCCTATTTATACTGATTTGACCCTAACGGTTTTTCTTCACAAAGATGTCACGTTCATGACATGCATGTTCTTCGAATTGTTAAGCCTCCACGCGTCTTCTAGATAAGATCACAAATTTGAATTTTGAAATCTTCTACTGCGGAGAGTGCCAAATCGAACAGTGTTACTTCAAAACATTCAAATTCGAATTTCAAATGTCTCGGGTTCCTTTAATTTCATAAAAAAAAAGGTTTTTGGTCATTATACAACTAATTTCGACCGTCCACTAATCAGTCAATCGAAGTTTCCATAAGATATTTCTTTCAAAAATAACTTTAGCTAACAATTATATACCGAGAATCTTAGTCATTTATTAAATATAAAAGTTAGTATTTGTATAAGAGGTGTTAGACATTCATTAAATATAAAAGTTAGTAACACATATGAGACTTTATACATCCATTAATCTAGATATTGGTATTTGCATATGAAATTTTAGACCTTCATTAAATATAAGAGTTAGTATCTATATATAGAGTTTTAGACCTCCAGACAAAATTTATATAATAATAGTCATACTTATTATAGAGCACTTGGCAAGTTGTCAGCTTTCTATAACAAGGGATAAAGTAATAATAACGATAGTATGCACACTAATTATAAGTCACTTGATGGATTGTCCGTTTTTTATAACTGAGACAAATAATAATAATAATAATAATAATAATAATAATAATAATAATAATAATAATAATAATAATAATAATAATAATAATAATAAAAATGATAAGCATAGAATACATATTTAGTGTACTAATAACTTCTGATAGAAACAATCGTGTTGATAACATTTTGTAAAAAGTCGAATGTTTGAATCTAATTTTATTAATATTTGTGAACTGATATGATGATATTAGTTACTAGTCTAATTATAATATCAAATTAAAAAATGAAAGAAGAAAGTAGAACGATATCTCTTATGACTTTCAAAGAAAATTCATATGTATTTACATGAATCAAATGGAAGTATTTATACTACTAGAAATACAACTATACACATCTACTAATTTAAATTTGACATTAAGGTAGATATTTCTAAATAATAATTATATAATATTATAATACAGAATATGTTTTCAAATTTTAATATAAAATGCTACAAGTCGCTCATCTAAAAAAGAAAATTGAAAAAATGATACATTTAGGATATTTCAGGTTTAAGAAAATAGATTTTTTTTTCTTTGTGTTTTCAAAAATAAATTTTATAAAATTGTCTGAAAAGTTGTTTTATATTTGTTTTTTTAAATTGAAAAATTAATTTTAATATCTTATAACATAAATATACACTATTGAAGGTCAAAACATAGTTGTAATTGCAATTTTTTTAAAAAATTATATTTTAAAAATAATTTTTATGAAAAATTATTTGAAATAATAAGATATTGATAAGAATAATTAATTTTAAAGTTCTATAAAATAAACATACATTAGTGAAGATCAAAACATAATCGCAATCAATTTTTTAAAAATAATTATATTTTAAAAAAAAGTTATTTTATAAAAAATTATTTGAAATAAGTGATTGTTAAAAAAATTTATATCTAAAAAGAATTTCAGTGAAACAATAAAATATTTAAAATAATTATTTAAACCAAATTTTCAATTAATTTTATAAAAAAGTGAAAACAAAAGACTTAGTACTGGAGACACCATATTTGATTTGGAGACTCCATATTTGAAAGTGAATCTAGTCGTTAAACTATTTGAAATTTTTTTCATATCCCATTAATAGTACTTTCCCACTCACTACACATCAATATCAACACCATGCCTCATCTCTAGACCTCATTGGTTAGAGGCTCTTCCCACACAATCTTGCCCCTTCCAATTAACCGACCCTTCCAAGCAACAGACAAATCTCTCAATGTCTAAGCCATTGGGTCCTTCACATGTGGGGACTTGGATATAGCCATGAAAATGACTTCAAAGCTTGTACTTCACCTTTTTAGTTTTATTGCATTCCTATTATTCTTAATTCAATGATTTAACTCATGAAATGACATATTTACTATAAGACATTAATGTGTGATTTTGAGAAATGTGTGATTTTGAGAAGCTTGGTATGTGTTGTTTCTGCGTGATTTTGTGAATCTGGTATGTGGGTATGTGTAGTTTCTGTCTCACCGTAATTGATGATTTTCAAATTGTTCAACAAGTCAGAGGAAGCAAATATTAAACACCACCAATACATTAGAGAACAAAACACAAACAAAATCCAACATATTTTCTTTAATTCTTTAAGGTTTATACAACGATAATTACGAGCCTCGAATTTACAGTTACCACTGGAGCTTTGAGCAAAACTAGCAGATAGCAACAGCGATGATGATGTTGTTGCTACCACAAGAGGTTTTCTGTGCGCAAATACGCTCCAGGAAACTTCTTGGAATGTTTTCAAAAAACAAAAACAAATCCAAAAAACTAACTGTATATTATATATAGTTATAGCTGAGTATGTTCTCTTCTATACACTATATATGGCTTTTCAAAGGACTTGTCTTCCAAACCACAAGTGACTTCAGAAATTCCATCACCTGCAAAAACAATATCATCGTGTAAATATGCGGTAATCATAAACAAGTAAAAATTCGGTTGAAATGCGAGTTACCTCGGACGGATCTCGAAGAGAGTAAATTGCGTTGCTTTCCTTTGGTGATGAAGACACTAAAATCCCGTAACCTTTATTTCCCTCTCTCAAAACCTGTTACAGTTTATCGCATAATCAGTAACTTAAACTAGAAGCAAACAAGTGGAAGCCACAAAGTTCCCTCACAGCAAGCTCGATATTACCTTAAACGCATCTTCGTCTGTTCGATCGTCGCCGATATAAATAGGAAGCACGTCGTCACAATTGTTAAGTCCTAAAAACAATATTTCTCAGGTCATTTACTGTTTACTGCACAAAACAAAGAGCTCTGAACCGTATACTAAAGAAACAGAAAATGAACTCACCGAGTGACTCGAGTAAAAACGTGACGGCTTTTCCCTTATCCCAGTTAATCACGGGCCGTACCTCTAAAACCTACGCAAGACAGAGCAAACACAACCTTCAGAAGAACTGCGATAATTGATTGTCCTAAACGAGTCCAAAAGTCAGATTTTTTACCTTGCGACCATGAGTTAACCGCAAACGTGGAAAGCCTTTAAGAACATCATTAACTCGTCGCCCCACCAAATCCCAACTCTGTAAATCGAAATACAAAAATAATAAGTTGATGAAAAAGGTAATATGATGATCAATGTTGCCGAAAATTTGTCGAATATAGGAACGGAAGCCTATACCTTCTCTTCTACATTGCGGTAATGAACAGATACACAAAATTTATTGTTCTCAATTTTTGATCCTGCGATGTCTTTTGTACACTCGATGAGCAACTTCAACACCTGCCAAAACACAAGTCGGTCAGGATATAACGTTCCAATAACACTGGAATATACTGAAAAATGATTCGTAGTAGTATTTCTTGAATAACCACCTCATTAATCATAGGAAGGAACTCAGCAGCAGGTTGGAATAAATTAAACTTTTTTCCCTGAAATTTTAAGGATCATAAGAGAGGCATCGATAAATTAAGAATCTCGAACAGATTTGCAATTGGATGACAGGTAGAAACCTTGGAGTTTAACTGCAGTACCTGCTTGTTATGTGATACATATAGAGATTGTCTAACAGGACCGATTATGTCCATTCCATGACTACCGGCATAATAGAGTTCTGTTAGTCCTACGAATTCATGCACCTGAACCGATAGAGGGTAGTAAGAAAGAGAATCAAAATTAATAACCTCCATGGAGGAGGTTTGCCGTTAGCAAGTTGTTAGCGACTTGAGGCCTGCCTTGGCCTTGGTGAGCTCCCGAGACTCAACTCACCTGAGGTTTTCGTTACCAAAAAAAAATTACGAGAAAATAATTGTGCTAGATAGAATTATTTTACTACCTTGTCACGACTTCTTCCACTAATTATTGCGGTTGGAAAATACTCTGCCACCTTTTTAACAGCAGCACGCATCTGCAAGATTTACACGATCAGAACCAGGATAGGAAGAATATATATAATGGACGGTAAAATGGATGAAAATATCACATACATTCTCCGACATGAAGGCACAGTCAGGGTTATCCACAATTGGTGAAAGAGTTCCATCATAGTCCAAAAACAATGCAATTCTTTTGCCTTTTGCGTAGTTTGTAATTTGATCAAAAGATGAAAGCGCTGATGGATATTTTAGCTGCAAAATTAACAAAATTAAAGAAGGCAATAACATAAACAACACAGTAGAACTCGGAAACTAATCGAAAAGGGGAGTATGTAATACCAGCCAGTTAAAATAAGGATCAGTTTCAGATGACGCAAACCCGTGATTAACATCCTTTGTTACATTCTTCGGTGGAGGTGAAGATGATTTCATGGCATCCAACCAATTGCAAGAAAGAACGTCTTCGAGAATTCCCGTCTTCTTCCTTGGGATATTCAATAGCATACCGTGTGAAAAGGTTGCACCAGTATGGGAATAAGGCAACAAATTGGAATGCACGTGTAGCCTAGAATTTGTTATCGGAGAGGTATCGGTGAGAACGGGAGTATTATTCGAATTCATGTCCATAGGATCCAGGTTTAACAAACCAACTCACACGTAGAAGTGATAATGTAAGAAGAAACTAATATTTTATTAGACTTCCACTTCACCCAACTCTTTTATCGATAAAAAACCACCTTTTTAATGTTTTCTTGTCACTACTCTTGGGGTAGGAGTCCATCAACCGTTGAGCTCCTGAAATATCGATCATATCATAGATTTTAGATTAAATTAAAGTTGTGTTGTCAATCATGAATCACGGAAAATAAAAACATGTTACGTTCTAAAT
Organism: Vicia sativa; assembly: GCA_021764765.1. Taxonomy (NCBI): domain Eukaryota; kingdom Viridiplantae; phylum Streptophyta; class Magnoliopsida; order Fabales; family Fabaceae; genus Vicia; species Vicia sativa. The sequence goes on along the minus strand of CM038796.1, from coordinate 2,856,812 downwards.
GGAAATGGAAATGGAAAAACAGCTTGCATGTCCAATGGATGTGAAAACAAACAAACAGTGCGGCGATAATGACTCGGTCAACATAAATTCAACAAAATCGAAGATGGTATAAATATTACACTGTAAAACACATGAAGCAACCTGAAGCAAAACCAGGGAGCATGGAGAGAGAAGTAAGGGAGAGACAGCACTAAGAACTTCGGTTAACAAAAGCATAACAAAGTATGACATTTTATTAGCCATTTATAACAATAAAAGCGGTAAAATTTAAAAAGTGAAAAGTAAAAAAGGAAGGATTCTTCCAATTATTGATTGGTCTAAAAATTCAGTTCACTAAAATCCAAATAAAAAGGCTTATCCTACTTGGAGTGACATAAAGATATGAAACACACAAAGTACAAGTTGGCATTAATTGACAACTATACATTATTGAGGTTGGCCGTGAGCGATGATTGAGTAATTTACGAGTCGTAGGATCATGTAAATACAGGTACTTATGAGAAAAGAATGACATAGAAAAAGCATCTTTAAAAAAATCTGTACTAGAAAGTTGAAAACTTTTGCTTGCTTTTAGCAATTGCACTTAACTATGAAAACAAACAACTTTGGGATTGTATACTCAATTATTATTTATAGATCTGTACACCACAACAGCTGCTAAAAAACAAGGACTAGTATAGTTTTCATATCACGTATAGTATGATTATCACCGGTTGGATTGTAAGATCGTAAGATCTTACAGACTAAGGATGCATGAGAGTGCTACGATCAAAGAAAGATCTTTTTCGTCATTGGCATGGTCAAGATCGAGCTTTTTGAAGCAAGATCGTAAAAAAAACGTCTTGGGATTTTTTGCCTGTATTATAATTTTCGGGGTTTCGTGTATGTCTGTGTATATATACGTATAAATTTCCATTTTCCCTTCGATAGGATCTTACATACCGTACTAATGATCCGAGTTTTACGATCTTTTACAATGAATTCAGTATTACAAAGATATGATAATAACCTTAGTCATTAACAGACTAACTCGTCAACACAGGTAAATAACATGAAGCAGAATAAATTTGAAGACACGCCATAGTACTAAAGGAAATCACGAATAAAAAACAAACGACGATGGAGGAAAATAATTTTTCAACATCTTCAAGAATTCGTTAACGAAAAACAATTAAACTAATGTTGATTTTCTGCATAATGTAAAGTAGTACTACCCCACCAAGTGGACACAGAAAAGAAAAACAAAACCATATACAACCATACAACAAGGGCCTACAAAGCATGGAAGTTAATAATAGATATGGACCCTAACAAATTAATTAAAGATTCTTCAACTAAATGCACAAAATGACAACAGAATAACAATAAAACATTGATGTATGGAATAAAAAAGTTGTCAAAACTTTGTATACCATCAAATTAAACAAGTGAATACCGGTAAATTGAACAAACAATCAATGATGAAGACTTCATAATTTGACTTTATATACTCATTTTTCTTTATATTGTATACTTACAACTTAGATGATTCAAAAAAGTTAACAGATGGAGACAACTAACAATTAGACTCAATAATCAAGTGTGAAAACAAATAACATCACATCAGCTAAATCAAAAACAGCTCTAGGCAAAACATAAATCAGAATCAATCCAATAACTGAATTAACCAATCACACAACCATTGGTCAAAGTAGATAATTATACAATTAGGAAGAAAATTCTATGATTTTTTCAATCAAATTAAGTTTTTGTTATAATATGGCATTCATAGCCGTGTAAGTTAGTCCCAGTTCAACCATGACAAAACAATTAAAGCTTTTATTTAACCACGGTTTAACATGACAAATATTTTCTAAGACCCATTTTAGTTATGTTTTAACATTGACAAATTTTTAGTCAGGTGTGTTATTTCGTCTTGCACGCTCTAAAAAAAACATAGATTCTAACCTTTCCTAAACCTTTTAGGATACAAATATGAAATTGACTAATCATTAATTATTAAAGAGTAAAGGTAACATGAAACACTCACAAGTCAAAAAAGGTACCAACCCTTTTGAATGTTGAAGAAATTAACCAATCATCACCAGACAAAACACAAAGATTTAATAAATTTGAATCCAAATTACATAATAATCTTGTCATAAGAAACAAAACCATATATATATATATATATATATATATATATATATATATATATATATATATATATATATATATATATATATATATATATATGATAAAAAGGGAAACAAAAAAGAGAAAGAAACAATATGATACCTAAAAAACGAGCTCCAACCACGGGAAGAAAGAAACGAGATTGGTCATGAATCAATCTTGACAATGCACTTTCAAGTTTGATAAATCCAATAAAAGGGTCGCGGAAAAAAGTGATTTTTTTAGTTGGGTTGTCGAAAAATAGAAAACCCAGAAAAAGACAAAAGGGGAAAATGCGTTTTGGGAATGAAATTATTGGCAACCAAACAAGGGCTTAGAGAGAGAAAGTAATGTGAGGTGTTGAGAGAGGGACAAGAGAAGGGGGGAAATGGTGTGAGCTGTGAAATGGGTAGAGAATGCGGCGAGGAGAGGGAAAGAAAGGATGGAGGAAAATGGGGGGTTGGGTATTTATAGGGTTTTGAGAATGATCTAAACGTGCTTTACAAGGAAACCGGTGAAGGTTGTTGAATTAGGAAACACCACCAATAAAAATTAATGAAAAAAAAAATGAACATGGATTTGTAAAATAAATGAATATATACAATCTCAAAGTCATCAATTTGATACCCATTGTCACTCACGCGCTTATATAAGTATAAGCTATGTGACTATCATAATACAACTTACTCGTATGTCTTATAAGCAAATTTTACATTTTTAGATTCATTGAATAATTAATGTATCTGGTCTATATATAAATCAGATACATTAATTATTTAATAAACAAAAAAGTAAAATTTATTTATAATATGAGACGGAGTAGTATATCACAAGCATTTTATTAATTTTTAAAAGAAAATAATAAAAGGTTTTGGAACGGCGGAACATCTAGGTGAATGATTTCAATAATTCGATTAAAGTCGTGTTTATAAAAAGGTTGAGGTTTAATGCACTTACAGTTTTTAGACTCATATTTGATTCACTCTACTGACAGTTACACATTGTTAGATATAATTTAAGAGACTCTCGTGTTCTATCCAAGAAAGTATGGGGTCGTTCTTACTGTTTCCTAGATATTATGTATCTTCGAACATATATGAAGATACGTTTTTAACCATAACTTGCTATATTACGGATTCATCAACTAACTTAGGTGTTAGACTGTTACCCTAGCAGATTTTTCTTTCTATTTTTTTCACAATCTCAAATCCATCATTTATGATTTTTTGAATAGAACAATGGCATTGTCTGTGAGAATCGACTTCTGATTCCTATCAATTTCACAATCAAATCCCTCTGATTCAGAAATCGTGAATTTCTACATCAAACTTACTCGAAGAAGATGACGAAGAAAGATCCAACTGCCAACGACATGACAGGTTTCCCATCCTCAAGATTTCTCCATTTCTTATTTTTTGATTCAATTAATGTTGGTGCGTCTAGCGAGAATGAAACTCCACCACGAAGCGCCCTTAACTCATTAATGGAAACACTAGTAGAAAAAGAACAATATAATTTTAAAATTTACACCTGATATACTAAAAACGGGTGTTAATGAGATATGTGGTGACAATTTTGTAAATAAAATGTTCTTTTAAATATTAATATATGACAATTTACACCCTATTTTTAAAAAATGGGCAAAAATTAAAAATATTATTATAATCAGATCTCAGTTACACCCTTATTTTAAGGTTTTGAGGCCGTAACAAAGTGAATAAGACTCCTAATGCGACATTTTCACTGGTCGTACTTAGAATCCTCAATGATGACAGAAGCTTTTGTGATCATATGAACATCATAGTCTTCTTGAAATTAGATTTAAATTCGTATTAAGGCAGGAGTTTTTAGCGTCAATGATTCATTAACCCATTCATGTGGAAATATCGAGCTTTCAGACACTTTTAGATAAGGGAATGAGGAGGTGGTTGTGAATGAGTATTTCCTCGTGATCCCTTGTGAAAGCATCTACAACTGAATCCTTGGGAGGTCGGCATTAGATTCAGTGGCATCTCTGGTCTATTTGAAGATGAAATATCACAACTATCCTAGAAAATTAGTTATTATTTTGGTCGATTGATCTTTGTATAGCTCACCTCAAAACCTTACCAAATAACCCATTCGCGACCATTGTTGATTTAAAGAGGGAAAGGAAGAAGATATATGAAGTCGTCAGTACGGTCGACCTCGATGTACGAGAAGACATAATATTGTTAAACCATGAACTCATACTACTTATAGAATTTTAAGTGAGAACCTTATGGCCTGTTCCAAATGGTAAATTTAAGAACATCCAACTCAACAATAACCACCACAGTCAATCCATATAAGAGCTTAGTTATTGTATGAGGTGAAGAAGAGGTTCATTAAGTGCCTTAAATAAAATGTCGATCTCCTTAAAGTTTCTCTTGACAAGGTGCCTGATATAGACCCTATTGTGGGTTATCATCGATTGAACATTAACCCCTCTACCCGATATGTGGCTTAATGAAGAAGGCGAAAATATTATAAGAAGGTTGAAGTAATTAGGAAGGCAATCTAAGGCTTACTCGATGCTAACTTTGTTTATAAGTAGGGTATACATAATGGTTTCCAATTGTTGTATTGGTCAAGAAACCTTTGGATAAGTGTAGAATGTGTGTCAATTACACCGACCTTAACCAAACATGCCATAAAGATTCCTTCCCACTCCCGAACATAGACAAGCTAAAAGGAAATTAAGTCGGCTACAAGTTATTGTCATTCATGGATGTGTACTCTGGATATAACCAAATACCTATATACAAGGTGAATAGAGAAAAGACAACACTCATGACTGTGGGAGCCAAATATTTATACAATATCATGCCCTTTTCCCTGAAAAAGATGGGGACAACATACTAGAGAATGATGAATAAAATCTTCATGGAAGATATAGACAAAAAGTTGGAAGTCTATAAGGATCACATGATTGTTAAGTATAGCATCAAAGAATTACACAACAAACACCTAGCCAACATGTTCTGGAGGATTCGACAAAATAATATGAGGCTTAACCTAGAAATATGTACCTTTAGGGTCAGAGCCGACAAATTCTTAGGCTTATGACCAATAGAGAAAGACATGGACGTAAACCCATATAAGTGTGAGGTATTCATAAAGATATGAGCATTCACAATGAAGAAAAAAGTAATGAATTAAATGGGGTGCTCACAACCCTTAATAGATTCATATCCGAATTGGCCCAACAAGTAGTGTCATTTTACAAGTTGTTGAAGAAAGAAGCACACTTCAATTGGACTATGGAGTGAGAACACGTGTTCATGTCTCTAAAATAGACCTTATTGGCCCCATCGATTTAGTATAGATCGTTCGTTGGGGAACTTTTGTTCCTTTACTTGACTGTATCTTTTGAAGTTATTATTGTCGTCCTCGTTTGAGAGGTAGATTATAATCATGGCCTAGTATATTTTATATCCAAAGACTTATTGGGACTAGAAAAATGTTACCAGAATATAGCAAAAAAACACCATTGGCATTGGTGACTGCATCTTGGAAGTTATGATGTTACTTCTTAGCATATGTCATTGTCATATGCATTGATATGCCTTTGAAACAAATCATTTGCATGTTGTATCTATTAACGAGGTTGATGAAATGGTATATATAAATGTATGAGTCCAACATCTCTTTTGAACCTAGAAAAGTGTTAAAAGCCCATTGTTTGCAAACTTCATAGCATAAATGACTCCAACGGTACCCCAAACCACGTCATACACGAGTCATGTTCAAGAACAGTTCATCAAATAGCATGGGAAATGGGGATGTTCTCATATTAGAGAATAAAGTTGGTCTAATAATTGAAGTATATCCATGTGTTTTGAATTTCACAGTACCAATAACCAGGTTGAATATGAAGATTTCATCGTCAACCCCACTCTTGTAGTCGAGATGGGGGCATAAACCATTAAGCTATGAACAAATTCACAAATAGTGGTATCACAAGTCAAGAGGGAGGCTCATACTACATATCCATTATTACAACTATATGTCAACCTAACTAGATTAAATTAGAGAATTTTAAATCTCATGAAATCGTGCATGTGTCGAGAGAGCATAATACTAGGCCAAATGTCCTATCTAAACTCACAGACACCAGAACCTCCAATATCAATCATTCCTTTATCTAGAAAACTTTGATAATTCCAAGTATATAAACTCTTGAAGTGATCATGGCGGATATAAAGGACATTTCACAACCTTCTTGGATCTCACCCATTGGGACATACATTGAGTATGGCTTTCTACTGATCTCGCTAAAGTGGCTCTTAGGAAAATAAAGGTTGGTTCATATTCTCTTATAGGGAGAATATTATGCATAATAGGTTTATCAACCCCTCTATTTAAATGCCTCGAAGAAGAAGAAGTTTTGTACATCCTCAATGAGGTGCATGAAGGGATTGTCAAACAACACTTTGACGCACAAACTCTAGTTAAGAAGGTTCTCAGAGACGGGTATTATTGGTCATATATGGTCCAAGACACTGAGGCATATCTAAATAAGTGTTAAAAATGTGAAAAACACGACTATGTTCATAACGCTCCCTAGTATGAGTTGAATATCCATGGGCCAAAATAAATGATCCAGTCGATTGAGACCTACTGTCGGTTGATTGAGATCTCTCAATAATTATTTGCAAAGGCTTAAAATTTAAATGATGGATATAAAGATGTAACCTTTCATTAAGACATTGTTACAATCATTTATGGATAATGTTTGCTTTGACCCAATCTATTGGGTGAATATGCCAATAAATTGGACAGTTCAAAACTTTGCCCAAAACATTCTAACAGTACCTAATTCAACTCGCTACACTCTAAAATATTTTTTGTTTGTTTAACTTTAGAAATATAGGCTTTAAAAACATGTTTTTGTGTGTTTGTAATTTAGCCATATAACTTTATGAGAATGCCCCTAAGTTTTTACAAAACACTGTTCACTCAGACATGATTAGGCAAGTTTTCACACTTCATTTCTTTGACACATTGAAGCTTCAAGAATTGCCAATTATATAATAAATTTATTTAATATTATTAGAGATAAGTCTTGAATTAATGGAATTAGGAAGAAGAAGACTTGAATTCTTGAAATTGGAAGGAAAATGCAAGAGGAAGGCTTGTTCCTATGCTTGACCGAGCTCTACAAGAGAGGAGGAGGAGTTGTCCAATCAAGGGAGGCTGGCCGGTCTTGAGGAGAAACTCAAGGTTGTCAGAATCAAGTTTTTACCTTGACTCGTTTTGCATAGGTAAAATCGAAACGTAAAATCATGGATTTTACCACATATTAAAATAATATTAAATTTATATACACGATATATATATATATATATATATATATATATATATATATATATATATATATATATATATATATATATATATATATATATATATATTGTAAATGCATCAATAATTCGAATCTTTAACTTAGTTATAAATATTAAAAAAAACTATATCACCATAATAAAGTGTAATACACACAAAAGTTTATCTAATTACCTAAATTATCCACCAAATCATAAAAAGTAACATCCAAAATTACCTAAGTTATCCACCAAATCATAAGTTTCTAAAGTTCAAAGAAATAAGTGTTTTCATCTTCATCAGTTCAATCCATTTACAACATCATCTTCATTAATGAATTCATATTCAACTTGATTAAATTTATATCTAGATGACAAAGGTTTTTCAATACTATAACTAAGGTATGAATGTGAATAAAACTAAAAAGAATGAAAGAAGTTTTCATGGGAGAAATATATCAAATGTGTTTTTTAAAATTTGACAAAAAAAAGGTAAAATCGGGTCAAAGAGTAAAATCCAACGATTTTACATGATTTTACACGATTTCACTGATTTCAGAGCGATTTAAATAATTTAAAATCGTCCCATAATACGATTTTACATAAAAAGATTTTTACCTACGATTTAAAACGAGTTGCTGACCTAGAAACGTGAAATCCACATGAATTTTGACTTAGAGTTGAATGATCTCAACATATGAATCAATGTAATAACAATTGATTATTAATGACCGGACTCAAAACAAGGTGAATGAAGAACCTTAATTCCACAATCCAGTGCTCAGAGGAACATCGAGTGATACATACTTATTTGATGTAGGAGTCCTTAAACCATTGAAACCCTAATTTCAAGATCCTATGCCGAATGCCAAGTGAGTGATATTTTGAGTGTAGGCAGCTGAAACCAAAACAAAATTAGGATGTGAGAGCAAATTTTGGGGTGTGACAGTTAAGTCCAAAATTTAGTGCTTAATTCAAGCTCAACTAAATTTAGGGGTGTTTAAATTAACCAATTATATAAATTATCCATATCCAAATTCGGTTCTGAAAAATTAGTTAATTATTTATATGGTTTTAACCAAATTCATATTCTAGATATTTTACTAATATGGTAACCACATCCATATTTTGGACATCTATATCCAAAATACAAACTAAATTAACATAATTTATGATAAATCAATTTTTTCTGAAAAATATGAAAAAATCGAGTATTTTCGAAAATATGAAACAATTGAAATTTGAAGGAAATACAAAAAATTGAGTTTTTTGAAAATACGGAAAAATTGAGTTTTTCCAAAAATACAAAAAATCGACTTTTTCGAGAAAAAAAACAAAAAATCGAGTTTTTTCGAAAATATGAAAAAAAAAGTTTTTGCGAACATATGAAAAATCTAGTTTGATCGGAAATACGAAACATTGAGTTTGGTCGAAAATACAAAAAAAATCGAGTTTTTTTTCGAAAATATGAAAAATCAAGTTTTTTAATAAATACGAAAAAATCAAGTTTGTTCGAATAAACGAAAAATCAAGCATTTTCGAAAATATGAAAAAACGAGGTTATTCGAAAATACGAAAAAAATTGATTTTTTTTGCAAAATCGAGTATGGCCGAAATACAAAAAAAAAATTGAGTTTTATCGAAAATATGAAAAAATTGAGTTTTATATGAAATATGAAAAATCGAGTTTGGTCAGAAATACAATAAATTCAGTTTTGTCAGATATACGAAAAATCGAGTTTTTTTCAAATATACAAATAAAATGATTTTTTTTTTGAAAATACGACAAATCGAAATTTGTTGGAAATCGAGTTTTTTCCAATATACAAAAAAATCTATATTTTAAAAAAAATACAAAAAATCGAGTTTTTTTTCTAAAATACGAAAAAAAAACTAGTTTTTTTTAAAAATTTGAAAAATTGAGTTTTTTCGAAAATATGAAAAGGTCGAGTTTGGTCGGAAATACGAAAAGTCGAGTTTTTTTAAAGGGTTAAATATGTTTTTAGTCCCTATAAATAATTTAAATTCAGTTTTAGTCCTTATAAAATTTTTTTCGAATAATGGTTCTCCTAAAATTTTTCTTCCATAACTTTGGTCTCTGCCGTGTACTTTCTCTAACGGAAGCTGACGTGGCAGACCATGTTGTACGTCACGTCACTTAAAGTCAAACTGGAAAAAAGGCATTAATTTGCGGGGATTACAAACCTTCTAAAATCATTGATTTTAAAATTTCGTACATTGCATTTCCTCCGTTCTTTCTAGTGCTTTTTTTTTACTTAAATTTTGTCACTCAACTTGCTTCCTCTTTGGACACCATGTTGTATTATAGTTTGTGGATTGATAAAATCTGAGAGTTAAATTAATAATAACCTCACATCTTAATTTATGAGGTTTTATTTGAGCATCAGATATCAAATCTTTCAGAGTTCAAGCTCTGTTGAAATTTGCTACATATCTATGAAATTGTAGTGTTCATGAGAATGCACATAAGGTGTTTGTGTTTTTGGTCATTTGAAAAACCCAAAAACTAAAACTCAATCATTATTAGATGCATCAAATATGTGGTTATTGAAATGAAAAAAATGAACATGGAGGTTATGTTATTAAAAACAACATTAGTGATGCACATAAGTTTGTAAGAATGTTGAAAATGTGCAACAACAACCTACGACTACAAGCCTGCACCACATGTAACATGGAGGTTATGTTATTAAAAATTAGATTCTATAGCTATATCATGATGATCTAGTTTAGAAATAAAATAAAAAAATTGTTTCTCTAATGAACATGGATGTCAAGCTCTAAATTTGGAAACATGATCATTCAACTACTTGGAAATAAGATGAGTCTGTTTGATTCAACTACTTGAGAAATAAGATGAATTTGTTTAATTCTTTTTTCATTTATAGGTTTAGAGTTATTATAATTAATCAAAGTCTATTGATTTGTCTGTTCGTTAAATGGCATCCCATTTTCACCTTTCATTATATTAATTTTTTAAAGTGAAGTCTTCATGCATTTCAGATTTTTAAGTTACTTAGCGGGGTGTTTAAAAACCCCGCAATCCGTCTCTTTTTTCTTTAACGCTAACTTTACTTGACGTGGCGTTACACATGGCGTGTCACGTAAGCTTCCGTTAGTTGAATCTAACGGGAGGGACCATAAATAAGGAAGGAAAATATTGTGAGGACCATTGTTTGAAGAAAAATTTTATAGGGATTAAAATTGAAGATTGTCATATTTATAAAGACCACTGACATATTTAAACCATTTTTAAAATACGAAAAAATTGAGTTTTTTTTTTAAATATGAAAAATTCTAATTTTTTCATAAATACAAAAAATCGAGTTTTGTCGGAAATACGAAAAATCTAATTTTTTTGAAAAAAGAAAAAAAATTGAGTTTTTTGGAAAATACGAGAAATCAAATTTTGTTGGAAATACAAAAAATCAAATTTTTCTAAATATAAAAAATCGATTTTTTTTCAGAAATACAAAAAATTGAATTTTTTCAAAATTGTAAAAAAATCTATTTTTTTTCAAAAATACGAAAAAATTTCGTTTTTAATATTTACGAACAAAAATTTGTTAGATAAATACAAATTTAAAAATAATATTAAAAAAGTAGTTTTATAGTCAATATAAATTTATTTTATGTTTGAAATCGATATAAATTGTTAATTCTCTATTTTTAGGATTGGCTTTATGTTTAGTAAAACTAATATAGTATCAATAGATTAAATATGATTTATAACTTGTAAAGAGAAAGCAGGTTGAAGTTCTATTTAATGAAGAAACATGTTGTGCTGAAGTGTTTCAACATCTGGAACAACATGTCTAAGAAGATATCCTAACATGAAACATTCGACATCACGCCTGCTGAACCAAATAAAGAGATTTAGTTCAGATTTAATTATGTAGAATATGTGGAGAATATTATGCATAATATATAGAGCATATTTACAGGCATATTTAAAGGTCTAAAAGATTCAAGGAGACTCAATCTAAAATCAAGGAGAACATTTAGGAAACTAAATAATGAAGACCTTTCTTGTAGCAGAAATTTTCTGCAGATTTGTTACAGCTGACATGTTGTTGTTTCAAGACCCAAATCCAGTTGGGTAGAGGTTTTAAAATAAGGTTTTATAACCTAGGACTAAACCAGCCGTGATTTATCATGATGTAGTTTTTAGGGCTGAGTTTGTAACCACTCTCTAGGAGAGTTGGTAGAGTGAACCTCCCAAATTGTGGGAAGGTCACCAAGTTTACCTTGAAGCCTGTAGGCAAGCGGAGTTTTGTTCTCACTCAGAAGCTATGAAGTAATGAGTTGAGTTATGTTCTAGGAGGAAGCTTTAAAGTAACTCCAAGGTGTGTCCTAAGTTATAAGCAAGCTAAGAGACTTTAACTCTTAGGTAATTTGTGATATAAGTGTGCCTTTTACTTTTCAAGTGTTGAAGAGTTGTTGGAAATCAAGTTGTTGATGCAGTGACTGAGGTGTTGACTGCTAGACATCATTGCGATGATTGGAAGTGGGATGAGGATATTTTATATCTAGGGATGACCTAGGTAGAAGAGTCATAGGGTATGGATTAAGTGAAGGGTTGTAAATGTGCGAGTTTAACTCTAAATTAATACTGTTGATAGTGAACTTCATCACTGGTTTGGTATGCCCCTAGATGTAGGCGAGTTGCTCCGAACTAGGTGAATAATTTTTGTGTGCACTTTATTTTTCAATAACTGCTTTAACTGTTTATATCTTGCATATGTTGTTAATATCAGACTAGATGTCTTAACATGTTATTCGACATTTGAGTCTGTTATACCAGCATTTCATAAATTATAAATTATTTATAAATTTTAAAATCAATTATGAAATTTATAATCAATTACAAAATTTAGTTATAGATAAATAAATTTTATAATCAATTATATTAAATATAAGAATTTATATAGATTAGTTAATCTAATCAATTATAAAAAAATAATTATAAATTAAATATGAATTGATTATGTGAAAAAATAATTATAAATTAAATATGAATTGATTTTGTGAAAAATTCTTCAATGGAGATCCCTAACTAAAGCATGGTACTCTATAGAAGTGCATAAGCTAGCTGGTTCCACTTAGACTTGTGAGAGACAAATTAAAATATAGTAACAATATATAGAAAACATAGTACGAGGCTTGAATTTTCTACAAGCTTTACGTGAGTGTCATCCTATATATCTTCATGTGAAAGTGGGACGAAACTGACTTGATGAAGAAGATATATAGAAAACAAGCATGAGACATGAAGCATGAATATTCTACAACTTTGATTTTGCAAGAGCTTAAGAAACGTTTATATCAAGCATGAATATTCTACAACTTTAATTTTGCAAGAGCTTAGACACGTTTATATGAAGCATGAATATTCTACAACCATGATTTTAATTTGCAACTGAAAAAGATAACCTCAACCCAGAACTTAGAGCATAGCTTATTTGCAGTCTTTAAACTGTATCGCTACTGATTTATCATTGTTACAAATATTATTGTTGAAAGTAATATACATCATTTCTGGAAAACTATTTAGTGATAAGAAATAGGTACACAATATTCGCCTAGAGATCATCACGTGGAATGTCATATCATTAAAATTTGATTTTAAATTAGAAAAGGATTAAAATCCAAAAAATAATGAAATTTAGGGATAAAAAAATCAAATTTTAAAATAGAGATTAAAAATTAAAAAATATAAATAGAGAAAACAAAATTACAATTAAATCAACCTCTTTCTTTCTCTCCGTTTCTTTATAAATATCACATTATTAGAAATTTTTTGTTTCTATTTAATTGTTATTTGTAAATTTCAGTATAGTAATCATTATAGTTTTTTTAAAATTATCTTTAATTATTTATTTTATGAAAGAGAAAAAAGATATATTAAAATGATTAAATATTAAAGGTATTATAGATAAAAGAAAAATCATAGTTTAAAAAGTAAGAATAATTATTAATTTTTTTAATATGCGTAAAAAATTAGAATTCTTTTTGCAATAATCATATATTAAAAAAAATACGGAAATAACCATGTTTTAAAAATATTTACGCAAATAACCAGTTTTCAGAAAATAAATACACTTAGGCGCTATCTGAGATGACTCTTGCACTAAGTAAACGCACTTAGGCGTCATTCCAGTTGGCGCCTCCCTTAGGTCAAGCCATTCCAGATGGCGCCTCCCTTTTGTATGTTACATGTAGGAGCCATCTCATATGGCTCCTACGTGTATTTGTGTTTTTTATAAATACAACACTCATGTCTCCTTCATTCTTCACATTTTCTCAATTCTCATCTCATATTCTCTCTTTTTTTTTGTGTCATGACATCACCATACATCCATACCAGAGATTGATACGTTATTTTCTCGGTCTCCAAACCTCCGATGAAAATGAAATTTTGGCACATTTTTACCATGGCCAAACTGAAGAAAGAGTTGATGTGATGGTTAGAGGGAGAAATAGAAGTTGACGAAGAAATTAGAAGGATCCAGAGGAAGAGAACAACCATGAACATCACAACTGGACAACCTCAAATTTGGTTGGAGGAAGTCAAAACAGACATAGACGTTATCGCGAAGATGTATGGATCCGATGAAATTGTTTTGACGGTTGTAGTATCTTAAATTTTTGTTTGTGTTGTTGATGTTATATTTTCATGTTGTTTTAAGTTATATTTTCATGTTGTTTGTGTTGTTGTTTTAATCTTGTTGTGTTTTATTTTGTTGTCTACGTATTGATGGTTGTAAGAAATGCTATTAATGAAAAGAAGTTCTCTTATAATATTAAAAAGTGCAAATAATTTTCATACAAATTTCACGATGTTGAGCTTGTAGCACGTGTGAGACAATTTTTTCGATTGTGTCCGACTTGACGGCGTAGACCACACTTTCTTTATAGTTTGTCAAGGTCGTCCATTTTCAGTTGTGATACGTTTGCTTTTGGGACGACCCTTTTTATTTCTTCGCATTTGACTGTTGTGTCAAACTACTTCCCCTTTGTACGCAGGCCAATAATCTGGTTTTGCTACCGGTTCGAAGGCATTGTTGTATACGTTGAGCAAGGTCTCAGACTTGTAAATGGGAGAAATAAGTAGTAGTGTGTCTTGATGAACATGTGCACACGCCGCAATGACATGAGAGCAGGGCATTTGAAAGGCCTAAAACTTTCCATAGTCGCACCAACGAGATGGTAGTTTAACCTTGTACTCTTGTCTAGCCAACCCCTCGTTGGGGTCGAGTGTCTCTTTGACAATGAAGTTATGGTTATGTTTGTCGAATATTATAACAAGATGAGTGATGGCTTTGGCACTTTCGGCCTTAATAAATTTCATGCAGCTTTCACTCCACAGTTGTCTCGATTGTACCACCGCGTTCCACATTTTACCTCTCTCTGCAAACAACGAGTTCATCCTAAAATATGTTGTACTCACCAAAGCGGTTATTGGGAGTGCTCTTATGCCTTTGATGACGCCGTTAATTAATTCGACTAGATTTTTTTTCATGTGACCCCAACGCACTCCATTGTCGTATGACCGTGTCCACCTTTCCACTTTCAGATTATCAACACACACAACTGCATCTGGATTTTCCATTCTGATCTGGCTACAATAATATTTAAAACGAGGTTGTGTTAGTGCGCACGATTCATTCATAATTGTTTTCCGAAGACTCTTATCTTTGATCTTGCGCATGAAATTGTGAACGATATGTCTTGCGCAATAAACATGTGTAGAAGGTGGTCTTGCCAACCATTAGCGGGATTGTTGTACACACTATCAATAGAAGCATGTCTGTCAGGAATCAGACAAAGATTACATTATGGAGCTACGTGTGTTCGAAGATTCTTTAGGAAGAAACTCCAAGCACCTCAAGTTTCAGCCTCTACAAGAGCATTGGCGATTGGGAATATTTTATTGTTGCCATCTTGTGCGATGACCATCAGTAGGGTGCCCTTGTATTTCCTGTACAACCATGTTCCATCTATCTGTATAATAAGTTTGCAGTGTGCAAACGCAGTGATGCAAGGTCGAAAAGCCCAAAAAAGTCTACTGAATATTCCATGCCCGCTAACATAGGTACCGTATGAGGCATACGCCGACAACATTTCCATAAAATAAATTGTTCCAGGAGCATATGTTTGCAGTGCATTCATGTAGCAAGGTAACTCTTTGTATGAACCCTCTTAGTTACCGTAGATTTTCTCAATAGCCTTGTTTTTTGCTAACCAGACCTTTCCATAGGAGGGGGTATAGTTGTATGTTGTAGTGATGTGCGAGATTATTGTTTTCACCTTCAATGATAGATCGCAGCTGACAAGAGGTAAGATTTTTTTAGAAATGAGATCATCTCAATTTATAGTGATCCTGTGATTGCGTGAAATTAACACAAGTGTGTTCAGTCATAGAACCTATCACCCAGGAATCACTCGTCAACTTGTACGATGTAGTTAGATTGAACCTACACTCACGGTGGGTACAGATGATTATGTATCTGTCTGCATTTGTTTGATCCACATGAAAGTCATAGCTGTTTATCATGTGGAACTTTTTATTGCTCGCACACACTCTTCTTTTGAACAAAATTTGTCATTCACTTTTAAATTTGCATCTAACTGCACAAGAGGGTTGTAGAATATATCAGATGATGGGTCATCTGTGCCAATATTGAGGGTAGTCATGTACGAAGGTGGTACACTCATGGTGGGTACAGATGATTATGTATCTGTCTGCATTTGTTTGATCCACATGAAAGTCATAGCTGTTTATCATGTGGAACTTTTTATTGCTCGCACACACTCTTCTTTTGAACAAAATTTGTCATTCACTTTTAAATTTGCATCTAACTGCACAAGAGGGTTGTAGAATATATCAGATGATGGGTCATCTGTGCCAATATTGAGGGTAGTCATGTACGAAGGTGGTGTGTAGATTTCATGTGGAGAAAATTGGCGTTCTTCATCGGCATCTGAATCTTCATTTACCATATTGTTGAACTGGCGTCATCTCTCTTGGCTCCTCTCTAACACGTGGCCTGCATGCATGCAAGGCCCAACCACCTCATATATTCCTTTGTTGACTGAGTCTCCTATAAATATGTCACCTCAGATGTGTTTTTTCCATCACCACTCTTCACTCTAACTCTACCTCTGATACAACTCTCATATAATCAGAAAAAATTCAAGCGTGAGTCTTTTGACTTTAGGAGAATCTCACCGAGGAACAAGGGCTAACATTGCTACGTTTGTAAGTTTTATCCCTTATATTCTTATTTAAATAGTCATTGTTTATTATGTTATTATTTTTTACACTTTCTTATACATCATATTATTTTCACGTTTTATTTAGGACACAAAAAGATTTAGATGTCGTGGACATCATCATGTTTCTCCCGATCCATTTATCGTTCCATACCTTAAATGTGTCGGTTTTGGGGATGTTATTAAAATTTCCAACTGTATGATAGATTCAAAATTTATTCTTGCATTGTGTGAAAGGTGGAGACCCGAGACACACACCTTTCATCTGCCCGTAGGTGAATGTACGGTCACACTTGAGGACATTTACATGTTGATGGGTCTTCCAATTAATAGTAAGGCGGTTAATGGTCCGGTCCAACAAGCCAACGCTCTATGCAAGGAGATGTTAGGTAGAGATATGGTGGAAGGTTCTAGTGCAAGAGGCCAAGGTATTTATTTATCCAAACTTAAAGTGCACTATGATTCCCTTGGTTTGAACGAAAATTCCACAGAGGAAGAAAAAATAATAAAGACACGAAATTATATTATGTTATTGTTTGGGAGCCTATTATTCCCCGAGAGTATAGGAAATAGCGTAAATTTTATGTACTTAAGTTTGCTTGGGGACATTGATAGAATATGACAATATAGTTGGGGTTCCGTTGTTCTAGCCCAACTATACAGTTCCTTATGTAAGAACTATAAGAAAGATACGGTTACTTTTAATGGGTGCGCTTTCTTGCTTCCAGCATGGGGTTGGTTGAGAATGCAATCCCTTAATCCCGTCAACGACCTACCGTTCAGTATTCCATACGCAACAATGTAACACCCCAAATCTACCCAACGTTTTAGAAATCAGAGTGCCAAAATTTCAAATTAAAACTTGAGGCATTACACTTTTTCACAACTTGAAAACAACAATTAAAACAACTTAATTCTTGGCGGATACATAGCACATAATGAATACGAACAATTGAAACATAACTAATCTTTAACAATTCAACTTTAAATAATAAACCGCAACGGATTCTCAACATGATAATTTCAAAATGGCATAGCATCTTTAAACAACGAAAAAACACAATTTATTTCTCAAAAACCACAACATAGTTCAACGGAATAAAATGCGTAAGCATAAAAGAAAACAAGCGTTCATTTCCCCCCGAGTGCTACGTATCAGAGCGTCGACGCCATAAGCTACTAAACCTTATACTCCTCGTTACCTGCACGTTACCAATATAAAGGTAATAGCCAACAAAATAGAAAGGGTGAGATATCGAAAAATATAAGAGAAAGTACGATAATTCATATGCTAGGTAAAGAATCATACAATAATTACTACTTTAATCAACAACGTACGATATCCACAGAACAACACAATAATCAACAACAACTTAAAATGCAACTCAGGTGCGACTCGAAAAATACAGATGCATGTGGATCCATTTGGAGTAAACTCCCAACTTAAAATCATGTCAGGTTATCGAGGCATTCAACAAGGCATAAGCCTTCAACTTACAACGTGGTGCCAATCCAGGCCAACTTGATAATGCACATGCTATGTACGATGCAACGAATTCAACTCCAACAACGACTTAAACAACGACAACTTAACATCATGCATGAACGGCATCAACTTAATCAACCAACATCGACTTCAACAACGAATAACAACTTCAACACAAGCAATTTATAATTTAATACAATTAATTTCAGTTTTCGACTTTGGCCAATTAAGCCTACGATTCAAGGATTCTTCCAATTCGGAAACAAAATAACATCGTTCCGACAGTACCTGCAATCCAGCAACCAACGCAAATTTTGACGAAATGACACAGTTTTATTTAACTACCTGTATACCCGAACTATTCTGCAAAATTTCGTCCAATTCCAAGAAACTAATTTTTCCGCTTAAATCGACTGACAGACTAATTTTCTGCTCTGTTTTTAGTTTCCTGCAACATTAATACTTAGTCCTATACATCCTACTAATTAATTCTGTCAGTACCATTATTATTCTGCATTTTGATTTATCAATTCAATATTTAATTACACTGCCTGTTATAATTTTATTGTTGCTAAATACCTTGCTTCTGGTATAATTATCTATTGCTGCTAGAGTGTTTTCTGCTACCTGTTATCTAATATTTTCCTTCTGCTATTCCTATTTCCATCATGCTAATAGTATTAGTTCTTATGTTGTACTCTCCTAATATGCCAAGCAATATACCACCTAGGCCACGAGAAACAGAACAAGAAACAGAACAAACAGGGAATGAACTGAGACGCCCATCCTGCACCTGAGGCGGTCGCCTCCCTTCTCCATTGCCCCAAGGAGACGGACGCTGTAACACCCGGAAAATCATTTAATTATTTAAATGAAGTATTTTGAAGAATAAATAATTATTATAAATTCTTTGAATTAAATGTGCTATGTATCCATTATGACATGCTTTTATGATGACGGTTTTGAATGATGAATGTAATGCCTCATTTGTTGTAATTTTCCGCACTCTGATTTTATTAAATAAACGTTGGGTAGAAATGGGGTGTTACATTAGTGGTATCCGAGCAGGTCGGTCCGTCTGGCCAGTGTTGTCTAATATCGTTTACTTCCTTTGTACGCGGCAAGTGTGTGGAACACGGTCGGTACTTGTTGCTTTTGGTTGACTGTTTGCAGGAATTAAGTTGAAGCTAAGTGGGGGGAGAAGCTTTGCTTCTCGGATGTGTTTGGTTGAGAGATATCAGATTAGTATGCTTTCGTGGATCTAACTCCGTTGATTAATATGGTTGATGGTGTGTAAGTGAAATGAAATTGCGCATGTACTTTGGATTTTAATTATAGTAAGTTGTGGTTATGTCGGAAGGTTAGATGTAGAGACAAGGTTAAGGATGGATGTGCCGGACGAATTTTCGAGGACGAAAATATTCTAATTGGGGGAGAGTTGTAACACCCGGAAAATCATTTAATTATTTAAATGAAGTATTTTGAAGAATAAATAATTATTATAAATTCTTTGAATTAAATGTGCTATGTATCCATTATGACATGCTTTTATGATAATAGTTTTGAATGATGAATGTAATGCCTCATTTGTTGTAATTTTCCGCACTCTGATTTTCAATAATAAACGTTGGGTAGAATTGGGGTGTTACAGACGCCTCCCCTCTCCCAGATGGTCGTCTCCCCTTTCTTCTTTCAATGGGGGCGGTCGTCTCCTCTCTTCTTCCTCCAAGGGGACGGTCGCCTCCCTCCATGTATAATGTCTCTTCCTTTTCAATCACAGCAACGATTCACACAACTCACAACCAAAATAACATAGAACAACCAATACATAGCAGGATAATTTCAACACAGGAATCAAATTTATTCATTCCAACACATAAATTCATCGACGAAACAAGATTAGCAGTGTAATTATACATCCCTAAACCCCACATAAAAATTATCCTACAATCGATTATATAATCGGAACCCCACCCCTTACCTTTGGATTGAAGGGAACTCGGAAAATCGATCAGAAATAGCGAACTCTCAGACAGCAATTGATCCTTCCTAGCAACCCTTGTTCCCAAATCACTTCCTTTCCTTTCTCTTCTGTTTTGCTTCTACGACTATGGCTTTGGTTCTTTTTGGTTTGCAAGCAAATGCCACTTCCTTATTTTACTAGGTTACTTAATTAAATAATGGGCTCCTAATATAATTTGGTCTACTAAATAACACTCTTAAAATGCTATTTCACCCTTATGATTAATCTATTATATTTAATTTAATAATTCCAAATAATAAAATAAATACCAATATTATTTTTATTCCGACTAATTTTACCCGATTATTATTTTGACGATTCTACCTACCAATTCAACTTAATCACGGATTTATCAGAAATTCCCTATAATATTAAATTAAATTACTTTAATTAACTACGGGTGTTACACAACAAAGTAAGTACATTGCTTAATTATTAAATTATTCATGTCTTTCATATATATAAAATCTTAATATATTAAATGTTCATTCATTTAGGTATAGTGTAATGGGTATGGATTACGAAAAGAATCTGAGATTCAATGTTGTCTTTTATCGTAATCTAATAGACCACCTTGGCGCGAATGATGTACGTAATTTCTATTAACTCCAACTAATTTTAACCTATATTATTTTAAAATATATCATTAATCTGCATATTTTTTTATCAACAGTTTACACGGAGACCATACATTGGTTTGGATCATGTACCCAATGAAGATGATGCACATGTGTGGATTGCGAAGACTGTTATTATACAATTTAACATTGTGGAAATGCACTACAACGATCGTGTGATGATGCAGTTCGGTATGTTCCAAGACATATCGCACGATCTGATATGTTTGGATCCTTGGCATCTCAAAAGGTCGATGCCCAATAGGGATATGATAATTGGAAAACTTTTTCCAGGGAGTTTTGTAGGATGTGGAAAAATCGTTGGGACCATATCTTACAATTTCCTGTTTACGAGGATGACAAAATTATGCAACACTCTCCCCAATACATTGCTTGATACCGATCCATAACGAACCTATAAATGCATGTGTCTCACCCTCGCTATTTGGTCGACCCACGCACCCAGTGGGGCCAACCATCAGCTCCACAACAACAACCGCGACAACACTACCAACAACAACCCGAACAACAACTGAGACAACAATACCAACAACAACTGCAACAACACTACCAACAACAACTACACCAGCAATACCAACAACAACCCCAACAACACTACCAACAACAATTCCAACGTCCATCAACCTCCCGTCAACCAACCCGACGATATAGGACCACCAACACTCAATCCCAACCCAATCTTAATCTGATTACCAACCCACCCAAATATCTGACACACAATTTCAATACTCCCACATGCCAAACACTCACATACAATACTCTGAAGAAAGAGCATATGTCCAACACCCTTATATGCGCTCATCAACATCTCACCTCAGCCCGGACATTGGCTTTCCCGAAGAATAGTCTCCAACCAACCCAACATACCACCAACCATCACCGTACCAAACCCCGATCATTCATATAAGTATCAGTCTCCAAACAACCAATTTCCTTTTCACCCCACCCATTCATAATCCACTTATACAAATGACGAGTGCTATCATCCCCCATCGAACCTAACCCCCCACCACAACGACCAAGCTATGAGAACATGGGAACACGTATATTTGAAATGGGTATGACAAACAATGCAGATCTTGAGGCATACATGGATCCTGATCACATACACTACGAGCGGTCATCGATCCAACCACAGGGGCCATCGACTCAACCACAACAAGCTCAAGAACCACGTGTCACACGAGTTAGAAGAGGACGCGCTTGTGGAACCCGTGTTCGTCTACATGTCCCGGGTCACCGAGAATAAATCTATGTAATTGTTACTCACTATGTTTATAATGAAATTTTAGATTTAAAGTTTAATTTCACAACAGTGTCCCGTACTTTAATTTGAATCAATTTTTTTTAAGTTTAACACTTAAGCGCCATCTCAAGTGGCTTTTCTCATCTATTTAACACCTAGACGTCATCTGAGATGGCTTTTAAAGAAAAATCTACATGTAGACACCATCTGAGATGACTCCTCCTTATTAATGTCACATTTTACCAATAAATTAGAAAGTACCTTTTACCAATCACATTCTCTTATTTAATTTGAATATTATTTATTTATTTGATAAATAATATAATTATTAATTTTGTATAAAACATTTACATTAAAGATTAAAGAAAATCTTATCCGAGTAAATAAGAATTACCCTAACAAACATATACTTTAAAAAATGGTGGATTTTTACCATTTGCAAGAAAACAACACTAGGTCCCATGCAATATCTTATGACACGTAGGAAACAGAAAGCGCGTGAAAACACGTATATATGATGCGGTTGGACGTGGCCATGATGTTATTATAGGACCCACAACCTACGTGGGGACAACGTGTGAAAGCGTGTTGTCACTTTCGGAAGAACGAGTGGTTGTCATCAATGACGGTGTGCGTTGTCTAGAATAACCAGTAGCATGGTCCCACGTCAAATATGGGTCCATTTTTAAGAGGAAATTGTGTCCTTATGATGAAATGAAGTGGCAATGTGGCATGGAATGGGGCTTCATACTAGAACTATGTTTTTAGCCCCTACCAAAGTTGACACGTGTAAGTCAAATAATATTATAATGTTTCTTTCATTGTTTTGTGTAGAAAACATGTTTTGTTACAAAACTCAACATGTGTTTTAAGGGGGAAAATTCTAGTTTATGTAAATTAAATTCATTTAGAGCAATTAAATTTCGGTTTTGATGGGTGTAAGGATGGTAAGCCGTCGTACTGTTTTGTTTAGGCCCCCTTACAAGAGTATTAGAGTGAGGAGAGGTAAATATAATTGAGAATGTTGATTTAAATTTTTGGATCATTAGTAAAAAAATAGAAAAGAAACAAGGATGAGTCTGCATGCAATGTATGTATCTATAAACGCTAAATATTACAAAAATATATGAAAAAAATTTGTATTTTTTTTTAAGTCAGATACCATTAAAAAAAGAATTAAGGGTTCTCCAACCTAATTATACTCGGACTACAAAATCATCCGGCAAAAAACTATAAGAAATTATCAATCAATTAAAATTTAGAGAGATAACTCTTTGCTAAACTCATAAAAACGATAAACTCATAAAAACGATAATTTGGATGAATAATTTCACTCACAAAAGACTATCTCCAAACTAGACCTTTTATATTCCACATCATATTATTCACATTTCAACAATCATTATTATAACACACCTCATTCATTGTTATCCAAATTGACCACAAGTCAATCACACCACTCTCAATTTACTTTCCTTCACTTTCTTCCTCTTACAAAAAGAATATCATTTTATAAAATTTGCAAAACACTCATTTTCTCTATTAAACGATTTACCTATCCAAAAAGCTATCTCACCCCAAATTACATCCACCACTTTACACTTAAAAAATAAATTATCCAAATTTTCCTCACATTCTCACAAAAAAAAAAAAAAAAAGTTTTCCCACAAAAAGAAAAAAGTGGAGAGTCATTAGAAAAATTAATACTTCTTTGTACTAATAGGTCTGGTATATTAGATACTTCAAATCCAAAATTTTAGCTGAAAAAATAGATGGTGCAATCACAGTGTAAATTATTTTTACATTGTGAATCAAGGACTACTATATAAATCGTTAAGTTACACGATAAATTTTAAAATATTTTATACTATCATCAAACTCATTTTAATTTGTCATAACTGCAGATAAAACAAATATATTTAGTGTGTTGGATCCAATTTGGTACCCTAGATGTATGATTATAAAATTTGTATTAAATAATAAAATTAAAAATAAAAGAGAAGTGAAAGCTCTGTAAAAGTATTTGGATAGTTGCTCTTGATTCCTTTTGTTGAACTAAATAGTTGTTTTCTTTTGTTAAAACGAAAGCTCTTTTTCTATTATATATCTTAGGAGCTTCTCTTAAAATGTTATGAATCTTTCTTAAATTAAACTCTTAAATCGAATATATAATTTTATGGAAATGGACTTATAAATAAGTTTCACAGATTATAAATCGACAAATAATTCTTTAAGAAAAATAGAAACATATACTAATTAAAAAATTGAAAATAAGTCCATAAGCACAAAGAGAAAGTTCATTGATAATTTAAATAATTCAATATAAATAAAAATTGATAATAATTTATTATATATGTTCCTTCCTGTCTTTTATATAAGAAATATTTTATATTTTTATATTTATTAAATAATTAATATATTTGATCTATAAATAGTTTAAATATATTATTTATTTAATAAATCTAAAAAAGTGAAAAGTGTCTCGAAAAAAATGGAGGAAGTATTAAACTATTCACACCTACCTAAATCTCAGAAGGAACAAATACACCACCAAAAAGGCAATATGTAAACATGTACGTTAAATAAGAATTACAAGTTGCAAATTCCACTCGATGGAGATAAATATCAACTATTGGTGTATTGGAATAAACAATTGCAAGAATAAATAACTTTCAATGCTATATTTAAATTGAATTGAACTATAATGAAATGAGATAAACAATTGCAGAAAATAAATTGAAATAAAAGTGATATATTTTTTTATTTTATAAGAGAGAAAATAAAAGTGATATTAGGTGAATGTAAAATTCTAAAAGTTGAGTGTTTTTATATTAAAAGTCATTGAAGCAATTTTACAAAAATGATTAAATGGATAACATAAAGGATGTTGAAGTGTACTTGGTATGTATCTTGCAATGTAGTATTCATGATTGTAGTATTTAAGAATGTGAAAGCATGAATTAAAAATGTAATTTCACCACATTAAAATAGATTTATCACTGATTTGGTTTTTTTTTCTTCTAATGGAAGATCAAAGAGTTATTTCATAGAATATTTGTACCATTTACAATAATAATTCAAAAATAAGATATAAATTTAAAAGTGCAAATAAAATATTTAAATAAACTATAATTTAGTGCTGGAAAAATAGTAAGCAAACTTTTAGAATACGTTTTAACTTTCAATTCTTAATTCTTTTGTGGCAAACTCCAAGATAGTTATTAAAATTTGGTGGATTTCTTAACACGCCCCACCCCATAAGGGTGGGACACACCCTATGAAAAACTATAAAATATGTTTCACAAAAATAGAGTTTATTTTCAGTTGCACCACTTACTGTAATTTTTTAGTGAAATTGAAAATATATTTTCGGTTCCATACTAAATAATATATTAAAAATTTATTCTAAATTTGATCTCACATACACGCTTTATTCTATCGGTAAAATAAAACAATTTGATTTAACAAAATAAAATCAAACATTAAGATTTATTTAGACAGATAAAAAATCTACCGTATGTTTTGGTCTAAAAATCAGGCATCAATAATTACAGTCTTAAAATTATTGTGAAATTATTTAAGACGGTAATTATTGATCATGATTTTGCCTGATTTTTAGACCAAAATATACGGTAAATATTTTATCTATTGTTTTATTTTACCAATAGAATCAATAGAATAAAGCGTGTATATGAGACTGGATTAAGAATAATTTTTTAATATTTCATGAATAACTACAGTCTTAAAAATTACACATAGGTTGAAACCAAAAATATACTTTCGATTCATATATCCAACCCTTTTCAACGTGATTTTTACTCAGTATCCAGTATCCAATGCAGGGGTGTTGAATTTTTTTTTGTGGGAAACTTTAGAAAAGTCCAATGAAAACATTTAAATATTTCATTTTGGATATATTTATTTAAAAGTGCTAGTTTTCCACTTTGTTAGGTCCATATTGTCATGTTGGGTTAGTTAATTTTGTAATAATGCAATGGGAGTAACTGAACTAATGTAACCAATATTTGAGATGGAACTACATAACAATTATGTATTAGT
Source organism: Vicia sativa (assembly GCA_021764765.1). Taxonomy (NCBI): domain Eukaryota; kingdom Viridiplantae; phylum Streptophyta; class Magnoliopsida; order Fabales; family Fabaceae; genus Vicia; species Vicia sativa. The sequence goes on along the minus strand of CM038796.1, from coordinate 2,830,567 downwards.
ATTGTTCAAATCTGATTTTGATTGAAATTCAGAGTGATCTTTGGCAATGCCTACAAGAAATACTCAATTGGTTGATACAAAGCTTATGTGCTCGAAAGGTGGAAGTATGTCATGTTATATTGGTTAAGAAAGTACGATTGAGCTGCTATTTGACAGTAATGTTGTGGGTTGAATAATTCCAAGTTCCTATACAAACATGTGCTTTTTTAGTTATGCTATTGTTGTGAGGACATAAAGTAATCTTTATTTTGTAGAAAAATTCAATGCATTATAAGTCATTGGTTTTCTATGATACAGAGAAGATTACGTAGAATTCAATAATAAATATCTACTTATAATAGTATATGAAACTATTATATATAGAGTAATCATATTGTAATTCATAATCATCCTAATCATCCAAGAGTTTGCTACAATTGTGGTTCTTCTTATTCCTACACTCAACTCTCAAATTTTACTTGTGCTATTGTTATTATTATTTCATATTATTCTGATACCCAACAGTGGTATCAGAGCATTTGGTATTGGTCCATATTCCGCTGCAAATATTATTCACGGTGAAATTGTGTAAGCCGGTTTAATTGAAATTATTATGACGGCAAAATTTGAGAGTTGAGTGTAGGAATAAGAAGAAACACAATTGTAACAAACTCTTGGATGATTAGGATGATTAGAATGATTATGAATTACAATATGATTACTCTATATATAATAGTTTCATATACTATTATAAGTAGATACTTATTATTGGATTCTACGTAATCTTCTCGGCATCATAGAAAATCAATGACTTATAATGCATTGAATTTTTCTACAAAATAAAGATTACTTTATGTCCTCACAATCTCCCACTTAAAGTAATTTTGTTTGCTTTCAAAATTCAACTTATTCTTGGAAGTAAGTCTTTGAAGTAAGTCTTTCAACTTATTCTTGAAATAAAAACATTCATTCTAATGTGTATATTTAATTTTAAAATAGTTCAAATATAAAAAATAAAATTAAAACAGTTCAAATATATTACTAAGATGATATCAAATTTTTCCCATTTTTTTTAATATTTTTCAATAAAATTAAACTTTGTATAAAAATTATGCTTATAAGAAATTACTATTCTATGATTTTATTATTTAGGTGACTTATTTGTTAACAATTTGGTCTAGTTTGTTTCTTAATATCAAGGTAAATATAAAATTTAATAGTGTTTTATAATATATTATTTGAATTCTTTGCTATTTATGTTTTATTATTGATTAATTTATCTTTACATTGTGAATCAATCACGATCATGTTAAACGTTAAATTATACTGTAAATTTTAAATTATTGATATGATATGACAGAATAAAAAAATTCTATTGAATGACAATGTAAAAAAAAATTACACTGTCAATGCTCTTTTAACTCGCTGTCAATTTTCTCAAGTTTATATCTCATGATTTTAGTATAGCTACACATTTGTACATTACATTGATAAAATAATGTTATATAAAGTTTTAAATAAAAAAGAAAAAAATTGAAAGAGCTTTGTAAGGATACACATAAGGCAAGACCAAAATATTAGAAAAAGTAAGAAGAAAAATTGAATTATTTTTAAATAATAAACGTAAGTTATAATCAGGGTCCTGACATTTTAGATCCTCACGACAATTAATAGATATGAATTCTTAATAAAAATCTGAATAACTAACATTGATTTTTTATTTTTCTTTTTTGGATTATATTTTTATATTAAAAGTTAATGATTAAGAAATAATTATATATAAATATAAAATCCTACACGGATAATTTTTTTTAAATAAAAATACTTGATTTGTAATTTTTAAATGAGATCAAGTTTGAAGCATTTATAGAACCAACTATATTGAATTAAAACAATTGAATCAGATGAAATATCTTAAAATATTTAATAATTTTATGCGAGTTTTTTTAAAATATTAGAAGTTATTTTCAATATTTTTTATAAATTAAAAGAATAATATTAACATAAAATTATTTAAATATTTATTATTAAAAATTTTAATTTTATCAAATTTACATAATATTTTAAAACGATATAATTTTTTGTTTTTTAAAATAAGGTCAAATGTAAAACCTTTAAAGAACAATTGTCAAAATAATTGAGTAGAAACAACCAACTTTATTGTTGAATTAAGAGAATTTAACTGTCGAAATTACAATGCAGGGTATCGCACACCACTTTGCTATTAAGCTATTATGATATAATATAGTAATTTATTATATTTAATATAATTATTTTATTTATAAGACTCATTAACAAAATTTGAGTTCCATTTTTTTTTAGGCTCTAGACTGTGGGCCTGCTTGTCCTATACTAGGGTGGATTCTGTTTATAACAATTAAATACCTTCACACTTTTATTTAATCTCTTACTATTTTTATATTTCAAATACAATACAATACTAATTTTTGTAAATACCTTCTATCATTAATTTATTTGTTGACCATATTATTTATTATTATTAATTATTTCCAATTGTTATATATTTATACTCATAAACTTATATGTTAAATTTTTTACTTACAATGATTAAAGAAATCAATGGTTAAAGAGAATACCAACCCACAATGTCAAAGTGGAGTCGACCAGGAGGAGAACATGTTAAAATATGAGGAAATTGATCGAATCGACTAAGGCTTGTAGAGCGAAGGAAATGGTCGAATTTGGTCTTGTCGACCATAGAGAATTCTGGACTTAGAAGAATTCTGTTGTTTTTCTTTTATCAAAGAGGAGTATGTTGAAGCAAGTCAGAAGCAGTAAGATTCAAAATTCAAAATCTCCAAGCAGTTGCCAGCAGTTTACAACTTTTTTAAGCGTCAAATAGGTGGCAACATCTGGTGAAGCGGTTGCCTTAAGATTCAAACTTCATTCGTCGATTATGTCTAGGCAGTTACTTTGTAAATACTATAAATAAGTAGTTTCAATGTAATTTTGGTGTGTTCACTTGTATACTCAAATCACTTGCAAAAATTATGTTCATTCCGAGCGTCAGAAAACAAAGTGTTGAGAAGTGCTTGATGTACGTGAATCACCACTTTTATTTCAATACAAAACCTTTATCTTTCAGTCATTTCTTCTGGAACTTTTACTTGCATTTTATTTACTTTTCAGCAATCTATTTGTATTTTCGTTTATGTTGATTCTCTTTTCGTTACAAGTTTTGAGTTAACAAAAGAGTTAGTCGACACGTACTTCGTTTAAGAACAAGCAAGTTTGAAGTTCACAGCCTTCTGTCGGTCACGAGTCACCATAGTTGGTCAAATCATATTGTGAGCAATCAAATTGTTAGTTGTTTTGTTTAGGCTCTTGCTGTCGATCACGAGTCACCAGTCAGTCGAGTCTAATCATAGTGTGGAAATCCGTTATACTTGTTCCCTTAGTCTTAGAAAATCGTTTCTTAGATAAGGATTTCGACAGAACTAGTATAATCTCAAAAAACCTTAGCGCATGTCTTAAGATCAACTGGTCGATCTTACGAGTAACCCTTAGTTTTAGGACTTTAGGAGGACCAGCGGTTGTTTACAATTTTCCACATTAAACAAATAGATACTATTAATAAAGAATGGAAATATTTTTATAAGTTTTATTTTTCTAATTTATAATTGGAATTAGAATAGGAATAGAAATATAAAAAGTAATATTAAGTTAAAATTAAATTTAATAATTTTAATTTTATAAATTCTTAAACTAAATTATATAAATGAAAAGTCATTTTTATATTAAATAATTTTTATATTTTTAATTTGTGATTTGTAATATTTTGAAAAATTAACTAATTCAAAATTTATATAATATAAATAAAATAGTAAATAATTTTATTTTTATTTTATTTCTTTTATTTTTAATTTTTGTTGAGTTGTAATTAATAGTACTTTTATATTTTATTTTATCATAGTTGTAGTGTATTAGTTATAATTTTAATGATTATTAAAATAATTATTATTATTAGTTGACTAATTTAAAAATGGAAAAATTAGAATGGTGTTAATTTTTATTTTAAATTTAAAAAGTTAGAAATAGTGTTTGTTTCATGAAAATATATTCTTTGGATTATTATTTCTAAAAACATTATTCTAATTTATGGGTGTGTTTGTTTCGGTGGAAAAAATATTCTTGGGAACTTAAGGTTGAAAATAATTATTTTTTTGTTTGGTAGATAGGAAAGAAAAAAAATTCTTTGGAACAAATAATACTTAGCAATATAAACATTCATAAAATCTTAAATATTTATTCTTATGTCAAAGGGTGGAAATCATTTATTTTCATGAGAAAAAAAACAACTATAACTACCCACTTTTCATATTATTTCACCACATTATTAATATGTTTAAAATTTTAAAATTATAAATAAAATAAAATTCAAACATCTTCGTAGAAACCTTAATTATTTTACCAAACAATTTGATGGGAATAAAACTTCTTATATTCTGGGATGAGATTGTAATTTTAATCTTTTAAACAAACACATCCTTTGCATTGGTAAAAATTTAGATTCCTAGAAATTATTATAAAATTTGTTTAATTTAAAATAATAAAAATATAGAAAATATGAATGTTAGTGGAAAATTATAATTAGTTAAATATATTCTCATGAGAATCCTATATTCCCACTTTTTAAGAGTCTGTTTGGTAAGATATTTTTATGAGCTTATAGCTTATAAGCTCATATGATAATTTAGATATGTTTGGTAACCGTCTTTTCACCACGAACTTATAGCTTATTTTGCTAGTTTATAACTTATTTTTCAGACGCTATTTCAAATAGCATTTTATCTTATAGCTTATAGCTTATTATTTTTTCTTTTTTTTTATATTTATTATTTTAACAAAAATCTACTTTTATCCTTTATAATTTATTTTAATTTATAATAAAATAATTATTTATTAAATATCATTTATGTCATTTTATATTTATAAGTTAGTTGAACCGCTAATTTTACCAAACACTTCAATCAACTTATCAACTATTAGTCTCGATCAGCAGCTATAAGTTATAAGTTATCAGTCATCAGCTATAAGCTATAAGTTATCAGCCATCAGCTATAAGCTATAAGTTAGCTTATCAGTCAACCGCCATTTTTACCAAACAGACACTAAGTGTCTTGGAATAAATATAAAAGAATCATGTGTAAAAAAGATTTCTTGAATAAAAAATGTTTTGAAATTATTTTTTAAAACTTAAACCAAACATGAGAATAGTGAGTTCCCATAACTATATTCCCAAGAATATTTTTTTTAACCTTGAAACAAACACTGTGTTAGATTATCTCATAAAATAGGATGACATGTGTCTAGAGTTGATTTAGAATAGCTATTAGATTGACAACTTTAGATATATATTAAGTAGATAATTATATATATTAAGTTAATTTTAATTATTTTCATAAAAAAATTTAAGTTTAACTTTATTTATTTTATTTTTTGTTAATATAATTAATATTTTAAATTATAATAAAATTAAATAATAAAAAAATAATTTGTAAGGTAAAATACTAAAATTGTAAAGAGGTAAAATTGTAGAGTCAATATGAATTCTTTATAATAATTGCACTATTGTAATTAAAATTGATTGAATTGCTTCAAGATAATAAGACTTATGATCTATGAAATAACTCAAACGTGAATTGCATCATTGGAGGTTCTATAAATCCCTCCATTCTTTTCATCTAATCTTTCTTCCCTTCATTCTCCTTCAAATTTTTAAATAAAACTTAAAAAATATTTTAAAAAATTTGTGATAGAATTTAATCTATACAACCAACCCCATTAAGTAGGATAATTCTTGTTATTGAAAAAATAGAAAACTCAGTTTCAAGCTTACATTTCAAATCAAATTACTCTAATATTAAAAAAAATTCCATTAATTTAAATTTGCACGAACCTGGTAGAGAACTACCTCTACTCACATACACGTAATATGTCATGTCACGCCATGACTAGAAAAATTATTTGAAATAGCTTCACTCTTTACATTTGAAAGTAGCAGTGGCAGAACTTGAACACTTTATTGGGGTCATAATGTATATTATGAGAATATATTTCAAAAGTTTCTTCAATTTATATGCGTTGGTGGTATAGCCTAGTAGAATCTTAAGAACCAAATTTAGCTTAGTGTTGCTGGTGTTGCTGGTTGCATGTTCTATACTCATTTATGCAATATTTGAGATAAAACAATAAAATTAAGAAAAATGATTTTTGAAGGATTCAAATAAGCCACTATTCGACTAGAAGCAACATCTAGGTTGTCATTTTCGGATATTGCAGCCAGTCTCCGTGCCACCCAGGGCGGCTGCAATTCGGCGCACGCTAATGTCCATATTGAAAAGCTTGCCCAACGCGAGTTTATCTTAAAGCTAAACACATTTCCATGTACCAAGGCACAAAGCCAATTGTTCTCATTCAGAAAAGTTCCAAACATTAAGCAAAGACAAAACCATTAGATGAAACATGAAAACTTAACTCAACAAAAGTACTCAAACCTTAGACTAAGATCCGTCTAGCAACATACTACAACCTCAGATGGAAAGCAGGAAATAAGCAGATAAACATTGCTTCCTTAATCACGATGGGATGCTTCATAGGTGCTGCTGCTATTCTCGGCTTCATCGAGCATTTGCACAACTTGTGCAACACCTTCTTCAATTTCCTTCCGGATGACTCCGTCAGGCATATCAAAAGTTCTTCTTTTGAAGGATTGGGATCCTCCAGTAGGCTGGGGATCTACAACATCAAGCATTGCTTCCAGCTCATCCACCATTGACTTCTTCGCAGATCTAACCATCAGATCAACTCCCTACATTACAGGAAATTAACAAACCTGTTGGATAAACCGGTAGATGATAACATTCTGTCTGTTTAACACATGATTTACACTCAAACTGACTTGTTTTCCAACATGTCTTTTTCGATATACATTGAATACACAAGAACTCGAGGACTCTAATTTCACAATGATTAATGTCATTAGAAACTGACTTGTTCATATGATATAGGCTTTCTTCAAGGTCAACACAGTATTGTATTGTCTTGACTAAATAAAGTTGAGAACACTATTACAAAATCAAATTCACTTGATCTCGTGTATATAACAATATGAAAGTTTGGAGAAATGGGAGATACTACCTCAATGGCATCAACAGTGAGGAGCAAGACGATGACTTTCTCAGAAAACCTCTGGCGTTCCACTGGATCACTAGCAATACGGCGTCGATAGGAAAAATTGTTGAACTGGGCTCTGAGTTCCTTTAATTTAGATTTTGCAACAGCCAGTTCTCTAAGGGCACGAAGAGCCTTTGACCTACGGATTATATATGCTCTAAAGGTGATCTGGATCAACAATGCAGCATCTTGTGGAGATAATTCCTTCTTTTTACCTCTCTGATTTTGAACTGCTCCAAACCTCTTAGCATATGCCTTCATCATCAAGCAAGTAAGTTAGATAAAATATAACAGCTCACCTAGCTTAAAATTTAAAAACGGAGGTAGCATTATCTTAATCAATATAGATCTATGTGTATGTCAGGTTTCACGGTTGAAGCACTTAGAATTGATTATCAAAATAAGTACTTAAGAATAAGTTCGCATAAGCTATTTTTCTAACAAAAGATAAATAAATTTAAATTATTTTATATATATTATGTTATAAGTTGTTTGGATTAAGTTAAGTGTTCCAAACACTATTGCGAAACATATGACAGTAGATAAATAAGCCCATCAAAGCATGCCCTATGTATGAGTAGAATTGATTTTGACTTGTTTGGTTGCTCTCAAGTAGAATTGACTCTACTCTCCAAAATTTATTCTACTCTAATCGTGATTTTTCCACTGAAATTTCCAATTTAATTCACTTCTGCAAAAACTTATCTAAAAACAAACCACAACCTTCATCTCACTTTAAACCAGAATCAATTTACTCTGAATCAAGTTTTATCACCGCAGAATCACACGATACAACAATAACAATAACTAAACCTAATCTCACTAAGTGTCAGATACACGGATAAATCAAACAATTTTTATAATGTTCTATCATAAATTATGTTGATAGCCAAACCATTGGCCACTGAATCTTCATAGTTAGTTTCATCTACAGTTTTTCTTGGATTCTAAGTCTGTATCTATATGGATCTACACTCCATTAAACCATACCCTAAATCGATTAAACCCTATTTAGCCATACCACATAGAAAGCTCTATAGCACCGCCACCTTTGAAAAAAGACGTGCTGGTGTCTGCTCTGAAACTGACGACACTATTGATTACATCTAATTTACTCTTCTTTTTTTTTCAAATTATTATATGTGTCGCTGTGTCGGTTTCATAAACTATAAGCAAATATTAAACTCATAATCCACTTCATCTTTCATCATATTATATAATTAACTAGTTTTAACTATTTAACTCGTATCGCTGAAAAATGTTAACCTTGCTAACAAACCTGTCTCAAAACAACAACCCTATGATCATCATCATCAGGTTCTTCAATCTCCACAATCCGCAATTTCCTCTCTTTCTTCTTCTCCTTACCATTCTCTTCCTCCTTCACCTTCTCCTTCTCTTTCTCACTCCCATTCTTCTTCTTCTTCTTCTCATCACCATCACCACCATTCTCAACAGCAAAACTATACCTCCTCGTATTCCCACTATCATCCCCTTTCCCTTTAATCTCAGCCGTCCATTTAACATTCTTCACAACCGCACTTTTCTTCTTCTTCTTCTTCTCTTCCTCAACAATCTCAGCTATCCATTTATACTTCCTATCAAACCCATTCTTCTCACCTCCTTCAATCTCAGTCGTCCACGTGTACTTCCGATCGCTACTCTTCTTCTTCTCATTATTCTTCTCATCCTTCTTCTTCTTCCCGCCCAGGATCTGCTCGAATCGCGACTCCAACTCAGCGACTCGGTCAGTCAAGCTCTGCAAACCGAGTTCACGCTGCTTCTCAATCTGAACTCGTTTGTTGAAAAACGAATCCACGCGAACCAGATCCGCGTGGAAATGAGGCGGGAGAAGACATAGATCGAGAGATTGTTCTAGGAAGGAAGGGAATGGTAGGGTTTCGGTTAGGAAGAAATGTGAAGAAGATGAGTGACAGAAAGGTAAAGGAAAGGGTAATGGTAATGGTTCTTCTTCGATGATTTCGTATCTTCTGAATCGGCTCATGGCTGAGTCAGTGAGTGGAATCGGTGTTAACTCGTTACTAGATAGAGATGTTGAGATTTGATTTGGTGATGATGTTGAAAGGGAATGGGTGTGGGGTTTAATGGAATTGAAATTGAGAAGAAGACAAAGTGTTGAAGAGAACGAGGAGTGTGGGAAATGCTGAGGGTATTATTGGAAATTTATCTTGTGAAGGATAATTGAGACATTCTCATTCATTACTCAAATGTCAACTTAATAATGAAAAACATCTTTATCATTCCCATTTACTTTCTCATTCTTATAATGTTTATATGTATTTGTATTTATCTTTTTCTGAATTTCATAACATTAATTATTTTCTCATTGTTATAATGTTAATAAAGATGGATGAAATGATAAATAATTGAGTTAATCTTTTGTTGCTTAACTTAATTTATTTTAGTCTTTTATCTATCTTTCTTATATATTATTCATTTAAAAATTATTTCATTAGTCACTTTGGTATTTTCTATTAAATTTTGTAGTATAAAAAATGTTAAGTTGTGATGAACTAATTGATATTATGTTATTTGGCATAAATTTTTTATATTTTGAAATTTTTATATATTATAATTGAACCACCATGAACCCTATTATTCTTCACATTCTAAAATACAGTAATTATAAAAATCAAAAACATGTTCTTAGAGTTCTTCTATTGAAAGGGGTTTCAATCAAAATGTCTAATTTCCTTTGTGGATTTAGAGATTCTACACGCTTGTTTTCCACCAAGATATTTGAAATGAATCTTCCATGGAGATCCATTTTCTGGATTTAGAACCATTATCTCTCGTCTCAATAATAGTATTCCTCAAATATTTCAATATAATAGTTGGCAGATTGATCTTGACTCCAACTGAAATGTAGTGCAATAAATGTTTTTGAACAACATTGATGTAATAAGAGGAGTTTGTGGAACGACAGTGATGAAAACAACAAAAAATAATCATAAACTAAATTCTAAGTTTATCATGAAGCTTCTTAAGATAATGGGAATACTTTATATCCTTGAAAATTTTAGTAGGTTTGATACACATTCTTTCAAAGTCAGTAGGCATATTAAAGCATCTTCTCCAATGCCATCATATTGAATACGCTTAACGATATCATCATCAATGGCGCAAATGCTTTGACCCATAACGTTTAAGCAAATATGACCACTAGTTGATACATAAGCATTTATCCAAAAATCCTTGGCCAGTTCAGGATAAACTGGACCTTTCAAGCGATCAAAATAGTTTTCTCAATCTCGAGTCTTCAAAACACTAGAGAAATCGAACCCATTTTCCTTGAGATTCTTAAAATCTATGATCAACTCGACAAGAACAGACAATTTATCAACATTAATAGACAATTGAAGATCTGAATCTTGTTGTTGTTGTTGTTGTTGAGATGATGGATATCCTTGAACCATATGTTGAGCAGATAAAGTTTGTGGTAAGCTGTTAGACGACGACAACTTATCTAGAGGGGGTAAATAGATCCCCAAACAAAAAACTTAATATTTAAAATTCTATTTTGAAATTAAAACAAAAACTATGGCAAGAGGAAGATTAAGTCTAGATCGAACAAGTCATCGAAACAAACCCGACTGTTGAAAACTCAAATATGCGTAAACCTCATAATGAAATCAAATATGATGATAAGCCTTAATACAATAATTTCTCAATCAATCATTTTATAATGATCATAATTGTTAACAAATTTTCAATGAAACTATTGATAAATCTAAATCAATCAAATTATCAAACTCTTGGCGTGGAATCAATTTTTTCTCCAAATTTCCCCTTTGACTTTGTTGATATGAAATACCACTTACAATCTAATTGATTGTAATGTAATCAACAAAGCAATGTTTAACAATCAAAAGATATGTCTCAACGAATCGATATATATATATATATATATATATATATATATATATATATATAGAGAGAGAGAGAGAGAGAGAGATGACACAAGGATTTGTTTAGGCAGTTCACCAATCGTCATCTCTATGGCTACGTTTTCCCTTAATTTCGTTTAGAATTGAGATAATAAATCTTACTTTGCAAATATTGTTTACAAAAGAAATGTAGCAATCAAACCCTACAAACCCCAAGTTTCATGTTAATCCTAACACTTTCTATTTACTTGATCTCATATTGATCAAGTCATCCAATAGACCAATTTGATCCACTATCTCACGCTACTCATTTGATTGAACCACCGTTCTTCAAAGCTTTCACTCGGCCGAATCAAAATTGTGAATTTTTTTTCACCTGGTACTTCCAATTTTATCCACTATCTCGCGTTACTCCTTTCCAAGAAACAATATTCTTCAAAGCTTTCAATCGATCGAATCCAAATTGCGAATGCATCATATCCCAAGATTTACCAATTTGACCATTGTCTTACGCTACTCCTTTGCAAGAACCATCATTCTTTAAAGCTCTTCACTCGATCGAATCCAAATTGCATAATCTTGTCCAAAACCTTCAAATCCCAATGATCTTGAAGGAAAATCATAGATTTGTTTTCTTATTTGAAACCCCAAAAATTCTCATCCAATCTTAGGTTACACCAACCTAAATTGAACATTATTAACACAAGTCTAAATGGCACCCAAATAATAAATGATTATGTGTACTTTGTTTGTGTGTATGGACAAATGAGAAGTTGGAGATCATGAGAAATTTTTGCATGTTTTAATTTCTTCTTGTTGAAAATGATGCATGTATGAAGTATTTATATGTGTGCAAGTTTGAGGCAAAAATGGAGACTTATAAATTGAAAAAAAATGCAAATTTTCTAAAAATTATAGCATGTGTCGACACGTATAATTCATGTGTTGACACATGTAATTGCATTTATCGACTTATCCAAGGTCACGTGTCGACACATAGACAATAGCTTTACAGGCCTTAAAACTGCAGTACATATGTGACACATAGGCATGTATCGATACATGAGTCAACTCATAAACAACACGTGTCAACACATTAGTCACCACATAGAAACATAACATACATGCTTTAATATTGAAGTACATGTGTCGATTCATAAATCGTATGTGTCGACACATAGACCTATTTTTAGTGTAGAAACTCGTTTTTCATGCATAATTTTTTTAAAAAGTAATATATAATTAAAAAGATATATTCTGAAATAAAAATATTAAAAAGTCATTGTAATTTAAATTAATTGTTTTTTATAATATAATTTTTTATATTATTATTAAAATAAAATTAATTATAAAATTATCAAGTAAAAATAATAAAAAATGACATAAAAATAATTGTTGCAGATGTGTCAGTGACACATGTCATGCAATTAAAATTTGATTTGAAGTTAAAGAGAGGTTAAAATTCTGAAAAAAGTTACTCCCTCTGTCAGATAAAAAGTGTCTCATTTACATCTTTTTCTGCCTCAAAATAATTATTCATTTACAATTTCAATGTATCATTTATTATTATTTTTTCACTATTCTACCTCTAATAATTGGTATTAACTTTATCACTAAAAGCAACACATCTAATCATTTCTTTAAAAACTGTACATTATTTATATATGATATTTTTTATTAGACGGAGGGAGTAAACAAAAGGACCAAAGTTCCGATTTTAAAATAAAAGAAAAAAATGTAGGGATCAAAATTGCACTTAACTTAAAAATCTCATCATTTCTCGTAGTATTACATAATAAGGGTACTATAGAAAGAACATTATTCTTTTGTACTTTTATAATTTTTCTTTATAGGTATAATAAGTAAATGCAAATAAATATTTAATCTCATGTATATTTTAATTTGTTAGTCTATTTAAAAATTAGTTGAATTTCTTATTTATAAATATTTAAATAAAATAGATTTTTATGTAGGTTAATAGGCCAAACAAACTAGGTTAATAGGCCAAACAAACGTTCAAAAAGGTCATACTCATGCCTAAAAATAAGCTTATGATAAATCACAGGTCAGACTTAGGCGTTATAATTTTTAGCAGGGCAGATTTAGGCTTGACAAAGTCTAACTCAGTCCAACCTATTTCTATCCCTAATTATAAGACGGTTTGAGTAATTTATTTTTAAGTCTAAATAATTAAATTTATTTTTCTATCTACAACTGTTATTAAACGAATTATCTCAATAATTTATTTAATTTTAAATGCATGATATAAATGAATAACTAAATGTGAGAAGAATTAGATTGTCGATCCGTGCTCCGCACGGGATTGATTTGAATCTTTACCTCAAATAATATTTTTAATAAATAAATATATTTTAGTAAATATAGTTACATGTAATATATACTCCTAATAATAATAATAATAATAATAATAATAATAATAATAATAATAATAATAATAATAATAATATTAATGATAATAATAAATATTATAAACTTACACTATCATATTTGCCGTGAAATTTCATAATTTCCCGTGAAATTTTATAAATCAAAGAAGTTACAATGAGAAAATCAATATCATTCAATATTCATACATAATTGGCTCCCTTTTAAACATTAAATAATTGTTATCAAAGAACTTAATTATTAATTACTATTGAATGAAAAATAAAAAGTTTGTCTAAATTACATAAAATATATTATTTCACATTTAATTATCAGTTTAGAATATGAATAATAAAAAATCTAACTTATTAGTTTTAATACAATGAATTTTTTTAATTTAGCATATAAAAACTTAAGAAAAATCATAAGTATGGTAGTAAATAGTGGCTTGTCAATAATAAAGAAAAAATGATGAGATTTTTTTTAGTTAATAATATTTTAAAATAATATAATACTTAGTCAATATCTTAAAAAACATAACTTATATATTTTATTTTAGTGAAATAAAAAATATTTAAAGAGCTCAAGTATTTATTTTAAAATTAGTATTAAATATCTTTTTAAATATTTTTTAATTATATATAATAAAATATTTTATAGTAAACGATATTTTAATCTAAAAATATAATTATGTTCAATAAAGTCAATTTAAAAAGTGAAAAAAACTTAAATAAATTATAATATAATTCAATATAAATATATTCAATGCCATAAATTTATTATAGTAATACTAAACATATAAAAGAATATCCTACTTCTTATACCACTTATTTTTTACTTGACAAACATCTAAATATCTGATAATATCTAATTGATACATAATATTGAACAAAAAATAGATAAATATTAATATAATTCTTTTCAAAACAATCAACTCAAAAAAAGAGTTAAAACTTTAAAAAGAATATAATATAAAGAATTTCAATACTATAAATTTATTTTGATAATACAATTTTTATTCATAAATTTTTTCGATTTATACCATATCATTATTAATTATATTTAAATTAATAATAAACTCAATCACATCTTATTAAAAAATATATAATATTTTTTATTATACATACGATCTTATTTAATAAAAAGAAGAAAAATACAATAGTGGAAGGGAGACTCGTATTCCATTTCATAGACTTGTCATATAAAAATGATGCAACATAAATCTATCATCTTCGCCTAATTCACATAAAAAAAACTATATTTATATCAAGAAATAAAAGGAAATTAGAAAGAAAGTTAAAATATTAAATTAACAAAAGTTAAATCAATAAAAAAGAGAGTTTAAATATTTAAATAAAATAATTTGAGTTTGTATTCTTCCACAAAAATCAATAAAAATGCATGAATAAAAATAAAAACTTTTATACAAAATCGAACCATACTACCAAAAATTTGTTTGCAGACAATGATGATAATTCAACATATCACATATTTATTGTAGAGTTATTATGGATAGAATAAAATACATGATTATGAATATAATTAAAGAAAATGATGCAATATAAATCTATCATCTTTACCTAATTCTCATAACAAAAACCATATTCATGTCAACAAATAAAAGAAAATTAGAAAGAGAGTTAAAATATTAAATTAACAAATGTTAAATCAATAAAAAGAGTCTAAATATTTAAATAAAATAATTTGAGTTTTTCTTCCACAAAAATCAATAAAAAATCATGAATAAAAATAAAAACTTTCATACAAAATCGAATCATGCCACCAAAAAATTGTTTATAGACAATAATGATAACTCAATATCACATATTAATATGTAGATTGATTATGGATACAACAAAATATATATAATTATGAATATAATTAAAGAAAAGGAGTTACAAAATATTATAAATCTTTGAATTTTTTTTTCTCTAGTTTGTAACTACTATTCTTTAATTATATTCATTCACTCATTTATTGTTTTAATATAGATTTTAATTAATAATTTAAAATAATATTATTACTATTTTATTCTTTATTATTGTTCTATCCATAATTATAAACCTTTAAATTACTTTTTTTTTCTATTTTGTAAATCATATTCTTTAATTATATTCATTCACTTATTTATTGTATTAATATAAATTTTAATTAATAATTTGAATTATTAGAATTATTATTTTATTATTTATTACTGTTCTGTCTATAATAACTCTACATATAAATATGTAATATTAAGTTATCATCATTGTCTACAATTTTTATCATAATTAGTTATTAAAATAACTTTTATATTTGTGATTTTGATTTATATTTATTATTTAGAAAAATTAAGTAATACAAAATTTATATAAAAATATGTATAAAATAGTAAATAATTTTATTCTTACTTAATTTCTTTCATTTGCATTTTTTGCTAAGTAATAATTATTAATGTAGTTATTTACTTTTTAAAATTTTTGTATTATCATAATTATAAAATTATAGTTTATTAGTTATAATTTTAATAATTATTAAATAAAATTTATCAAACATTTGTTATTTTTTTGAATTAAAATAAAAAGAATGAAGAGTTTTATGAGTTATAATTTTTTAAATTTATAATTGGAATTGAAATAGAAATAATCGTTACTATATGTATCATCTAACTCATATTATATTAATTTTAAGTTATTATAATTATATCGACTTTATTCAAATTTTTAATTTGAAAAAATAATAATTTTTCTTTTGAATTAAAATAAAAAGAATGAAGAGTTTTATGAATTTTTTTTTAATTTATAATTAGAATTGGAATAGGATTATTAATAGTATTATCATTATTATTATATATTATATAACTCATATATTATATTATTTTTAAGATATTATAGTTGTATCAATTATATTGAAAAGTTTAATTTGAAAAAATAATAAAATATTTTTTTATATTTGTGATTTTATTTATTATCTAGAAAAATTAAGTAATTCAAAATTTATATAAAAATTTCCAATGTTAAAAGTAAAGAGAATAATTAAAAGAGAATTAAGATTATAAGATATAATAATGTTAATTGAATATAATAGTTTAATTAATTTTTCTAGTAAATACGAAGTAATTATTTTATTCTATAATTATGACATGAAAGAGTATGTGGCTAAGAGTACCTCTAGCGGAGGTTCCCGCAAAGTTTTTCCACGCTGGATAAAGTTGGTTTTTTTTACACTATTTTTAAGTTTTAATTTCTTTTTTACAATTTTATCACTTTACTCTTAATTTTTAAATTTTTCTCTTATAATTTTTTCTCATTAGCCTTTCTTTGACAACATATTTAACTTAAATTTTTATCTTTTTATTTCAAAATTAATATCATTTAAAATTTTATTTTTATTTTAAATTTTATTTATTTTATATTTAAATTATTATGTTAAATAAAATATTAATATATAAAGTAAAATTATGGGACCCAATTTGAATTCTTTAGAGTTGTACCATTGGAGTGAAAATGAGATGAATTACTTCAAGATGATGGGTCCACAAAGAACAAAAAATGAGTTGCACCATTGGAGATGCTCTAAGTTGTCATCTTACCTTCTTTGATTTTTAATTTATGATGTTGAGATTAGGTAGTAACGGAAGTGGGTGAAATGGATTATGTGGCAGAAGTCAAGCTAGTAGTGAAGAAGTTTTTTGCTTCTAAATTTTTTGAACCGGTTGTTTATAGGCCTATTCTAGATGGAATTTCTTTTAATGCTCTTAGTGTGTCGCAAGCCATTTTGCAGAAGCCCCCATTTTTGAAGAAGTAATTCGTGAAGCTGTTTGGAGCTGCGACGGAACCAGAAGCCCTGGTCCGAATGGTTTTAACTTCATTTTCATCCGTAAATGCTGGCATTTTATGAAATTTGAGATTTGTAACTTTGTGATGGAGTTCCACAGTAGAGCAATTATGCCTAAGACTTTCATTTCTTCTTTCCTTGTTTTGATTCTGAAATTTGTTTCTCCTTTGTCTCTTAGTGATTACTGGTTGACCTATCTTATTGGGAGTATTTATAAACTTCTATCGAAGATCTTATCTTTGAGGTTGAAAAGGGTGATTGATGATTTGATTTCCTCTAATCAATTAGCATTTGTGCCTGAGAGACTTCTGTTAGACGGGGTGGTGGTGGCTAATGAGGTTATTGATATAGCAACTAGAGAAGGTAATGAGTGTGAGTTTTTCAAAATTGATTTCGAGAAGGCGTACGACTGCGTTAATTGGAATTTTCTAAGGGAGACAATGATTAAGATTAGGGTTGGCAAAACGGGCCGTGGCCCGCCGGGCCGGCCCGCGCACCCGCCAAATAATGGCGGGCTGGGTTGGGATTTTGGGACCGCCGTCCGCTAAATCTCGCCCTGTCAAAGTTCGCCGCCCGCCTAAGCTCGTCCCGCCAAAGCTCGCGCGCCCGCTAAAACCCGCCGCACCTATCGGTTCAATCAATCCAACCTTGAGTTCCTTCTTTTTTTAGTTAATTCTAATCATTCCAATTTTTATTGATTTTATTTTATACATTTATATGTGAATATATGCAATATTTTTTAAGTAAAATTTCTTAAAAATATGCTTTTACAAAAAAATTTCTAAAAAAAACTGAAAAATCTAATTGAAATGTAAAAAACTATTAATATATTAAAAAAATGAAAAATAAAAAAAATAGGCGGGTAAGCCTGCCGCCCGCCAACCCGCCAGCTTGATGGTGCGAGCTTGATTTTTATGTCCATTACACTTGGCGGGCTTGCCCTCCTCGCTCTTTTTTTGGAGGAATTAAGGAGGGGCGGACGGTCCGTTTTGCCACCCCTAATTAAGATGAGGTTTGATTCAGTTTGGTTGAAATGGATGGATGCTTGCATTTTCTCGAGTTATTTCTCTATTATGGTTAATGGGATCCCTACGGAGGACTTTGAAGTTAAAAACGTGGATTACGCCAGGGAGACCCTATTTCTCCGTTCTTGTTCGTTATGGTTTCAGAGGCTTTGACAAAATTGGTTTATAAGGCATCGGCGTTGGGGCTTTTCTCGGGTTTTAGGATTGATAACGAAACAGTGGTGGATGTTATCTAATCTGCTGATGACACACTTCTTCTACAATTCTTTTGCTTTCTACTCTTTTTAAGCCTTTATTCATAGTAGAAGAAGATGTAGTCAAGTGGATAGCAGGGAACTAAGAACTTTACTCGGTGGATGAAGCATACCATTCTCTCGTGAATTAACATTTGGGGTTTAATTTTCAGGAAGATTTAACAAAAGGTTTTATTTGACTTTTGTTAAACAAGGTTCCTTCAAAAATATTACTGTTTGGCTAGAAATTTTTGTGGAACCTTTTACCTACTAAAAATCTTCTAAATAGTAGGGAAGTTAATGTAGACTTAGTCTGTGGTATGTGTAGTTTGGTAGATGAAAATCTTTTGCATCTTTTCTTTTTGTGTAAGATTTTTAAAGAAGTTTGGAAGAACATTGATTTATGGATGAGATCTAAAGTTAATTTTTTGGGGAATGTAGTCAAATTTTGAATGGATTGGAGTGGAGGTGGGACTCCAAAAGAAGTTAACTTTAAGTCTAGTGTTATTTAGTTAGCTACGTTGTGGGCTATTTAGAAGGATCGAAACAACATTATCTTTCGAGCAGGCGTAATTTATGTTAATGATATTTGCTGAGACGCTAAAATCTTTGCTTGGAAATGAAGATGTATGGGAGAAATTCCTTATTCTAACTCTTCTTTTTTTACTCTTTTTTTGTACGAAACCGATTTAAATTGGTTAGAAATTTTTCCCTATTTTATAAGGATTTGAATACCCCTAGTATTCAATCTTAAAATTGAAAAACATGAGGCGCCGCATACTGATTTGACTAAAGTGGGGTCGGATGTTGGATTAAATTACACATATCTCCAAAATGTCTAACTAATTTATTTATTACTTGTATGGTACAGTATTTTGCATTTTTGCGTGTGTGTAGTGCTTGCCATGTGAGCTTTTTCATTACTTTCTGATACATCTTTAGCCCCACTTTATTATTAGCACGCTTCATGCATTATTTGACCCAATTTAATTTTTGTTTACACTCAATGATCCCTACACACGTGCCACCTAAAAATGGTGATCAATGTCAACACCAACACTCCCAAATGTTGAGCTTTCAGAGCTCGTATGTTTTTGTACTCCTAATATTCAATCAATCAATCAATTTCTAGGACGACATTTAATACATTTCATTAATGAAGTCATTCATCTTCTATAAAACTTAAAAAAAATATGTCACCCTTTAGTTTAGTTGGTACCTGTAGTCTCAATCAATCAAATATAATAATTTAAAGATATATCATTTTTTAATTTTATTTATTTAAAATAAATTAAAATTTTAATAGAATTTATACTAAAAAATACGGATATCCAACTATTTATTATGAAAACCTAAAAATTTACCTAAAAAATAATATCAACTTAAAATCAAGACTTAATTACAGTTTACGTCTCTCTATTTTTTTCAACTCACGATATTAGTCTTTTTATTTTTTTAAATAATTTTAGTCCTTCATATTTATTTTTTGGGGTGTATCAGTTTTAATTATAATCATACTAAAATGTCCTTTTATGACACATGTTAAATGTATTATATTAATTTTTTTTAATATAATTAAATATAATAAATTATATTTAAAATTTTAAAATTTTGAATAACACATGTTTCAAGAAAATATTTCTATAAATAATTTTTTAATATGTGTCAGCACATTAACTTTTTTCTTCTAATTATAATTTTAGTCTCTATAATTATAATTATAATTATATTTTAATTATAATTTTGATAAATGTTTTTTGATATAGAGGATCAAAACTGTTAAAAATAAATAAATATTAAGATGTGAAAAATAGAAAATCAAAAGTGTAATTAAACCTAAAAATCAATATTACTTTAAGTATTAGATTTTGACACATATTCATCCATGTACTTCTTTTATATTTTATATAAGAAACTTTTTATTTGACACAAGACAAATCTTTATTAGTAACTAGTATTTAAATGGACACTCATTTTGAATATGCACGTGCGTTAAAAAATAAGTAATATTTTTATTTAATTTAAATTATTTAATATAATAAATTTTTTGATATATACAATCTCATATTTGTTTGTGCGCATGCAAGAAATTATAAAATATTATTTCTTCATAATTTTAATTTTAAATTAAAATATTTATCAACTTAAGTGTTTATGCGCTTTTTATTCTATTATAATATATATACTCTAAAGTTGTGTTAAAAAAAATTGATGTAAAATGAGAGAAATAGAATGAAAAAAGGAGTATTTTTGCACCATCGATCGAGAAATTATAGGGACAAATACAAATATAATTATAGATTTTAAAAAAATATATTAAGTCAAATGGAGAAGAGAAATTATATAGATCAATGCAAAAAATAAATAAATATAGAATTTAAAATCAATTATTTGTAAATGGAAGTTATGGACAATAAATGAAAGAAAATTGGTCAGTCCAAAATACTCTACCCCTATAATTCTTACAAAATAAATTTCTTTACACTAACACATGCACAATAATTAAATTGATAAACATCTTCGATAAGAAAAGCAATATAGATATTATAAAACACATTAGAGATAACAAAAAATAGTACACTAACTATTATTCTACTTTATCGATTAAAACGTATAAGGATAGTAAGTAAGTATGGTTCTCTTGACTTGAATTTATCCATATATTTTTTGTGATCAAATGGCACAACAATACTTTAATTATAATTTATTTGAATAGAAGAAATAAAATCGAAGAGGATAAACCCTATCGTTGGTGAACGTATATAATTCTCTCTCTCTAATTGTAGTTATACATCTCTCTCTTGACGTAATTCTCTCACTGTTTCTATAACATGTTACAAATAATTTCACAATAAAAAAAAGTCATAAATACATTATATCTCTCTCTCTCTAAATATGTTATTTGGCTGCTTTGAATCCATCAAAATAAAAATAGGATAATAACAATAATCACACAAATATTCAATTGACATCTTTCTCCTCTATTTTTAATTCTCATTGCTCTTAATCTTTACTTAAAAAGACAAATAAAATGCAAATAAACAAAAACAGTAAAAAATAATGTTAGAACAACAACAAAAAATTAGTTAAATGTATTTCTTTAGACCTTTATCATTAGAAACTGTATCATTGTGTTATGTTGTCATTACACCAAATATTTTAAAAGATTCATTTGTGCACAGAGTTTACGAGAAGGTCAAGAGTGGATATCTTGCAGAAGGAAGTAGTTTTGTGATTGATAAAAAAGGAGAGAGCGGACATCTACTTAAATTACTTATTAGAGTTACTTTGCAGTTTTGATAACGGTAATAAGATACAAATTAAAATAGAAACTGTAATGGCAAGAAAAAACTCCCATAATTAAGGAGTTAGAGGGCAAATTAGTCATAAAAGTAGGCCAACCTAAAAAATGTTTCATGAATGCATGAGTTCATGGTTATGCAATAATATCAAACAAGATCACAAATAAAGGGGGTTCATAGGTTCAACATCACGAGCATGAAGTCAAATGTATTATCCATAAAGTAAGAAATAAAGGTTCATGTCACCGATATATTATGGTTCTAAGGAAATATCAGAGTCTACATTCCTCTTTCGGATATTACCAACTTCCCGATTTATTCGGTAATTAGAAATATTCTCAAGAGAAACTCGTCTGAGTACAGTATCATGTAACAACTACTTCTGGATTGCTCCGTCATAGTTTGCGCACTACACATAAAAGGCTAAGATGAGTTAAGGATTCTACATCTCTCAGCTTCTCTGGCTCCCAGGTCAAAAGTAGAAATGTCTTTTTGATCGCTCGGTAAACAAATACTACAGTCAAGGGGGCCTCCACTGAACAGGGGATCTCATGCCAACTTTTTCAAGATTACTTCTTCAAAGTCAACATGAATATATCACTCATCCTAATCTTAAGTTTGACGAAGTCCGAGTATAAAACTTATAAGAGGTCACCAAGCACATTAAAAACCGAAAAAATCCAGACAAACAATAGGAAAACAATAATAATAACACAAAAACATAAATAAAGCAAGTCAGTTTTAACCCTCTTGGGAGTCCCAGTGAAGTCTCCATTTCTGTCGCAGTGAAAATCGAAGATCAAAGCTATTGAGAAGATTGACTCGCAAAATAAGAGTTCACCATCAAACTTTTTTATTTCCAAGGGAAAGGGGGAAAATATTGAAATAAAACCCACAAAGTCATGCAAAGCAATTATACAATACAACGAGTAAAGTGAATAGCAAAGCAATGAAGAGATCTAAGATATGAGAGTTGATTATACAAAGAGAACGTACTAACATCCTATATATCCATAATATCTTATAGGAACCTCTTATAATATTAACATTTTTGGTTAAAAAGCTTGTTTGCAAAAGATTGAAGAGCAATTAGAATTCATGAAAAACATGCAACAAAGATAGGCTACATCATACATTAAGCACATAAAAGCAAGTAGATGACAAAAGTCAATACACAGTCCCTTTCCCTTGGATTTAAACATGAACATTAACAAAATAACTTTCATCAACACATGACAAATAAACAATAATAAAAAATTCTTCATAATATGCTTTATAGACTTATTTACAACAAGGTGGTGATTAATCGGGAGACTTAAAATAATGTACAAGCATATGTTTTATTTAAAAGAACAAAAGATATTATATATTTAATTATTAAACTTTTTTTAATTATTTTAATTATTTTTGTTTATAAATATTTATTTAGAAATTATATATTATAAATTTTAATTATTTTTAATATTGATTTAATAATTAAACTTTTTTTAATTATTTTTGTTAGTTTTATTTATAAATATTTATTTAGAAACTATATATTATAAATTTTAATTCTAAAATATATATTTATGGTTCTATTTTTAATGACGTGACAACAATTAAAAAATGTCATTTCATAATTTCAATGCGACATTCAATGTTTTAAAAATCGGATTGAACCGCCCAGTTGAACCGGTTCAACCTTGAACCGTTGTCTAATCCGGTTCGATTTGGATCATTAAACGGTTAGGTCAATAAAATTGAGATAAAATTTGAATCGCAAAAAATCAAAATAATTGTAAAATTGGGACCGATTTTTGGGTCCTACATTGCATTCTTCTTCTTTTATAAGCTTGTTTATTAATATTGTATTTATTAAAGAATTTTATTTTACAAATTATGATATAAATTAATTAGATTAGAAGGTTTAATAATATATTTATTTATTTTTTAGTTTAAATTTCATATACGGTTGAACTCTGGTTTAACCGATTGAACCTTGACTCGTATGTCTTAACGGTTCTTTATTCGGTTCAGTTTTTAAAACATTGCGACATATGTAAATTAGACTATTTTATCATGGGAACTAAAAAAACATGAAACATGATATTGAGGACTTAATAGTTATTTTTTTTATAGAAGACTAAAATATTTAAAAAATTATATAAGAGGAAAAAAAATACATTTATGCCAACATAAAATTACTTAAACAAAAGGGAAATTTGACTTTTCAACTCTTGTTACAGTTCAATAGGAGCTTGACACATGTTTTAAATAAAATAATGAAAAGAAAAAAGAATTAAAAACACATATATGTTTTAGAGCATGATTATCGCCTGCTTTACAAACATTCCTACACAATATTTAATGCATGATTGTCAGAATATATGGATAATTACTCCAAATTCCCGTTTCTACGTTGGCATATTTGAGAACATATTTGAGAAAAGTGGCCCAATTAACAATAAAATAATGAAAATGAAAACAATATAGTTGATGAGTAGTAAATATCGGATATATTATGGGACCTATTTTAAATTTTTTATGAATAATATGAATATTTGAAAAATATAGTTGAGTTGTTTAAAAAATATAGAAGTTTGATATAATATAAAAAATTAAGTGGATTCTATTTAAGGAACTCAAATGGATATTACGAATATGGACGCTCTTACACGCTAATCCATAATAACATCAAAAAACAAACATAAACCCCAAATCTCTTCTCTTTTATCTTTTCAATTGAATCTTAAGAAATAAAAATAATTTTCTTCTCAAAATCAAACAAAAAAGCAACAAAATACAATCAAACAAGCATCGTTCGAAAATCAACGAAGAGAATATCTCACCGATGGGATATCGGAGAACCACATCTGCAATCGAAAAGGGTGACGATGTGTGGAAATGGCGGCGGTTCGACCAATTCTATGCACGATGGGGGCTGAGGGAGCGGTGACCGTGTTATTCGATAGTGACAGCGAAGCTTTATTGTAGCCTTCACATTATCGAATCTAGAGGTGAATCACCCGACGAAGTTTCAGTTTCTTCCTTTATGATTCACTGTAAATTTTCTCTCCGTCCCCTTTTTCTTGTGTCTTCCTTGCCCTTTTATAATAAAAAAATTGGGTTTGAATTCATTGGTTGGGATTCTATGCAACTTTAAGGAATGATTTGGAATTGATTAAAATGCTTCTTTTGGAAAGATTTTATGTCATTGATATTCGACATCTTTTGTGCTTCAAGGTTGCAGGTATGTTTTTGGGAAGTATCAAGTTCAAAGACATGTTAGAAACACAAGTCTTCTCATCTGGAAGGAGTCGACATGCAATTCGATAACCGACGAACTTTTGACTTAAATCATGGTTGTGTAAACCACATATCACATTAAATATCCATTATTACGTGCCAAAAGATAACCCCGCAACCTAAATGTATAATCATATTTTTTTGAATCGGTGTCGACGTGTTCAATTTTTGTATACGACAAATATATTTTCCACTTCTTTGGCATGTCAAAGTCATAAATGCGTTTCTTTTATCCATACCATTATTAGACATTCCAATCACAACACCAAATCCTCATTTCGTAGCCTCTATGTCTTCACGTAATTAAAACTCTTCTCCATTTTCAAAATTCTCACAAATATCTATCACCTTAGTTACGATATGAGATACGAGAGGTGAAACAACTTGAGACACATTATGTTTGGGAATGTTATCGGGATGCACCATACCTAATATTCTAAAAACATAAAACTTAACACTTATATAGAAAATGACAGCAGTTGCTGTCAAATAAACACAGAGAGAAATCGAAATTACATTTTCGGTCATGTTCAACTACTAACCGAAGGTATACATTCGATTTTCACGTAACCATTTTCCACAATGAAAAACAGATTAATGTAAGGGATGAGGATTGAAATAAATAACCTTTACCTTGAATTCCACTTCCTTGAGCTCCTTTTGATATGATGAACAAAAAAATATGATGATTTAGAATGAAAAAATGGATTGAGAATGAAAGGATTTTGGAGAGGTATTATGAAAATAAGGAGAAATGGTTTGATCAAAAGTTAACTATGATGGTTACCGTACAAAAATAAAAAAGCTATAAATCGGATCTGACCGACCGGTCGGACTACAAATCGGACCGGTCCACTTATTCTTCTACTCTCAAACCAATTGTTGTAACGCAAAAATAGAAGAAGAATGGCAGCCACCAAGATGGGACGCGACTGAGAAATGGGTCGGAGGGTGGTCCGGTCGTGGCGACTCCGACCTACCCATGACACTCTCTTACTCCATTAATAGATTTTCTAAGGTACGAGGAAAACAATCTTTTGCTTCAAATTTGTGGGAAAATGAAGTTTTTTTTAAGGATTTTTCATGGATTTTTAAAATTTTTAATATTAATTCTATGCTATTTTTTCAATGGGGTTTTGATTTGGGATTTTGAAATTCAAGAAAGAAGTTTTTATAAGTTTATGTCAAAGTTTGGGATTTTAGTTTAAAAAAATTGATTAATCAAGAAGCTATTTGCTTGCTATGCATAATTCAATCCATATTCAATTGTAGTTTTAACACTATATTAATTCTAGTCTATGCTAAAACTAATGCTAAGAAATGCTTATGGTGCAAATTTTCATGATGCTTGAATATGGATTTTTTGGTTCAAGAAAAGTGATTATTTGAAAAAAGCTATTTTATGTTCTATGTCTAAATTAATGCTAATGTCATGCTAGATGAAATTATATGTTAGAAACATGTTAGGAACTCAAAGGCTATGCAATTTATTATCTACTTAAATTGGGAATTTGGAAATAAGTGCTTTTCTAAATAAGTTGTTTTTGTCAGTGGCTTAAATTAATCAACAAGAAACGTCCAACAATTCATGGCAATGCTATAGAAGAAAAGGAATGAAAAGTTACCGACAAAACACAGATTTGTTCCGGTTAAAGATTGCTTGCGAAGTGTCGAAGAGAAACTCAAAAAAATTCAAAAGTAAGCCTTATTGATATGCCTCCAATTACTATTTGCTTGAGAATTATGGTTGAAAATAGATGATGAATGTAGATATTTGATCTAATTATGATGAATCTTGAGATGAAAATTGTTGAAAGTTGAAGATAATTGTTGATAGAATTTAATATGAATTGTTGAAATTGATTGTCGCTAAGTTTCACTAACTTAGAATTTCAATGTGAAGTTCTAAAATAGTTATGAATATGAACTTTGGTGATGGTTAGGGAGTAAAGAGAATGCAGCAAAATTGTGACATAGCTGGAGAAGAAATGGTCAGAAAGTGTTAAAGTTGTTAACCCCTAAATTGTAAAATGACACGTTTATATAGGTTTTATGGTTAAATGAGGACCCTAGGATGTGATCCAAGTAAAAGTGAAATTTTTGTGAGGCCAGACTCAGGATGTCGTATCATCTGATCTGACATTACAAACAGACAAGGTAGAATATACAATTTAAAGTGCAGGAAACAAAAATAATATAGAGAATTGATAATCCAGTTAGACTCTAACTAACCTACGTCTGGGGGCTTCTAGGCCAGGGATGAAGTTCATTATCAACAATATTAATTCGGAGGGAAACCTCCCTGTTTATACTCCTCACTTAATCAGACTACCCAATAACACATTCTACCTAAGATACCACACTTAGATATGAGAACTTCCGCTCACTCCCTTAGTATCACACATTGTGACACTAAAACAGATTGAAGATACCACACTTCAAATACAATACAAAACTGTCACTCAAGTGACACAAATCAACTAAGACTAAAAGCAACATGCTTCTAACTTAGGATATACCTTGGAGTTACTTCGCAATTTCCTCCAAGAACATAACACCCTCTTACCTATAGGCTTCGAGGTGTACACATGGTGACCTTCCCACAATCCTGGAGGTTCACTCTACAGACTCAACCCTAAAAACTACATTATATTTAATCACAGATGGTACTCAATCTAGGTTATAAAGCTTCTATTTGTAACTTATCACTCAACTGGATTTGAGCCTTCAAAACATAACAAACTGACATGACAAACTGCTGCTAAAATTGCTCCACAATATTCTCCAAAATAGCTTCAAGATCTTCTCCACAAATATCTCCATATTGTTATAAAAACAAATAGAGAATCAACAACTCTGCAACAGATTCTCCTATAAAGTCTCCCTAATATATTTCCATAATTTGGGCTCCAAATAACAACAAGTAAGCTGTTACAATTCTGCAAAAGAGTCTCCTTAGAAATATTCTGCTTTATAACAGAATCTAATCTGTCAGCTCAAACACGATGTCGTGACATCTTCTTCGATATGTTGTTCTAGATGTTGAAACATTTCAACACAACATGTTTTTCCAATAAATAGAACTTCAACCTGTTTTCTTCTTACAAGTTATAAAATCTTATTTAACTTATTGCTGCTAATTAACTTTACAAAACATAAAGCTAATCCTAAAAATAGAGAATCAACAATCTTCTCATTTGGCTTATTTTGGCTAAAACTAATTTACATAACCTTTGTATTACAGAAGCATAATAAAATATACAAGGGTTTAAACAATTTAATCCAGCAGCAGAAATTTAGAAGTCTTCAGTAGTCACTCTTTATGATATTTCAAACTTTACAAGTGACAGTCTCCGGTATTCTTTTATGATGTCGAAATATCACACTAGGACATCTTTCTGGCAGGTCCAAATCCAATGTTCTCTCTTTCTTTTAAGGATCCCACATATCATACAAAGTTTCTCTCCCTTAAAAGTTTCTCTTCAGAGATAGCATAACATAACCACTTCTCCCCCTTTTTAGCCATAATAAGACAAAGGCTTGTTGAAGGAGAACTCACTATATCACAGGAAACATAACGTCATAGGCACCATATTCACAAAGAAGGGGAAATATTGAGGCCATGATGCACATGAGGAAGAAGATACTAAATACTCCCCCTCAAACTGAGAACCATGCTACGACACAGATTGACACAACATCCTATTTTAAAGCACAAGAGGAAACTCACTAACATAAACAAACACTTGAACTATCCATTTACAGACATAGAGATCCAGACCTCTATATTGGATAACTTAGAACACAAGACACAGTTTGTGTTCATAACTCAAAAACAAGACACGAAACAAAAACTTGCATAAACTTCAAGAACAAACAGACTCAGAATAGGACATCCTATTCAACATCTTTGCAAAAAAAAGCTGCAAAGAGTGACCTCGGACTTAACAACGTCTGAACACTACCCTTTTTCCCTATGTTTGTCACAAGTTGACAAAAATAACCTTCACTGACTCTAGACTTACCCATATCCGAACGAAGGACATGAGAGTAAAACAAACGAAGACACAACAAAAAATGAAGGAAAGAAAAAGAAACAAAAAGACACTCTATATACCTGAGAAACCATGTCGATTAATTCCTTATCCTGGTCATTACATTTACTAGTAGTTACTGATACTAGTAAAGTATTCAGACTAGAATAATAGTCATGAATTTCCAGAGCATACTATTTTAAACAAACTTAGAATCTTCTTATTCTAAACCAAAGATAGAACTGCCACTTCTGAATGAGGTGATAGATTACCAAGATCCGTAGTCCCAAGTCTCTTCCACAATCTATCATCAACAATGATGTTGCAACATCATTTGGGACACCACAACTTTACTACAAAACCTATCAGCTTTGGTTCTGAGATTATAATAAAACTGCTTCTTCAAGACTTAATGTAACTTTAGCACATAGCATCATACACTCTCCTTTACATCAGCTAATGAACAATCTCCCCATTGATATTAAATGATCATTAACATATATAACAACTACGTCTTCTTTAACAAACATATCCAATTTCACTAGACAAGGCAACTTTCACAATTATTAGTTGCTTCTCAAATAGGTTGTTGCTCCCTAATGATACTTTTGCTCCCCCTCAGTATCATAATTCCTCCTTTTAGCTTATAAGAAAAAGCTAATCATGATGTTGTTACTCTTACTCCCCCTGAGTTATACAGAATGATGACACTTTTGATGCTGGTCCTTATAGTACTTTAAGCATTCTTCATTTGGACTTGCCACAATTTCCAAATTAGGAATCCTTAGTTTGCTAGCTACACAAGTTTCAGATTGTCACACTCTGTTCCTTGCAATAGAAGTAACTTCATAGTTAATAATGTATAACTAATTATATGTCTTCAAAAGAAAAGTCTGAACATTATCTTCTTCTTCAATCTTTGGTGTCTTCAATAGTTGTGATGTTACATCTTCATGTTGAACATTCTTCATTATTCATCACAGACTTCTTCTCATCTTGTTTCACATTACCATACAGTTATCATAAATATCCAGCTCCCATCAAGATATTTGATAGCATCTGCATGTATCTCTTTAGTTGAATCAGCTCTTCAAATAATCACCAGATAACATTGCCACACATCCAATAACTTGTGAAGATAACAGTGAACTTTGATATTGACGTTCAGTTCACACTATGCCATGAATATATCATACACACACTCAGATCCCAACATATGAATTTTGAATTCAGGCTACACATCTAAGAAGTATTTAGTCCCCCTTCAAAGTACCTACCAATTTAGTCAGTTAGAATTAACTACTCACACTAGATCATTCTGAGTGATTACATCTTCACACACACTTCTACTTCCAGGCAATAACATATATTCAGAGCTGAAGACATTTAAGATGATGTTTTGACATTTGATACGACATCATCCATTATGGTTATGGGGGTAACATCCATAATTCCTTATTCATAACGCCTGAGGGGGAGCATAAGAAGCACTGCAACTGTCAACTTTACATCCAAACAATTTACATATCAAGGAATAGTATGATCCATATCTTAATAAGTTTTTCTTCATACTTTCACTTATGATTTTGAGATGATGGATGCCATAGTTTGTACCTATAGAGGAGATTCCCTCAACTAGGTTTCTCGAACAGACTTGATCATGTCATGACACAGAAATATTCAGATTCTTCAATGCAATCTGACTTCCTTGATTCTTATTGACAGTACCCTTCCAGGACAATATTTAGGTGTTTACTGTGGAAAATGGTAAACACACGTTGGCCCTCCTTATGTCTTAAAACTAAGGGTTACTCGCAAGATCGACCAGTTGATCTTAAGATATGTGCTAAGATTTTTGATATTGTATTGGTTCTGTCGAAATATACCCTAGCCCAGAAACGACTTTCTAAGACCAAGGGAACAAGTACAATGGCTTTCCATACAGAGATTTTGACCGACTGACTGGTAACTCGTGACCAATAGCAGGTTCCAGACGAAATAAGACTCAACAAACTAACTAGTTGGTGACTCGTGACCGACAAGCAGTGTTGAAAAGCTCATGCAAAATAGAAGAAAACGTAAAGACTTTATTCAAAAATGAATACGAAACAGTAAAGACATTCAAAATATAATGTGAAAAGATAAACTGATTGCATTGAAATAAAGGTGGTGATTCACGTACATCAAAAGCTTAACAACTCTTTCTTCCTTAAGCGCGGAATTGGGCAGATTTTTGGCAAGCAGATTGAGCATACAAGTGAACACCCCAAAAATTACAGCAAAATGACTTATTTATAGTAATTTTCAAGATAACTGCTTAAGGAAATCTACAGATGGAATTTAAATTAAAAGTAACTACTTCATAGGATTTTTCCATCTACTTGGCGCCTAAAACACACGATCTCTTGAAGTAACTGCCCACGATCTTCAAAGTTTGACTTTTTCCCGCTCGTGATTACAAAGGGTTAGTCGCTCCTAGCTTTGATACATCTCAGAAAGAATGAAATTTTCTAAGTCCCCTAGGCTCCATCTTCGACTATGTCTGAACTTTGATTGATTCCTTCACTTAGTCTATAGTTTGTCGAACCGAGCAACATTCTTTATCTTATTCATCCAGTCAATGTGGTTCATCTTCAACACATTTGTCTTGACCCTTTTCCCTTATGGCCACAAATCTCGACTTTTTCCATGTTTATTTGATACTTTGGTCGAATCGACCAATTCCCTTGTTTATTCCTTTGGTCGACACATTTCTTTTTGACATCCTTGGCTTGGTTTCATAAATTCTTCTGAGGGACCTGTATTCGTTAAGGATCGACCCCTAACTTATAAGGACGTTTGCCTTTGATACATACCATTCAAACATGTTTAGAAATTTTAAGGTAACATTAGGGCAGTCAACATTCATGATTATATTTCACTGTGGTTGAGACACATTATTCAGCTCTACTATATGTTCTATGGTCATGAATAACACTCCACATATCTGGTTTGTTTGATCAGACGAATGTACCACATATAAGCTCATCTTGATATCACATAAAGGGATTGAGGGGAATACCTTTATGAGTCTCTTATTAGCACTGAGCTTGACTTCTATACTCCCACAAACTTAGGTCAGAAGTAAACTGACATCTGGAGTAGAAGCACTTGTTGATCATGTCCTAATAAACTGATAAGCAGAGATCTCCTCTTCCAGATCAGGAGTAGGTTCCAAATATATGTACTCACACTACACTTGTTTATATTAGAACATACCAGTAATAATGTTCTAACATCTTAGAGAACATTTGTTCCATCTCTTTGGAACACATCATCCTTGAAAATCTCAAGGGTAAACAACTTACAGATGAGTATGAGAATTATTGATCAATTGATGCCCATCAACTTTAATAATCCATGCCTTTCTGAGTGAACTTGAGAAAGATCTCAAGTATCTTTGACATTATTAATATAGTTGTAATAATCTCCCAAAATATTATGTTGATAAAAATAACCCTATGATCCTTCTTTCACTATAGGGTTTGCATCAGAGGCTATGCAGCGGAAAATAGCCATACTTCAACAGAATGTACACAATGCTTACTCCATAATTTAATTGTAAGCATGACACACAAGGATTGAAAATAAATCAACCCTACAATCTGCTTGCTTCTTCATCAAGCAACAACCTAGACCAAACCCAAAATCCTGACTATTTAGTAAAATATGAGCACGAGGATTACCTTATCAATGTCTTCACTCGCGCATGAAGGTTTTGATAACTTCCATCTTTGTGCTGAGGCTAAACAATACAATCCAAACTCTTCACTCCCGCATGAGGTCTTTGAATTTAACTTTCTTGTTCCAGCATCTTCATCTTCTTTGGTCAGGTTGGTCTAGTTCTATACAAATAGGTTCATCCTCCACTTCAAGGGACCATTAAAAATAAACATTCCTTGTTCATATATTCTTCTACCTTGCATGCAACCAGAAAGTATCCCCTATGGATCTCATCTAAAAACAGACATGATGCTTGCTCTGGTACCAATTGAAATTCTTGTGAGGCTAGACTCAGGATGTCGTAACATCTGTTCCGACATTACAAATATACAAGGTAGAAAATACAATTTAAAGTGTAGGAAACAAAATTAACACAGAGAATTAATAACCCAGTTTGGCTCTAACTAACCTACGTCTGGGGGCTTCCAAGCCAGTGATGAAGTTCATTATCAACAATATTAATTCAGAGGGAAACCTACCTGTTTACACTCCTCACTTAATCAGACTACCCAATGACCCCTTCTACCTAAGATACCACACTTAGATATGAGAACCTCCGCTCACTCCCTCAATATGACACACTATGACACTAAAACAGTTTGAAGATAGCACACTTCAAACACAATACAAAACTGTCACTCAAGTGACACAAACCAACTAAGATTAAAAGCAATATTCTTCTAACTTAGGAAACACCTTGGAGTTACTTCACAGTTTCCTCCAAGAACATACACCTTCTTACCTATAGGCTTCGAGGTGTACACATGGTGACCTTCCCACAATCCGGGAGGTTCACTCTACAGACCCAACTCTAAAAACTACATTATATTTAATCATGGATGGTACTCAATCTAGGTTATAAAGCTTCTATTTATAACCTATCACTCAACTGAATTTGAGCCTTCAAAACATAACAAACTGACATAACAAACTGCTGCTAAAATTGCTCCACAATATTCTCCAAAACAGCTCCAAGATCTTTTCCACAAATATCTCCATATTGTTATAACAACAAATAGAGAATCAACAACTCTGCAACAGATTCTCCTATAAAGTCTCCCTAATATATTTCTATAATTTTGGTCTCTTTAAAATTTTTCTTTGAATAATAGTCCTTACAAAATTATTATGCACATAATTTTAGTCATTGATGTTAAATCGATGTATATTTTTGAATGATGATTTTACAGACGTGTGTAGCACGTTATAAAACGTTTTTCGAAAAAAAAGAACTCAAAATTTAATTTCAAAATAGAGATTTTCATTGTTTTTATCAATATCTTTTGAAATTAAATTTTTTTTATATTTAATTTTTTTTATTTTTAAAAATTCTAAAATTTAGTAAATAAATATTGTATAATATTCTGAACTTATATGGAAAAAAAACTATTCAAAAACTTAAAAATTTAAGGGTAATTAAACCGTTTTAAAAATTTTAGAAAATAACAAAGACTAAAACTGCAAGAGAAAAAGTTTGCGAGGACCATTATTCAAAAGAAAATTTTAAAAAGACCAAAATTACAGAATCGCATATTTATAGGGACTAAAAACACATTTGACCTAAAAAGAAAGAGTTGAAGAAATTATTTGTCTAGAACCAAACAATTTTTAATAATATTCAAATATTTGACCATTTTACATATTAACTTTAGAAATATTGTTTGATAATGATTATTAAAAAAATGTCAGTTGAGGTATGAATGAGGGCTAAGAGGGAGATAGTTAGAGTCATATTTTTGTTTTATTTTATCATTATTATATAATTTGTTAATAAAAGTATATTATTGAATAAAAAAAAAAGAGTGAGAGCATAAAACTTAACTCATCAAACAATTAATAAAAAATGGTAGTTGAACATATTCGATTCCTCAAAAAAAATTTAAGATTGTCCATTAACATCTTTTAATCTTTTAATTAAATGTAGGAATACTTTAACACACTATCCATTCTTTTAGAGGCAATCAACATATTTTCTTTGAACCTCAATTTTTACTTTAACATTTGGTTGGAGTTGATGGAATATTTCAAGTGATATATTCTAATTAAGTTAAATAAGTCTAAGCTGCTGGTCCAAAATATAATCCCTCAAGACAATATATTTTATATTTATAAATTAATATACATAAATTATTAATATTTATAAATTAATATATATTTTTTAAAATCTAATAAAAAAATCCTCGTATTTGTATGATAGTAAAATTATTAAAAATTTAAATAATTAAATTGTCCCTATAAATAAGCGAGATTTTGGTTGTCTCTTATTTTTTCATTAAATTAGTCTCTTAATATTAAAATATTTTTAGTATTCGTCCTTTTAAATTAAAATCCACAAAAAAACTTAAGAGTTTTAATATTAGTGATAAATACCATTTTTTAAAAATATTTATGAATTATTTTTAAAAAAATCTAAAAACCAAAAAGTCATAAATTTACAAGGTCAATTTAACTATTTAAACCTTAAAAATTAATTTTGGAGAAACATAATGTTATATTTTTTAACATTCTTTCATTTATCATTGATTTATACTCTATTAACTTTTTATATCTTTATTATTTTTATATATTATTTTAATATTCCAATAATTATTATATAAATATAAATTTTAATTATATTAACTATTTTATCAATTAAATATCTTAAACAATTAAGTGATCAAATAATATTAAAAAATTGATTAAAATTATTTATATATTTAAATTAATTAATTAAATAATTTGTTATGAGCTCAAGAATGTCGGGATGACCCATTTTAAAATAATAAAACCCTAATTGATAATCACTTTATAAATAGACTATGATACTCAATATACCAAACACAAGTAATTTATCTCATACCTTCATCTGAATAGTGTTCAAAACATTAAGAGTACCTTCATCTGAATAGTGTTCAAAACATTAAGAGTATCAATTGAAGAAGATCCACAAGTCAATATGTGACTATCATTTCTCTTTACACTTTTGTGTATGAAAATTACTGTTGTATATTGACAAAAAACTTTTATCTCATGGATTCAAGTATACCGCAATCTTATCTCTCATATACTAAGATAACGTAGATCCTATAATTATATATATGTTCATATTTATTTATTCTATTCCGCACTAAAGTATATGGTGTAATATGCAGAACACGTATATGAGATTAAATATTATTAAATTAATTATAACAAGTGATATCAAAGCTCATATTCAATTAATTACTAATTAGAAATTTAATCACTTAATTATTTAATATACTTAATTGATAAAATTGAAAAAATACTTTATATATATATATATATATATATATATATATATATATATATATATATATATATATATATATAAATGTATCATTTCAAAATGTTTGTTTACAACACAAATTATATATTAATTATACTATTTATAAAAAAAACTCCAAATTTTTTTTCAAACACAAATTATATATTAGAAATACTATTTAGTGATATGAAAAATTTAAACTATTTGATAAATCACTTAATAAATAATTGAAATATTTATTAATATAGTTATTTAACGAACTAATTTATTATAATTTTGATAGTTAAAATAATAAATAGTTAAAATATATTTATTATTTCACATTATTATTTACAAGTTAAATATCATTTTATAATATCATTTTATGAAATATTTACTAGTTAAATAGTTTATTTTAATGATATGTATTTTAATTATTAGTAAATAAACTATTTAGTATTTGGTCAAACGATTTATTTTTTTATAATACTAAATAGTTTATCTTTTCGTAATATTTGACTTTAATATTCTTTATATACAATTAAATTGTAAGTATTTAATAAGCAATCAAATGATTTAGTAGAAAGGTAAGTGGACTGAATGAAAGAGATCCCTAGTTCGATATTCATAAGGAGTAATTTCTAAAATTGTTTACATTTAACACCCAAGAGACCAAAATAAAAAGGAACCGAAACGAAAAAATATGTCTATATGGAATATAATAAAAGAAAATAAATTAAAAAGCATGCCAGCTCAGCAAACGTTAGCCTTTGTAATAGATTTTCAGCATTATGGATCAAAGCCAACACGAATGAAACATATGGGGATCTTGACAAAAAAAAAAGAAAAATTTACTTTCAACCCTTAAAATTGGATTTGTACCCCTACAATTTTTTTAAAAGGTCAATTTTACCCTTTAATTATAACCATTTTATTTTTTATTATCCATAAAAAGAAATCAAATTTTGTATCCCTACACATACTTTTTGGAACACTTAAAGAAAGGTTCGGTTTGATAATTAAAAAAGAACATTTTCACTACTTTTAACCACGGTTTTAAACCGTTGCTAAAACTCATTTAACAGTTTTATGAGTAGTTTTAAAAAAAATCAGTTTTAGCTACAGTTTTAAACCGTTGATAAAAATTCTTTAACAATTTTAAAAATTGGAACATTCAAAAAGTGTTAACATGATATTTTTTTTAAAAATGTTTTGGCTACGGTTTTGAACCATTAAATATTTCGGCTACAGTTATGAACCGTTGTAAAAATATTTTTAAGAATTTTTTAAAACCGTAACCATTTATAAAAGCGTCCTGGCTTTAAAAAATTTATGAAGGAGTTTTGGCAACGGTTCAAAACCGAAGCTAAAACTATTTTAAAAAAAACTACAACACACTTTGTGAAAGTGTTCAAGTTGAGTGTATTATTAGTATACCGAAACACTTTTTTAAAATTTTTTGTTTAAAAATATTCCTTAAGGAGTTATAGCAACGGTTCAAAACCGTAATCAATACTGTTTTTAAAAAAAATATCATACAGCAACACTTTTAGAAAGTGTTTCGTTTTTTAAAATTGTTAAAGTAGTTTTAGAAAAGGTTTTAAACCGTAGCTAAAACTGTAATTTTAAAAAGTACTAAAAAATTATTAAACGAGTTTTAGCAACAGTTTAAAACCGTGGCTAAAAGTAGCAAAACTATCTTCTTCTTCTTTTTTTTTTTTTAATTTTCAAACCGAAATACTTTCTTTAAGTGTTTCAAAAAGTTTGTGTAGGGATGGAAAATTTAATTTTTTTGATGAATAATAAAAAATAAAATAGTTATAATTAAAGAGTAAAATTGACGTTTTTTAAAAATTGTAGGGGTACAAAGTAAATTTTTCAAAAAAAAAAATTCAAAGAGGAAAATAAAAAACACGCTAATTTACAGGGACGAAAATACTATTTAAGTCTAAAATAAAATTATATTCTATTCACTTATTCTTACTAATATTTCTTAAAATATATGATTTTTAATATTTATTAATAACAAATTTTATTTTAAAAGTTTTTTTTTTAATTCTAAGAAAATTTTAGTATTTTTTAATTAAATGAAATAAAATTATATTTTGTTAAAGTACACTATAATATTTACATATTTTATGATTATTTGCCAAAATTATATAAAAACTCATATATAAATGGATACAAATAGATGTATGATATTGATATGTTTATTAATGGATATAAATATTTCATGTATTTTTATTTAAAATAAATTTAGACCATCTACCATGAATATATGATATTTCACGTTTTTTTTTTTATCAAAAATGAAAAAAATAGAAAAATTATTTATCAATTTAAACATTATTTTTACTAAAATATACCAAAATTTTATTTTACAAAATAAATAAATAAAATGCTATAATATTAACTAAATCAAGAAAATCCTTCAAAATTCAATGCATAATAAGGTAAAAAAATGAAATAAAATTGAAAATAAAAACTGACGTTCAAAATAATGACACATAAATTAGTTTTCTTTTTGCAATGTGTGTTTTAAATTAATTTATGTGTATTTTTTGTATTAAAAAATTTCTATCTCATTAAATCATAATTTCTTCTCTTAAAATAAAATAGATTTCTTATGAATTTTTATAAAAATTAAATAATATATCATTTAACAAAGAAAAATATGATTCTAAATATTTCTTACATAAACTAATTTTAAAAACTATTACAATTTATTTAATATTAAAAATACACATTTTTAAATTAAAATTTTACAATTTTTAATAAAAATATTAAAAATAACATATTTTAATAAATATTAATAAAAATCACCTAATTTTTATTAATATTTATTATTATAATTAAAGATAATATTTACCATCTATTTAAAATAAATCATTATTTTTATGATAAAATTGTATTATATTATATTCACTTATTTTTATATTTCTTATAAATAAGTGAATATAGTACATCATGATAATCATAATAAAAGTTTACAATTTCCATTAAAAATATTTAAAATAACGTATTTTAATATATATTAATATAAATCACATGGTTTTTATCATTATTTATTATAGATGATCATAATATAATATTTACCCTTTATTTTAAAATAAATCACAAGTTTTAAAATATAATAGGCTAGAAATAGAGAAAGTGTAAGTGCCACTTTTTAATTTATTATAAATTTTATAAAAAAATAAAATTTAAGTTGTTTATATGATTAAAGATATTTAATAACTATTAAGTAATAATTAAATTGATGTTACAAAATAAACAATAACAAATAGTTAAATAAATTGTGATGTATACAAATAAATATTATTAATTTTATGTATAATAAAGTAGTAATGAATAATAATAATAATAATAATAATAATAATAATAATAATAATAATAATAATAATAATAATAATAATAATAATAATAATAATAATATAAATTTTTTGTAATCTAAAAATAAAAAAAATTATATCTTTATATTAGTGCTCCATAGAATTGTCTATAATTGAAATTTTTAACTACTATACAATTAAATTTCTTTCAAACTCATACTTTAGTGATAATCGAACTAACTTCTTTTTTTTTAATATTTTTTTGTTGATTTACTTATGCAACACTAGACTTAAAAAATTACAAACCAATTATTTTTCATAAAATGTTTTTCACTTTACTATTGCTCTTTCACATCTTATTAAAAATGTAATTCTAACTTAAACTAGAGAATTTTGACTAATTAAGAAAAATTAAGCTTACTTTCAAGGATTTTTGAATGTCATGTATTATCATGTCTTTGTCTATATTATTTTAAATTAAAATCTTGATAATGTCGTATGTTTGATATATTTTTACTGTATTATCTGCATAAATTGCAACTTTTGTTTACTGCACGCAAAACATAAACATCTTTTATTTGCATGGCATTCCATTTGACGAGTTTTTTAAATATTTTTTCTTTAATAATTATTGAATTTAACTATAGATGTATGAATGGCTTTTACGAGCTTGTAAATTCAATTGATAGAAGATTGAGTGTGTCAAAGCTTGTTCAACATGAGAGATAAGAAAATTAAGTTGGAACTAGAACAAAATATATATTTGTGGACAAACGAAATTTTTTATTTAGAGCTCATTATATATTGGTCAAGGAGAAGGCGGGGCACTGACTTTATAAAAATATACATATTCAAATATATTTATAAATAATAAAAATGATTTTCACGATTTTAATAAATTCAATTAGATGTAGTTAATTTTTAGATTTTCATGAAAATATTAATTAAATTTATTATAATGTCCTCTTTATTAAATTTAATAGAATATTAGAAAATGAAATAGAGAGGTATATGAGCAATTATAATATTAAATGATTCAGTAATAATTGATTTTTACTTATAACACTATGTACAATAGTTTACATATTCAACACCTTCATTTTTCGCATTTATACTCCACGTCATCTTCTTTATCTTTTATCTAATAATTCAACACTCATTTAACTTTTATTAACTATAATTGTTTTGTTTAATAAAAGTCAACATCTTATCCCATCATTTTTATTTCATATTCTTATTTTCTTTTATATTTTTGTTTTTATAATTTTATATTAACATCAATTATCTATCGAAATTAAATTAAAACAATTAAGAGTTAAATAATTTATTTTATTTTATTTTATTTTCTAATTTAATAATAATTTTTTTTCTAATTATATATTCTTAATTAATTTTTTTCCTTGCAAGTAATATTGATGAGATATAAGGATAGTCACTATTAAAATAAATAAAATGGATAAAATAAGAGTTTATTGTAGGCTAAATAGAATAGAAAGAAAAAAATGAATTTTTTTGTGTGTCCAAATCAAATGAACCAAATCTCTATTTATAGACAAAAAAATATGAATTTTAGTGAAAATAAAAATTAAAAATTGATTTATTTTAAAATAATTGACTACAAATAATTAAGGTGAATTAAAAATCTAAACAATCACAACAATCAATAAGATTTTGTAAAGTATTATATGTGGTCTTCACTCCCTCTTTATTTGACATATTGAATATTTTTAACACCAATTAATCCACCTTACTTTCAACCCCTTATTCAACACCCTATGGCGGAGCCAAAAATTTTAGCAGTCTGGACAAAAAATTTAACTGCAAAAATTGAAGTTTTCACCTCCTATTTTTACTAATTTTGTCCATGATTTTATTAACCTGCCCTTGATTTTGTTTAAAAATCGACTATTAGATTGAAGAGAATACAAAAAAAGTAGAGGTTGAACCCGAGCTCGCTGGGCTATAAAACCTCCCCTTCAACACCTCCATTCCAACTATTGAATAATTTTTTTAACACTCAAGTGATCTAATAGTGACCAATAATTAAAACATTTTTATTATTTATAAATGTGTCAGGAGGGGCTATGTTTCTTTAAAATGTTTATGGGTGCGAGTAGATCACGAATCCTTTGACCAAAATTGAATCAATCCATTATTTACTCGAATTTGTTCAAAATATTGGTAAAAATAGATTTAAACTGTATAATCTGTGAGTAATCTGTGAGTAATTGGTTTGGTCTTTGAATTTAGATTTCAGAACTCGTCAATCCGTTGATTCAACTTAGTCACAGAGAATAATTTTTTTTACTATTTATTATTATTATTATTATTATTATTATTATTATTATTATTAGGTTTAAATGCACCTTCGATCATTCTATTTTCATGTTTTTTAAATTTTAATTTCTCCATTTTAAAACTCAATTTTTTTATCCTTAAATTTTACTTCATTTGAGATTTTAATGTCCCACTCCAATTTTGTATAGCTGACATGATGATTGGGATAAAAAATTATTTTTAATTATATAATATTGGTGACTGAATTATTTTATTACCTTTTTTATTTAATTAAGTTTTTTGACTAAGTAATTTAACTATAAACGTACACGTGTCTATTTGTCCACGTTTGTAATAAAATAAAGTTAATTAATTATAAAATATTATATAATTTAAGTTTTTTAAATAATATTAAAAAATTATAAATTTTATTGGTGAGTTAAAAAATAAGTAAATATTTGTGTTAAAATGTAAAATAGTTTATTAGCGATATTTTTTTTTTAAAATTGATAAATATTTATTTTTATATAATAATAATATAAATAATATTATATAAATATGTAACGTGGGTATGAAGTAAAGTGAGTAGTAAGATACTCACTATTTTAATGAATAATTACTTGTGTCCGTACTCGTACCTAATTTATAATTTTTTATCCTAACTATTATGAATATTTTTTATGGATCCCCATAAGATATAGACTAAATTATCATCCCTAAATGTTATTTATTTTCTTTAAGTTAAAAAACTATTTAATACATAACCCACAAATCCAACACAAAACACATAAACAATCACTCACATTAAATCTATTAAAAGTTAACCGGACTAGATAAAAAGTTTAGGCCACAGTCTATCCAACCTAACATAACATGTGAACACTCCCACGAATTGTCGTGCTATAATCCAATTTTATTTTATTTACTCAAATAGTATTTTGTCTATATAAATTAGTATATTTTTTATTTTTGTTTCTATATTTTTTCTTTAAATAAAGTCTTTAATGTTAAATTTTATTTTATTTTAACTCAGAAATGAAAATATTTAAGAATATCTGTAGATTTCCTTACGAATTTTAAATTTAGAGACTAATATTAAAAAAAACATTTAACATTTAAAGATCATTTTCGAAATAAAATACGAGAACGAAAATACATATATCTTAATTTACAGACCAAAAGACTATTTAAACCTTTATTTTTTAAAATTGTTTCACTTTTTGTTTTGATTTTTTTAAAATAATTTTTATAGTGGAACATATTTCTGTGTAAGAAAATTTTACAAACAACATTTGAAATGAAAATTTAGTTTGAATAATTATTATTAAAGTATTATATTAAATATTTCATAATTTTAATGAAATTTTTTTATATATGAAAATTTTAAAATATCACTTAATTTTGAAGTTATTTTAAATAATTTTTCATGAATATTATTTTTGAGATATAATTTTTATAAAAAATTGTAATTTCAACTATATTTTAATATTTAATAATATATATTTATATAATATTTAAATTAGTCTTTCAATTTAAAAAATAAAAATAAAAAGTATAACATTTTAAAAAATGTTTTTAGAAAAATCGATCATTCTTAAAAAAAAAAACTTTTTCTTTAAAACTAAAACAAACATACCCTTTATTTTATTTAAAAATAGATTATATACATTTTTTCTAGAAATCTAGTTTACATGATTTAATATTTAAATTACACATTTTAAAAACTCTAATCATATAAATCTTTTAAAAGTATTAAGCAAATAAAGATGAACCAACACTAGTTACACCAAAGCTAAATTCATAACTTTGTCAAGTTATGTATGATTTCAATCAAGCATATTGTTTATAGATTTATTTTAATATTTTTATTTTTATAAAACTTAGATATAATTTTTAGGGATGATTTTTATTATTTTTTAATAAAAATATTATAAGTTTAATTACATATGCAATTTTCTCATATTTTCTTTTTCTAAATCATATCTAAATACACTTATTATATTTTTATTAGAAAATATTAAAAATCAATGCTCATAGATCTGCCTTAACCAGCCCTATGAGAATCAATGAAATATCAGAAGCTCTTAAAGACATCAGCAACCTTTCCACCCTGGGTTGTGATGGCTACAATGTTTTTTTTAAGTGTTGATGGGACATTGTTAAAGATGATCTTATCGTCGTTGTGATGGAATTCTCCAATAGCTCTTGTCTTTTACGGGATTTTAAGTGTACCACTGTTTCTTTAATTCCGAAAAGCAAACTTGCTAATAACATAAAGAACTTCAGGCCTATTGTTGTTTGCTCCACTGTCTACAAAATTATCTCCAAGATCATGACTAAAAGGCTGGGAAATGTTATTGGGACTATTGTCAGCCCTAATCAAGCATCCTTTATTCCTGGTCAACAAATTCACAATCTTGTCTTACTTGCGTATGAGCTTATTAAAGGCTACTCTAGGCACCATGGGACCCCTAGACGCATGATCCAACTTGACATGCAAAAAGCGTATGATATGATCGACTGGTCCGCTCTTGAGCACATTTTACAGGAGATGAATTTCCCCAAACTGTTCACTGATTGGATTATGGTTGTTGTGACGTTTATTTCATACAGATTCAACATCAATGGGAGCCTATCAAAAAGTCTTCAAGCTAGTAGGGGTATTAGGCAAGGGGACCCGATATCCCCGTACCTCTTTACTATTGTTATGGAGTACCTTGGCAGAGTTCTTTTGTTTCGTTATCTTGGAGTCCCCCTCTCTTGTAGGAAGCTCAGCATAAATCATTACTTGCCGCTCACTGATAATTTTTTTTGCAGGACGAGACATTGGTCCACCCATTTGCTTAGCATCACTGGCAGACTTCAGCTTATAAAAAGCATCTCCATTGCCATCTCAAATTACTGGTTATCCTGCTT
Organism: Vicia sativa; assembly: GCA_021764765.1. Taxonomy (NCBI): domain Eukaryota; kingdom Viridiplantae; phylum Streptophyta; class Magnoliopsida; order Fabales; family Fabaceae; genus Vicia; species Vicia sativa. The sequence continues at coordinate 2,785,872 of CM038796.1, read as the reverse complement.
TCCTCTGCCCAAAATGGTTATAAAGAAAATCAGTGTTGTGTGTCGGTCTTTTCTTTGGACCGGAAAAGATACTATTAGCCATAAAAGCCCTGTTTCCTGGCAGTCTGTTTGCAGACCGAAGAACTAGGGTGGCTTGGGGGTTATCGATCTCTCTGTTTGGAATCAAATTGCCCTCCTGAAGTTATTGTGGTCTTTGTAATAAAAAGGATAGTTTGTGGGTTCGATCGATTCATATATTCTACTTCAAAAATCAGAATATCATGAGAGCTCAAGTGAAGCAAGATGGAACCTGGATCATGAAGCACATTCTGCAACAAAGAGACAACATTGGGACCATTCAGCAACAGTGGGATACCATGTGTAACCAAGGTCTTTTCAAAATGAAAGTTGTCTATGATATCATGGTTAAAACAATGCCTAATGTATGGCATAACATCATGTTCAACAATCCTTCGGGTCCGCGTGCTATGATGATCATGTGGTTAGCGTGTCATGGAAAGCTCGCCACAAAGGATCGTTTAAATAGGTTCAGTATGTTAAATAATTTGGCCTGCTGTTTTTGTAGTAGAGATGAATCGATTGACCACCTATTCTTTGAATGTGCCGAGACGAACGTAATTTGGACAGAAATTCTTCAATGGATAGATATAACTCACATTCCCCCGCCATGGAAAGATGAGTTAAATTGGATTCTGCTGTATAGTAAAGGGAAGGGCTGGCGGGCCATGTTACTTAAGCTTGCTGCTACAGAAGCTTTATATGGCACATGGAGGTATCGCAATAGTGTGTGTTTTGATCATTCTATTGAGAAGAGTATCATTATTCAGCAAATTCTAGATGCAATAGTTTAGAGAGCCTGGTTTAATTTCAAGCTTAGAAACCACATAGTTAAGTTCATGTTGTAATTGGGCTTTTTGGGATTCTTGTCTTCTTGTGGGTTGGATCGGTAGCGATCGCCGTGTTCTTTATCATCTTTTTTGAATATATCACTTTATTAAAAAAAATATTAAAAACCACATCTAACAAATTGTATTTAAATTATCACCATGAATAAATTGGTGATGACGATTTTGTTTCACGGTGTCAAAAATTATTTTCAGGAATTACTATCCTAGAAAAATAGATGAAATTATTTTCAGGAATTACTATCCTAGGAAAATATTTATTCTAAAGAATTCTTTTGAAAATTTGTTTGGCAAACATTTTATTATTCATAAGATATTTTGTAATTTTAATATTTATTTTAAAAACTATATAAAATTTCATGGGAATCCACTTTTCCAATCCTTCAACATGAGAATATTTCATTGGAATAATAGAAGTTATAGGAAGTTATTTTGTTCCTTAGAATCTTTATACCTAAGAATAATTTTTTTCAATCTTGTAACAAACATGGATATCTTCACTTTTTATCCATGTATTTTCAAAAAGGGTTAATAGCCTTCTACCCCTGCCATATGAGCGTGTTTTGATTTTGCCCCCTTATAAAAAGAATTTAGTAGTCAGAATTTAACAAATAAAGATTCCAACTCCAAAGACCCTAATGCATTTTTTCAGAAAAGATTTTATTATTTTGCCTATGTGACAATCCACGTGGCTTTTCTTTTTATTTTTGAATTATTTTTTAAATCTAAGTGACATTTTTATTAATTCTTATTTATTTAATTTTTTTAAACATTATTTTTTTTTTTACTTTTTTATAATAATTTTTTTACGTTTTATTAAATTATTTTTATTATTTATTACTTAATTTTTTTACGTTTTTTTATTTTTTTAAAATTTTTTACGCTGAATTATTTTTATTTTTTTAATGAATTTTTGTAATTATTTTATTTTATGAAATTATTTTTATTTAATTAATATTTCTTAGAATTATTTATATAATAATAATAATAATAATAATAGAAAATTATTTATTATTTGAGACTATTTACTAAAACCTCAATCAGTTTAATTCAATCTTAAATTTAATCGTTAATAATTTAAAATTTGAAAAAATACTTTAAAGATAGAGTTATATTTTAGAACTGTATTCCACTTTTACGGTATTAGTATTTTATTTCAGATTTAATTTTCTTATATTTAGAAATAAATAATTTTATTATTGTTTTAAAGAGTTAAGACCTGAATTGAATTCTATATATACGGATGTTTTGATGACGATAGCATATATCATTAACTTTTTAAAATTAAATTAATTAAATAATTAAATTTAAATTCATACCCAAAAAAATTAGGGAGAAGTCTTTGTTTTAAAAACAACCTGACAATAAGAAATAATATGTTTTAATAATTTTAAAGTTAAACTAAAAACAACTCAATATGAATATAATTTCTCCTGTAATAGTTATGAGTATAAAAATTTAATTAATTTATTATTATTTGAATCAATTTTATGTCACTTATATGTAAAAGAATATTAATATTGTAACTGACATAACTAAATTTTTATTAAATATATAAATATATATAATTTCTAAAGTATATTAATATATGATAATAGAGAAATTACGAAAAAAAGTTTAGTTAAAGTATTAATGTTATGAATAAAATAATAGAGAAATTATGAAAAAAAAATTTAGTTACGGTATCAGTATTATTTTATTTATTATAAAAATTTAGTTATGTCAGTTACAATATTAATATACTTTTATAATATTAATATAATTTCTATTATTATTATTATTATTATTATTATTATTATTATTATATAAATAATTCTAAGAAATATTAATTAAATAAAAATAATTTCATAAAATAAAATAATTATAAAAATTCATTAAAAAAATTAAGTAATAAATAATAAAAATAATTTAATAAAACGTAAAAATAATTATTATAAAAAAGTTAAAAAATTAATATTTTAAAAAATTAAATAAATAAGAATTAATAAAAATGCCACTTGGATTTAAAAAATAATTCAAAAATAAAAAAAGTCATGTGGAGGATTGCCACAAAATAATAGAATCTTTCCTAAAAAATGCATCAGGGTCTTTGGAGCTGGAATCTTTATTTGTTAAGGTCTGACTGCTAAATTTTTTTTAAGGAGGGCAAAATCAAAACACGCTCATATGAGATAGAAGACTATTAACCCTTTCCAAAAATGTAATTCCTAAGCTTGGAACAAACACTCCTTCACTAAAAAAATTCTTTGTAATTTTTTCCGCTTCATATATGTATTTGAGTGGAAAAAAATTAAAATTAAAATAAAAATAATATCTTATTATTTTAACGGTTACAATTTTGCCTTGGGAGACATCCTCCTTTTTCATTTTGATTTAAGACACATTATATTTTTTTTCTATAAATTGTTAGAAAGTCTTCAATTTTAACCGTATTCCATCATCAAATTTCTCAATCAAAATCGCACCTCCCCCTCTCAATCTCTTAGCATTGTTTACTTGGTTCACACAAAAAAAAATTTGTTGATTTTTGTGTGAAATTAGTTTAATATTTTTTATAATATCTTTAAATTTTCTTCTAGATTACATTAATTAGTGAAAAGTAAATCCACCGAAAATTTATTTTATGTATTAGAAAAATACGTAAAAAAACAACGTGATTGTAATTCTGAGAAAACTACATACCTAAAACCAATTTATTTGTTTCTTTCATGGATAATGATGATGACTGTAATTTATTTTCCATTGTCCATAGCTGCAATGCTACCACCTTTACTTCTCCTCCTACCATTTTTGAAACTCTTCCTCCGCCTCAAACCCTAACAACCACCTCCATAGCTACCAATGACATTATATCTCCTGAAAACACCGCACCATCTTACTTCAATGATTTTTCTTTAACCCAAGAAAATAGTTCAACCTATTTCCCCGCACTTAAACCTACTGATTTTATAGAGCTGGATAAATTGAAAATCAACTTCAACTCAACCAATAATATCTCCACCCGCCTCAAACAGGCCTCTTGCATTGAAATCACAACTGCACATTTTGATCTGGCATACAACCATCCATCAATTTTCCAACAATATCCAAGAAAGTGCAAGCAACTACAGACCGATTCTATGATTTTAGCAAATACTGACCCACAAGAAGAAATATGCAGAGCAAGAAAAAGGTAATTATTTATTCATATTTTTTCAAATCTTTAAATATTTATCATTCTAATATGTCAAATTAATGCAACATTTTGACTTAGGGCAATTTCTTGAGGTTTTATATTATTTAAGCTTTTATTTTTTCCAGAAAGTTTGATAATCAGATGATATCAGAATGTCATGTGAGCGTAGAAAAGCTAGAACAAGATCCATGGGAATGGAGTAAATATGGACAAAAACCCATTAAGAATTCTCCACATCCAAGGTCTTTTTTTTTTCTTCACATTCATGTAATATTTTACCTATATTTTATTCTTTTTACCATTGAAATATTAAATTAGATTATCTATCACTCGTACTCAGGCCTAACAGTGAGTGAAGGCGTCGTCAGTGGCACACAAATTTTAATCGTAAAAATTTTAATTTTCAGACTGTATTTTTTCTAATTTTGTCCCTAATTGTATTAATTTTATCTTTAATTTTGTGTAAAAATCAACTGTTAAATTGACAAAAATAAAAATAAATAAGGATTGAGCCCGGACGCGTGTCCGAATTCGTTGTGCTATAGAATCGTCCCCGAGAATCGTGATCCTTGAAATCGAAGATAATTGTAGTCAAATGCGATTGAAGTGATCTTAATTGCAATTAAATTTACATTTCAATTTCACAATCAATAATTTTTTTTGCAATCTTTAGCTATAGTTTTAAAAAATAAAAAATAGTTACAAAATGAATGTTACTTTTATTTATTTTTTAATTTAATATAATTTTTTTAATATATTTTTAGTCTCTACAAATTTATCATCATTTTATAATTGTCTAGATTATTTTATTTGATTTTTACGAATTAAGAATATATCACCTTTTATTTATGATTAGTATTTGATTTACTCCTAGCAAAATTTACTTATATTTAAATTGCTTTTTTTGATTTTGATTTTTTATTTTTAAGTTGAAGGAATAAAATTAAATGTTCTAGATTTCAATAGGGTGAATTCTAATATGTATAAATTTAACAAAGACCAAAAACAAAATCTGATTTTTTCAAGAACTAAAAACCAAAAAAATACTTTTACAAGAACTAAAAGAGAAAAAGATATATTCTTAATGTGAAAAAACTATTTAAACCTTTTTTCCAATTGAAATATTTAAATTAAATTAATTTAATAGATCATTGGTTTATAGTCTCCATTTTAAACTTAGGTTGATAGTGAATATGATAAATAAATAAATGTGTGACTTATTGTTTTAATGATTTTGCAGGAGTTATTACAGATGTAACACTTTCAAAGATTGTCCAGCAAAAAAATTTGTAGAAAAAAAACAAAACAAAGAGAATGTTTATGTGGTGACATATATAGGAGAGCACAATCATCCAAAACCTATTGTTAATTGGAATTATATCGTGGAGTCCCCTCAAAACAAATGATCAAAGAAGAGATTATGTGGTGTCTAAAGCTATGAATCATTGTCAAATAAAGAAAACTCTATTAGTACATTGGTGTCTCAGATTGATTAACCAGAATGCTACATTCTTCATGTTCTCCAATGTCAATCAAAAGTCAATAATCTTGAAATTAGACTCACATGAGAAGATGGATTGTATCTAAATGTTGAAAACTTGACATAAGCATGAGAGACAAAATGATTAGTTTTTTATTCCAAATTAAAATTTCTTTATTCAAAAACAGGATTTATGAGTTTGATGACAAGGACAATACATCAATTCTCAATATGAGAGCAATACCAGAGGATTCTCTAATGGGCTTCAGCCAAATTTAATGGCAGTTTTATATTCTTTTAGTTGGGTCTAACCTTAAGAGCTTGCCATGATTGAGCCAATTTATTTAGTTTAGAATTTGCCCCTAAATAATATATGATCCAATGGCTTTTTTAGTGGATGCAATATTGCAAAAACTAAATATTATTAGTTTCTCAGTTTTAGCTTTACCGATTACTCTTTATTATTTCATGACTTAAATGTATTTTTCATTCTCTTACTTGTTTTTATTATTTAAAATAATTTTTTAATCATGTGATAATAATAACTTGGATAATTAATTAGTTAATATTATTTTAAAATTAAATATATTAGTTATTCAATAAATCTATAAATTCTTTTAATTATAAATGGGACTAGATAGAAATTAATAATAACAAAATTTAATTAAATTTTTAAAATAGAGAAAATTTTGAATCTAAACCCTTTTTTTCCTAGAGAATTTTTCTCTCCACCTATAGTGAAAAGAAAAATCCTATGCATTTCTTTAATTGTTCACGAAAATCGAAAATATATTTTTGGTGCGTATTATACACTACACACAAATAGACCAAATGTAATTCCATCCTATTTGAAAGAGAAAAATAGAATCAGAAATATACTTTCATTTGCATCTGGTATTCTATTTTCAGATTATATAATGGGAATATTGAATTTTCTGCCACCTTGTAACTTTATATGTTGCCGGAAATATACTTTCAATATTATGAAAAGTGCAAAATACCTAAAACAGTAACCAACATGGTCAAGATGATCATCTTCATTTCTTCATCCTTTCACAAACCCTCTCAAACCCTTTCATTCTCAATCCATTTTTTCACTCAAAATCTTCATTCTTGTGGTTCATCATATCAAAAGGAGCTCAAGAAAGTAGAATTTAAGGTAAAGATTATTTATTTTAATCTTTATTCTTCACATTAATATGCTTTTTATTTGGAAAAGGTTATGTTAATACCGAATGTATATTTCCAGATAGTAGTTGAACTTTATTGAATCTATACTTTCGGTTCCTGGATGTGCTTTCATTTCCATCAAATGTGTATTAATTAGTTTAATTTTTCTTCACATTAGATATGATGCATCCTGATAACATTCCCAAACCTAATGTGTCACAAGTTCTTTCACCTCTTGTATCTTCTATCGTAGCTAAGGCGGTAGATATTCGTTACCATTTTGAAATTGAAGAAGAGTTTGAATTACGTAAAGACATGTTGCAGTGGATTCGTATAGAGGCCACCAAACTAGGGTTTGGTGTTGTGATTGGAAGGTATGATAATGGTACGGATATAAGATGCGCATTTGTGACTTTGACATGCGACATAAGTGAGAAATATATGCGTCAGGCCTAGAATTTGAAACGCGACGACATCGATTCAAGGAAATGTGAATGTCCATTTTAGTTGCGTGGTTATCTATTGTCAAATAAGAAATGGAGATTTAATGTGATATGTGGTTTACACAATCATGATTTAAGTCTAAGGTTAGCCAGTCATCCAAATGCATGTCGACTCCTTCCAAATGAGAAGACATGTCTTTCCGACTTGAATTTGATACCGCCCAAAAACATACTTGCAACCTTGAAGTGCAAGAGACCCGGGAATACATCAAATATCAAGCAAGTGTAAAATGGGCGTTATTTATCCAAATTAGCGCTTAGGGGGGACTAAACTAAAATGCAACACCTCTTGAAACTTCTAGATGAAAACAATTATGTTTGTAGGCACCGAAGATGCGAGGATGGGGTAATAGTAAGATATATTTATTGGACTCATTCTGATTCCATTAAATAGTTTAATATGTTTCCCATCATGATCATAATTGATACAACGTATAAGACCAACAAGTACAGGCTTCCATTGATGGAACTTGGTGGTGTTACGTCGACTGAGAAGACGTATTAAGATGGTTTTGCATTTCTAGAGTGCGAAAAAAGGACAATTTTGCATGAGATTTAGAGGTTTGTCGGTCATTGTTGAAGGAACGAGAAGATATGCCGAAAGTCATTGTTATTGACCGAGATACAACATTGATGAATTCGATTGCAACAATATTTCTCACTTCTTATGGACTACTTTGTAGGTACCACATTACTAAAAATGTGAGAACTCAGGTTAAACTCGCGGTAAGTACAAAACAAATTGCAGTTGAGAATAGAAAACTGGTCAAGTAGGGCGTTATTTTGGAGAAAATTATGGATGCATGGAATGTTATAATAAATGCATCTACAAAAGATTTATATGCTGATGTTGTTTTACATTTCTGGAAGCTTTATGTGAGCTAACTCGATCTACTAAAATATTTGAAAGTCGATACAAGAAAGATTTTTTAAAGTCGATGCATCCACCAAACTCCACATCAAAGAGAAACTCAGGAATATTGCATTCCCGAAGACCACTTAATTGAAACCACCCTCTCCACCGGTGAAAACTAAAGGGAAACCTAAGAAGGTGAAACTAACACCTTACGACAATTCAACAAAGAGGAGTCCTTCATATTTGGCTCGATTTGCACATGTTTTACCGTTGTTTTATTGCTTTTTCAAGTATTATGTTGGTGTTTTGTCTGTATTTCAAGTGTTTGGTCATATGGGAGCCATTCACGAAGAAACAAAGAAATTCGGACGAAAAACATAGAAAATTAAGTTGTTTGCACTCAAGGCGTCCAACATGGCTTTCACCATAGGGGTGTCCATGATGTGGCAGGTGATGACCACATACAAAGAGGGCCAAAGACCAAGTCATGTCAATTTTATGAAGGTGGCGTTTGTAAGTTCCTGAACTTTGAGGATTGACTTAATTTTTGTAAAACAAATAATAACAACAATAATGTAATGTACAATAGGATGATTAATTTGAATAAGAAGAACAGACACAACAAGAAGTCCTATTGAAATATCAAAACATGTTATGAACTAATTCAACAACTGAAACAACATTTTGAAGAAGATGTTCTAACATCAGGCATTTGACATCACGCTTACTAAACTGATAAATGAAGTCCAGTTCTATTGTAAAGGATGCAGAATATTCAGGGAATATTATGCAACCTATATGGCGTGTGTTGTATCCCAAAATTTTCCCTCCCATTTTAATATTTCATTTACATCATGCAAACAAAGCCACAAAAATTCATGAACAAAAATTCTACAAGAGTGCGTTAACATGCAACAATCGTGTGTGGTGAAGTGAGTATAGGTGTGTGACATACATAACATGCAAAGAAGGTGTCAAGATAAAGTGATTACAGTAGAAACATCATATAAAAGGATTCACAATCAACTCACAAAGATAATATCACAAGGGTACAACTACAAAACTAGTACAAAAACTAGTCGAAACTTTGACCTAGAAAGCGTTTACAAGTCAAAAGAAGCAAAGAAAAGGAAAAGATGAAAAGAAATTAACCATGAAATGTAAAGATACATACAATACAGTAGAAAACACATCAATACATCAATCAAAGCATACAAACATTCATAAAAAGATTCACAAATGAATCACTTAAGGAAAATACATTCAATTCATACAAGTGCGAGCAAAGATGTGTACTTGCGTGTGTGCTTGAGCATACTTGTGTTAAGTGTCACATAATAGTGATGTCAGTGATGAAAATATAGAGATTATATTCATACAAATCACAAGGTCAATTAGTGTGCATCAATACCACAAATAACACATAACTATCAAAGGAAGAAGTCATGATTCCAGCCTAAAGTTTACTTAAAAAGAAGAATTTACAAATCAAGAAGCTAATCATGGCCAAGAAACAAAGTGAAGAAGTAATAAATCATGCAAGGTTAGTATCTTATGTAAGATGAGAAAAAAATGTAAACAAAATTCATTCAAATCTCATACACAAAGCACTTAACAAGCTAGGGCAAAACTAGCACAAACAAACACAAATAAGCCTTTTAAAGGCAAAACAAAAAAACAAATCAAATACCTATGAATAGAGGTTAAGGCTAAATGATGTTAGAACATAATAGGGTAATTAGCTTAAGAGCTAAACAAATCACAAACAAAAGTATCTCAAGCAAAGAAGAAGGCTTGTATTCAAAGGCACACAAAAATAGGGTTTGAAAACACCAAAGCTTATGCAATTTCAAAGCAATTGATAAAGATTAAACAAAATGGTCTTAATTAGATAATTAATACATGTATGACTTGTGTAATAGTCTAACTCAAGATGAGACTCATGAGAAACAAATGTAGAAGATAAAACTTCAATACACAAAACAAGTCACCTAATTGATTATCAACATCACAAGAGATGGAAAACACTTGCCTAAATCAATGATGGGTGATGTAAGTCAAGTGTTAAAAGAAAAATTGATACTTATAAGTCCTATGGAAGTGATCTCTCCCTATTATAAGTATCTATCATGATCTTACAAGTAAACTTTAATCCGTTATCAAATTAACAAGTTAAAGTGTCATGACATCATATGGAAGTATAGTCTCTAATGCACAAGAGCAAAGGTGATCATGGAAGATCTAAATTAGGGCTCTCAAATATCATGTACTATAGACAAAAATAAGTAAAAATTGAGTAACCATAAAGAGACAAAGCACAAAATCTCATGAGAAAACATTAAAGAACTAAACTCAAAAATAGCATTAAAAAGACCAATTTAGCTTCACATGATGCCCAAAAATATATGACAATGAAATTTCTCTCTATGGTTCAAAGAAGCATAAGAAATAGGATGAGTAATAGGTATGAAATCAATATTCAAACATCAAATAAGTGGACATGAAAGTCCTCAAGCAATCATACACATACAATTAGGTCAAAACTAAAAGATGTGACTCCTAACTTGTCACCATGATGGGTGGACGATAAAATGTCAAACAAGTATCATAGGAGAATGATAAATAAAATGAAATAGATGTATGAAACAAGATTCAAATATAACAATAAATGGACATGAAAGTCGTCAAGCAATCATACACATACAATTAGGTCAAAACTAAAAGATGTGACTCCTAACTTGTCACCATGATGGGTGGACAATGAAATGTCAAACAAGTATCATAGGAGCATTGTATGATCAATCCAATCACAAAAGATCAGAACCAAAATAGATCATATTTGAAAGAGCTTCACATGAGGTTTTCAAAGTGGTGCACAAGAGCTACCTCTTAAACCTTGATCATGAGTATCTATCTCATAAAGCGGACAATAGATGAGCATATTGTAAAAACTTTAAGGTTCAATGATGAAATCAAGTCTACAAAAGCAAATGAGGGTGAAAAAAAGAAGAACATGTCCCTCATGGATTGCACAAGTGCATTCCTTATATTTAGAATCTAAACAAAGCATTGATACATGCACAAAAAATAATTGGACAAAGGAATAGAAGCATGGTTATAAAATTGGAAAAAAAATGTTACAAGTCTTACAAGATGTCAACAAGTCAGCAACAAAAGTTTGGAACAAAGATTCACACAACTCATGTTGAAAACAAAATCAAACAAGTTAGTATAACCTAGAAAGATCCCTAATTGGAAACCCTAATTTGACTTAAATGAGAAAAATAGTAAACCTAATCCTAAAAATTTAACAAAATCAGTTCTAAGACCCTAAGGTACTACATTATCATATTCTAAACATAAATGGTCTCAAAAGTTAAGAGAGGTTAGTCAAATAATTGTAACTTCTACTCTAAGTAACCAAAGTTGACTAGATTTGAATAAATCAATCAAAAAAAGGAAAATGACCTATAAAACTAAACAAAATAGTTTTAGAAAACTTGAAACTTATAAGATTCAGAATCAATCAACTTGGATCCTTGAAAGTTTGAATAATTGAAAACAAAATTCAACTTTCAAAACTAGTTGAGATAAAGCTCAAACTAGACAAGTTTTGTAAAGTATTTTTGAAAAAATAGAAATTAAATTGATAAATTAAGACCAAATTAATTTTAATGATCTCGGGACATTCAAGGATTCAAATAAAAAATTAAATGACATTTACAAGTTTTAAATGATCAACAATTAAATCAAAACTTGTGATCCAAGCAACAAGAACCCTAAAAAAAAATACATACAAACCCAATATTCAAAATTAAATATAATTAGTGATATAAATTACAAACAAAATTCTAATATCAGTATAAGACTATGAGGACCCTAAAAAGTATTTTTTGGGATTTTTTATATTCAAGGAAAATGGTGAAAGTAATAAAAATTCAAAATATGATATGCAAATTGAATATTTAATGCAAAAATTGCTTAATCATGCAAAAATACAAAACTCATGAAATAAAATTCATAAATGTATTATACATGAATAAAATGATTTAAAATATTTTTTATTCAATTTTTATATGAGGAAAATTAATTTTAATGGCAATTAAAAATGATAAATATGCATGGAATGCAATATAATGCATGAATTTATTTAATTATGTAAAAATTAGAAAAATAATTAAATAAAAATCAAGAACTCATCACAAACCAATCAAAGGGCTCAGAATAATTTTTGTGGAATTTTTTATCATGGAAAAACATTTTTTCAAGAATTTACAAGAAAAACTAAATAAAAATTAATTAAGTCAAAATTAATTAATCTCTGAATTTATTTAACCAATCAAAATATTTACAAAAAATCCAGAAAAGTTCCATGAAATATTTTAAGTTGATGAGAACCTATGGTATTTTTTTTATAAAATTTCTAAAATTGTTGAGCACAAAATAAAATGAATGAAAACTCAAATATAAAGAATTAAATAAAATTAAATAAAATGCAAGCTAGTCAATCAGATCGCGCCACCTAGTCATCTTCTACCTCCAGCCTATGCCCTAACACGCGTTTGTAATCAGGCCATGCACCCATGTTCAGAACACCATATCTTACTTATTTCCTAACCATTTTTTATGATTCAAAGCACAAAATGTAGACAACATGGCAAGGAACAACAAGCAACTCATAGATTTCAAAAAGATCAACCATACATCAAGAAATCAGGCCATAAAAAGTGCAAAAATCATCCATATGCAAATTTTCAGAACTTAATATTATGCAACACACTTCAAAAACAAGCACAAATATACATCAAACCTAATGTTTGGCCAGCTATACCCACGCATACATGCTTTATTTCAAACAAAACCAACTGAAAATGGAGATTTGAGTTTTGAAACTTACCTCTTGAGTTGAGAAATAAACTCAACTGGTGCCTCTGAACAATAAGAAAACCACTCCTCTTAATCTTCTTAGCTTCAATAAAGAGGAATAAGTGAAGAAATGAGCTCTAGAAATCAAGATTCGAAGAAGAACTTTGAGAGTGAGAAAAAGTTCAAATCTGAGTTGCTGAGGGAAGAGGCGTCTAGGGCAAGAATGAGTGAGTTGATGAGATTATATAGAGTGATAAGAATGAGGGTATAATGGTCTCAGCCTCAGAAATTCGTTGGGAAGAATATTTTCAAAAAAAATCAGAAAAATAAAGTGTGAGTTGTGTTGTGCGTTTTGCTTGCCTTACAGCTCAAGTTTGTGTCGTTTTAGCCTTGTACTATTGAGTAAAATTGGGGTAGAGAATCATAGAATAATGAGCTGGCTTGAATTATTACATAGGATGGAATTTGCAAAACTCAGAAAATTGCCTTAAATGGCAATATTTGAGGGAATGTAGTACAATGCAATTAGTGTGCACGCTTGGCTTTATTAGGTAAGCAAAATATGAAAGCAAATCGTGCAAATCATGTGCACTAAAGACCTGAAACGATCCCAAAACAAAACATGCAAAAATATGGAAAATGCAAGCAGCCATGGAATCCTTTGGTCAACTCTCTTTGAATCATGAAAAATGGTGGAGAAATGAGTGAGTTTCGAAGCTTAGGATTTGAGCAAAAATGGTGGATACGTCTTGCGCACGAGAAAATTCAAGAAATTTCAAGGATCAAATTCTCTTAAACCTCTCGTGCGTTTTGTGGCTTTCTTTGGGCCAAATAAATATCTCTTCATGTAGGTCATGATAGGGCTTAGAATTTTTCAAATTGATGAAGTTTTGATTGAGAAATAAGGTTTAGGTTTTGAGCCACTGCGCGTGTGAGCTTGCATGAAGTCAGGTTTTGACATGAATTTCCAGCAACCATAACTTGATCAAAACTTGACCAATTGAGATGGTTCAAAGTTTGTTCCAAAGCTCTCCAAGTAACCTTCAAAATGCACGAAGCACATTTTCAAAATTGGACTTAAATTAGGAGAAACAAGCCCTTACATCATGCTCACCATGTGTTTGTTAAAAATACGCACGCAGGATGACCAAGAGAAGGCAAGCTTGCATATTTTGTGCACGGAACTTGTAACTCAAATATCTTTCAAATGGTGCATTTTTGAGAAATTTTACACATTGACAAACTTGTATAATTTTTCCCAAGCTTTCTAAAAATGTATGGTATGCAGCCATTGGATAAAAAAATGAGAAATCTATGACATTTTAAAGTTCTATAGGGTGAGGACTTGGAAAATTTTCAAACTTCAAATAACTTCAAGAACAAGTTAACTCCAATTTCTTCAACCTTCTTGATTCAATGGTGAATTTGATCATGAAATATGAAAAAAGGATATTTGAATTGATGATTGACCAAAAGTCCACTTGGTCAACTTTTGACTTTGACTAATTTTGACCAAATGACCATTTTCCCCCTTGTGATCAATTGACTTGCTTCCGATCAAAATTGAATCTCAATCTTTCAACCATGGATTCCTAACAACATAAAGAAACACATGAAATCAAGTTTGAGTGAAAAATCTAGGGAAAAAACCTGATTGTATCCAAAACCCTAATTCTGCACCTTGTGTTAGGAGATAGCCAACCAAGCTTCAAAACCTCAAATCTTCTAAATGTATTGAGAAATTCTTTGAACCATGATAACACAAATTATAATAGGAAGATGATACTTCAAGAAATTGACTTAACCCAACTTCAAACTTCACAATAGGCCAAAACCCTAATTTCATCAAATGAATGACATAGATGAATTCCTCATCAATTCTTTGCAATACTTCAACTTTTGAGGGATCAATGAGATAAATGATATGTCTTGAGCCATAATAACTCATTGTGGCTTGAAAAATACAAAAACACGAGATCCTGAGATTCCCTTAGAACCACTTGCTAGCACAATCAACCTCCATAGCTTGTAGAGGACTTGAGAACCAAAGAACTTTGATCCTATCACAATATATGAATGCAATGCAATTGATGTTTATGATGAAACAAAAGCCTAAATCAAGAGGGTAAATTTTGGGGTGCAACACCTGCGAATCAACATATTCAACATAGTTTCCACAAAATAAACCAACCAATATTACCTACTAATATGTCCGACTTACCACGACAAATTTCAAACAATTCCAGACAACCAATTATAGCGCTTAATTTACTAATTCGGTTAATTCAGTACTGGTTTTACTATTATGCTATTACTACTAGCTACTTGTCACTATTATGCTGAAAACTTGGCTTATTGATATGCCTACTTTTCCTGCATCTAAAAATTATGCTATCATCAAAACTCAACCCTGTTACTAAAAATACAGTATCTGTTAGAGGACTTGTTGTTGAATGTTTTCTTGTGTCTTTTAAACTTATCTGCACAAGGCTAACTTGTAATATCACAGCCTTAACTTTACTAGTATATTTATTCTAACATAATATGTCTCAATTACTTACATGTACCTTTATAGTAATTAATCACTACCTACTTAATTGAAAAGACAAAATCCAAGCAAACTTAATTGTACTGCACACGTATCAGGTAAACAAAAGAAAATAAAGTGGCAAAGTAGAAAAATGACTCAAGGAACATGGTGGGCGCCACCTCCCTTATATATATATATATATATATATATATATATATATATATATATATATATATATATATATATATATATATATATATATATATATATATATATATATATATATATATATATATATATATATATATATATATATATATTCTTCTTTCTTCTTTCTACAAATAGAGCCACAATAACTTACTTAAAATACAAACCTTGCCAAATATCAAACAAAATACTACTTGTAAGCTCACGTGGCCACAAGAGGATATGAAGGAGAGAAGTGGGCTCCCACCCTAGCCAAGGGGCGCCCGCCCCCTTAAGTATGTGGGGCCCACTCTTCTATTCTCTTAAAATATGGGACGATTGTCCCTACCATTCTTCTTCTTCTACCTATGTATCTTATGTCAATACAGCATCATGTATTCTTATTATTCCACTCAGATTGTTCACCATTTTTCAGAATTATTTTTGACTCAGTAATTTAATTTACATCCTGTACCAAAATAATTTCTACGACAACACAATATCAACGACATTCACATACATAATTTTATTCAGCACAATTTCATCAATGACAATCAAAGTTTAGCAGAATCAAACACCACAAATTTAACACAGACAATAGAAAAACTATAATCCCAATCCTACATATTAATCATCATATTCTCGGTTATAAAATCTGAACCCCTCTCTTACCTTGGATTGAAGGCAGCTCGAATTAACAGCGAATTTGACGAATCTAACCGGGCCCTAATTCTGCAACAGATAGACTAATATGAATTTTCTTGTTTTTTATTCAATTTACCAAAATTAATTCAACACTACCTAGTATCTGTAGGAGACTGGTTTTTCTACCCTTTCGGTGATCAACTTGCAAGCTCTGGTTTTTCTTTCTCTCACGTAGCAGTATTATTTTTTTCTAACTTCTAACCCTACCCACTTAGTAAGACCACTTTATATATAGCACTTGTTTATACTACTTTCTGTTCAATTCTTAATGGGATTACAAATAACACCTCTATTTTTGCTATTTGTCTCACACAACTTAAGTCAACTACATTAATTAATATTCTAATAAAACTAACGTTATTTCTAATATTAATTTCTTCCGTCTAATCCGACTCGTTACTCAATTATCAACTTAACCGTTTAACTAACATATTAATCCCATAATGCCTCTCATAATAATTCAGATAATTCTCGACTTTGATTAATTCCAACAAATAAATCCTTAATAATTCATTTAAATAATTAAATGAATTTCAGGGAATTATAACTCTCCCCCACTTAGGATATTTTCGTCCTAAAAAATTTATCCGACACAACCATCCTTAACTTCGCCTCTACATCTAACCTTCCGATATAACAACAACTTACTATAAATAAAATTCAATGCGCACGTGCAACTCTCTTCAACTCACTCAGCAGCAATCATAGTAATTAACGAAGTTCTATCTATGAAACACATACCTCTAGTAGGTACGTCCTCATTAGTTGTCTGAGTTCCAGCCAACGTGAACACCTTCCCATCGATTTGCACCTTCTTTAGCTTCTGACACTGACTACCAATGTGTCGCTCTTCACCGAAATTAGAAAAAACCATCTCTTTATGCTTACATTCAAACATAGCATATCCGGTCTTGCCACAACAGAAACACTTCTTCACTTCATAGTTGCACACATTACTCTTATGACCAGGCTTCCCACAATTGCAACAAGTCGCACTAGCAGGAGTATCTCCCCCACTAGTTCTCTGAACTTCAGCAACTTCATGTTTACCTCTACCAACTAGAGCATCATATGGCTTACCGCGACTCTAATGATGCTTGCCTCTTTTCTCTCTAACGATCTTATAGTGAGCATCGTTATCCTCCTCATAAATTCTGCAGCTATCAACCAAATCAGGAAATACACGGATCTTCTGATACCCAATTACCTTCTTGATCTCAGAGCGCAACCCATTCTCAAACTTGATGCACTTTGAAAATTCAGCATTGGCACCATCAAAATGTGGATAAAACTTAGTCATCTCGACAAACCTTGCAGCATATTCAGTAACTAACTTATCCCCTTGCTTAAGCTTAAGGAATTCAATTTCCTTCTTACCCCGAACATCTTCAAGATAATACTTCCTCGTAAACTCTCTACGGAACACAACCCAAGTGATCTCTTCACCTGCAACTTCCAACCTCGACGCATCTCTATCCACCAATCATCAGCTTCGACTGCCAGCATATGAGTACCATATCGAACCTTCTGCGCTTGAGTGCAATCCATCACACAAAAGATTCTCTCCATCTCTTTCAACCAGTCCAACGCTCCATAAGGATCATACTTTCCCTTAAAGGTAGGAAGATTCTCCCACTAAAACATCGCCAAGCTACGGGATCCAACATCTCCATTAACATTCAGCTAATTTTGCATAGCCTGAGCCATAGCTTCCAAAGCAGCAGCAATCACAACATCGTTCCTTCCAGCCATCTCAACTTATTACTACAACATAAACAATGGTTATAAATAATTAACAATTCTCGATTGTTAAACGACTCGACAACTTGGTCAGACGGAACGACCTGCTCTGGTACCACTAATGTAATACCCCATTTCTACCCGATAATTATAAACAAAAATCAGAGTGATAAAGTTCCAATCAAACATGGGATATCACATTTTCAACTTTAAACCAATCGCATAAAACTCATTACGACAGATACATAACACATATAAACAGGGAGAAACTCATACAACTATTTAGTCCTAAAAAATAAATCTTTAATAAAACCATGCAGCGGAGTTCACAACTTCAAACTTCAACTTATAGCATCTTTGTCTAACTTGAAACAACCAAAATTAAACTTCTCCAATAACAATTAAAATTCAACTTAAAACAACAAAGAGTAAAACAAGGGTTCATCCCCCTCCGAGTGCTACGTATCAGAGCAAATGACACCAACTCAAACTAATAACGGTAACAACTACTCTCCTTGGTTACCTGCACGCTACTCACACAGAGGCAACATCACAACAGAAGGGGTGAGATATCGAATGATATAAACAAAAATATGATAATCAATATATTAGACTAGAATCATATAATTTTTCACCTCTTCACAACTACTGGTAAGTAACAATCAACAAGCATACAACACAAAAACAACTCCAAAATGCAACTCAACTATGCATATATATATGTGGTACCATTGGAGCAGAACTCCCAACTTAAAATTTGTCAGTTTATCGAGGCATTCAACAAGCATGAGCCTTCAACTTTCAACGTAGTTCTATCAAGGCCAGCTTAATCATGCAATGTATGCGACATTATGAATGTCATACAACAAAACAACTTAGAATATGCATCAACTACATCAAATTAATTCAACACTGGTCATTTAGACCTACAACTCAAACATGCCCAAAAATCGGGATAATTCAAATTATTCATCTTTTCTTCTTTCTACAAACAGAGCCACAATTATTTACTTAAAATACAAACCTTGCAAAATAAAAAACATAATACTACCTGTAAGCTCACGTGGCCACAAGAGGGTATGGAGGTGAGAAGTGGGGCGCCCACCCTAGCCAAGGGGATCCCCCCCTTAAGGTTGTGTGGCCCACTCTTCTATTCTATTAAAATGTGGGACGGTCGTCCCTACCATTCTTCTTCTTCTACCTATGTATCTTATGTCAATACAACATCATGTATTCTTATTATTCCACTCAGATTGTTTACAATTTTCCAGAATTATTTTTGACTCAGTAATTTAATTTACATCCTGTACCAAAATAATTTCTACGACAACACAGTATCAACGACAGCCACATACATAATTTTATTCAGCACAATTTCATCAATGGCAATCAAAGTTTAGCATAATCAAACACCACAAATTTAACACAGACAGTAGAAAAACTATAATCCCAATCCTACATATTAATCATCATATTCTCAGTTATAAAATCTGAACCCCACCCTTACCTTGGATTGAAGGCAACTCGAATTAACAACGAATTTGGCGAATCTAATCGGACCCTAATTCTGCAACAGATAGACTAATATGAATTTTCTGGTTTTTAATTGTATTTTACCTTTTCGGTGATCAACTTGCAAGCTCTAGTTTTTCTTTCTCTCACGTAGCAGGATTGTTTTTTCTAACTTCTAACCCTAGCCACTTGTAGCAACCGGCTAAAAATATTGAGAGTCGCCACCATTAATTTTTGTCTAAGGATGGGAGATTAACGGATAACCCTAAATTAAAACGGAGATCCTAGGTTCTTAATTCTATTAGACGAAGGGAAGGTGTTAGAAACCCTTCATCTACCTTGTTCGCAAGGATACTAGGGTTTATATTTTCTAGGTTTATGAAAATGGGTTTTAAATTTTAATAGTTGGACTCGCCTCGACTTTAACTGAGTGCCTACGTATCTCCTTGCGAAGAATCAGAGTCCAATTTCATAGTTCGTAGTGCTTGTTGGTGTTTTTATAGGATCGCGTAGAATTACTTTCAAAATTATCCTTGAACCTTGTCTGAGTTGTAAGTTGAGTGATCGTAACGTAGTTCACAGTTAAATTTTGAAAGAAATTCTCCTTAATCCTTTTTCGAAAATATCTTGAAATTTGTTATGTTAATAAAAAAATAGTTTAATCGTTGGTTAGCTATTTTAATATTGGTTGGTCGATAAAGAGTATGGTAGGACATAGATTGGCAGAAATCCGCTATAGTCTCCTCATCACGTGGACAAATATTGGTCACGTGTGATTCGTCATGAAGGTTGCGGAGGGAGTCTTCAGTGAATTGCGTGGATTTTAATATCTTTTTTCTAAAATATAATTAATTTTTTTAAAAAAAAAGTTTAGAATTTATTTAATTCAAATTTTTTTGGATATACACAAACTAAATAATTTCTATCTAAAAAAAACTAAAAGCATATTTCTTTGTATTTCATAATTAAAGGACTTAGTATTTTTTTGAATCCTTTATGACAGGGAAATGTTACTCCAATTGAACTCCAACCAAATTAAATGAAAAACTAATTAAATAAAAGCTCAATTGAAATAGAATAGTTAATTTCTAGGAAACTTAAGGGTGTAATATTAGGCAAAGAGAAGATTTAAAATTGGGCCTAGAGTCACGTTTCCTAAAACCCCAATTCTAACAAATTTGACATTAATTACTTGAATTTTCAAGTTGAATGAAAGTTATTAAAATAGGAATAAAACATAAGGAGAAATTTGATGATGGCACGGTATGGAATGGGAACAAATTAATTAGAAAAGAGTATACAGCAATTCAAATGGCCATTTTCCCTTGAATTTTCCAACTATTGAATGACCTCTTAGTAAGCAACAAATATCATTTTTTACAATAAAATAAAAAACGAATAAGAAAGCTGAACCACAACTTAAGAGATAACGCATTTGGAGCAGTCCCTTTCCTCTCTTACTCCACGACTCTGTTTCTTTTTTGTTCTTCAATTTCCTTAATCAAGCACAACAATCCTACAAAACTTAGAGAATAAAAATAACAAAACATGAAATTCAAATGATATCATTAATCAGAACTCGACGATGAGATATGTGTGTAGCCCATACCAATAAAGTAGTAGCTCATACCAATAAAGCCCAATAGTTATCTTAGTCACTAAGATTAAGAATCTTGACATATGTGTGTCCATGTGTAAAATAAGATCAAATAACTATAAAAAATTGTACCAAGTGAGATTCAAATTTATGGTCTCATATTTGTAAGTTTTACTATTTACCAATTGTATTATGTTACTTATTCAAAGTAAAAGCTAATTGAAAGTATACGAAGGCGAACAATTATTTGTTATTTAAAAATACAAATAATTTGAAATAAATTATTATATTTTCAAATTAACTTGAGAACAAATTTTTATAAAATTCAAAATGGTAGCGTAGATAAACCAAATAATTTTGACCGTAGAAATAAGGGCGAGCAAATTTGGGGCATGACACCACTTAGTAAGACCTCTTTATATATAGCACTTGTTTATACTATTTTTCGTTCAATTCTTAATGGGCTTACCAAAAACACCTCTATTTTTGTTATTTGTTTGACACAACTTAACCCAACTACATTAATTAATATTCTAATAAAACTAACATTATTTTTAATATTAATTTCTTCCGACTAATCCGACTCATTACTCAATTATCAACTTAACCGTTTAACTAACATATTAATCACATAATGTCTCTCATAATAATTCAGATAATTCTCGACTTCGACTAATTCCAACAAATAAATCCTTAATAATTCATTTAAATAATTAAATGAATTTCAGGGAGTTACAGTCAATGTGTTCCCCTCGAAGCTGAGAGGTAGTATTGTTCTTGGAGGAAGCTTGTAAGGAACTCCAAGTTGTTGTTTGTAGTTAGGGGAAAGGTTGTAAACATAGGAGTTTAACCTCGAGTCTTACCTAGGTATTTGCATGGAAGTGTGTCTTCCTGTTTGTTCTAAATTGTTGTCTATGATTGATGAGGGATTGAGGATGTCCTCATATCTAGGTGAGTCTTAGATAGAAGTTGCACAAGGTAGTGATTATGATGGAAAGTTGTAAACATGTTTTTGTTTAAACTTTAAACTGATACTATAGTAGACTTATCCATTGCTCGGTATGCCCCTAGAGTAGGAAGGTTGTTTCGAACTGAGTTAACAATTATGTGTGTTATTTATTGATTTTCAGTATTTGTTCTTAACTGTTTATGCCTTGCTTTTCTATTTCTGTCTGACCATATGTCTTGACATCCTCTTAGGACATCTGGGTTCTGTCATACCAAAATTTCACATATATCTCATCAAATATTCATGTTTTTCACCAACTCATATAGCATATGATCATCAACAATCAACTTTTATAGCATAGATTCACACCAATTTTACATCAACAACAATAAAATCAACACCAACAACACAAAACATAAATCACAATCAATATAATCATGGAGGTTTTGCACAAACCTATCATAATTCAATCAACAACTTCATAAAAGAGAAAAGAGGCTAACGGATCCCTCTATCCGTTAAGCTTAACACCCATTATAAAACATGTCCCCCTTTTCTTGATAATGCCGAAAAACTTAAGTTCTTCGAGATTGCAGCTCTTACTCTTTCAATTCTCTCTACTAGAATTTGTCTCCTCTTCTTTTTTATCCCTCTATCATTATATAGAGAAAAATCCTGTTTTATTCTATTTATTTGATTTTCACTGAATCTCTTAATTTTTAATGAATTTTATTTAACTTATTCTATTTTATTAAAAATCACAATTTTAACCCAAAACTTCTTAGTAATTGTAATTATTTAAATTCTCTACTATTTTTAATATTTTTAAATAAATAAACTATCAATTTACTATTATTATTTCTCTAAAATAATCAGTAAATATTTAAGAAATAAATAAAAAATTAAAATTAAATTAAATTAAAATTTTAGAGTGCTACATTTTATCCTCGCATTAATGCAATAATAGCTTATTGCTAAAAAAATAAAAAATTAACCAATATTATTGGTAATTAAAATGTATGATTATTTTATTATTATTTATGATAGTGATAAGTGGAATTATAAAAACAAATTTGACAAACAAACCCACATAGTCTGGAAAGTCTCAAGAATAATGGCTACTGGTACAACCATCCAGTGTCTTCTATCTATCATCTTCCTTACCCTTGTTATCAAAGGTATAATTTTTATTTATCTTCTTACAACTTTCACAAACTTGTATACTAATTTCTTCATGATGAATCTCATATTTTCTGATTTTCAGGATCCTCTAGTGGCTGTTCGTTGAACAACATAACTATTGGAACAACAAGGAGTGGTAGAGAAATAAACGACACGCCAGAGTGGAACGTGGTTGTGACCAACAATTGTAACTGCATACAAAGCCAATTAACGTTGACCTGTACAGGTTTCAAAACTCTAGAACCCGTTGACCCTTCAGTTCTTTCTGTCACAAATGATGTTTGTCTTCTCATCAAGGGAAAACCCTTGCCTCCTTTTGGTTCTGTTGAATTCTCTTATGTTTGGTATCCTCCTTTTGTTATGTGGCCTAAAAGCTCTACCATAGGATCTTGTAACTAATACAGATTCATGTTAGAATTTTTGTTTTCGACATGTAAAAACTTTTACAAGGGTATAGTTTGTCTTTTATTTATGTATAAAATTTATAATTTATAATCATAAATAATAGGTAATGATTAAAAAATGGTTGTGATCGCATTCTACTTTTGTAATTTTAGTTGATATAAGTGTTACATGTAAAATGGTGGGATAATTTCTCACAACATTGCATATAACGTGATTCTTCTCCTATTTTATTAGTTGTCAATTTGATTCTTGAAAAAATGTAAGAAACAATAGAATTTATGTAAAAGTATTGTGATTCTATTGTTATAATAAAGCAAAATTTTAATTTAAAATTTTAATATTCTGATACATGTAAAAGCAAATTTTTTTTTTTAAGGGCAAGGCCCAGAAAATATATAAAAGAAAAAGTAGGTACAAAAATAAGGGGGCAAGAACCTGACCGCAAATCTATTTAATCCTGTAATTAGGAATACCTAATCTGTTTCTATCAAAATCAACCAAAATAGTTGGATGGTCATCGTTCCACCACGTAAAATTAGAAACATTTAGACCTAAATTAGCTAGCTTATCTGCACAATGATTACCTTCCCTAAAAATGTAGGAGGCCAAAAAATTGTTACTACGCATTTTAAACAAACATAAATCCCAACGACTTCGAATTTTCCAAGGAACCACAGAAGAATTGTTAAAAGCCTGGGCAACCAATGAGGAGTCAGTTTCTAACCAAATACTAGTCCAATTGTTATTATAAGCACATTCCATGGCAATAATGGCCCCCATGAGCTCTGAGAGTAAGGCATTTATTGACCCTAAATTGCAGCAAAAACTACCAAGGTGGCCACCTGCATCATTATGAAAAATCCCCCCACAACCAGCTCTAGTATGAGTACCAGCGGAAGCTCCGTCAACATTAACTTTCACCCACCCGGGGAGGGGCGGAGACCAAAGAACCTCCGAAGCAATTTTGGGCCGGGGAAGATGAATGTCTACCTTGAATTTCTTTAAAATAACAAAGTCCGCAATGGACGAATTAGCACAACCAGAAGTTAACTTACCAAACATTGTTGTAGTAGATAAATGCTGGCGCGGAAAGTATGCCACGGAGAATGCTTGTCTTGGAACCTAGCTAAGTTCCTTGTTTGCCAAATACAAGAAACCGTGTTCAAAACTGCAGCCAAAAGAATCACATGATGTTGGCGCGAGTGTAATTCTTCAATAATTTTTAAACAATCAGCCACATTCCCTATAACAATATTTAACTCCAAAAGACTACCAAGCTAGTGCCAAATATTTTGCGCCAACTCACAATCGAAAAAGATGTGGGAGGTGGTTTTAGTACAAGTAAAACATAAACTATAAACCGAAGGACCATGCAGACCGCAAAGCATCAAATTATCATCAGTCGGAAGTTTATCATGAAACAAATGCCAAAAAAGAAGAGACTTAGATGGAGGGATGGCGTTGTTCCAAAGCTTGCTTCCCCAAGAGCTAATGTTAAACCGACAACAATAATTATACGCCTTTTTGAGAGTAAGAATGTCATTATCCTCCTTCTGCCAAACCATTTTATCAGTCTCTTGAGAGTTGACCAAACTAGAATCACACATAATCTCTAACTGAGGACAAACACTGAGAATCTCTGGCGGGATGACAATTTTGTCCCCATTAATGAAATCCTTCAAAGTGTGAGAGTACTTTGAAATAATTATCTTTCCAAATATTTATAGAACCCCATTTCCAACCAGTCAAAAAGAATTGTCAATAATAGTGGAAAGAAAAGATTTACAGCCTGACCAAATGGAAGATATAATATGATACGAAACACATCTACCTTTTTTAAAAATTCTAGCCTTCAAAATGATTGCCTAATCCTCATTACCATTAACCAAACTCCAACATTGACGAAGGCATGCAGCATCATTTTACTCCCTTAGCGATCTCAAACCCAATCCGCCCTCCTTGATCCCTTTGCAACAGTGTTTCCAAGCTACCGTAACCAGTTTCCTTTTTTTAATATCGGCACTCCAAATGAAATTTTGACACCACCCTTCAATCAACTTGACAATGCTAATTGGCCAAGCATAAATCATAATCGAATAAATCGTCATGCTTTGAATAACCGAACGAACAAGTTGACCTTTTCCCGCGATAGAGAGCAAACAAGCTTTCCACAAAGCCAATTTACACTTAATTTTGTCTGCCAACGGTTGGAAATACAAGGCTTTGGGCCTGCCTTTAAAAATGGGAACTCCTAAATAGATAAAAGGCAAGAACCCCTTATAGAAACACAAACGGCCAACAAGGTACCTGTGCCGAGAATCCGACATGGAACCAGCATACATAAAGGATTTAGAATTATTACAAACTTGACCAGAAACCTGTGCATAAGAAGCAAACAGAGATGAGACAACATCCAAAGAAGAAGAGCTGCCTCAGATGAAAAGAATGATATCATTAGCATAGAGAGTGTGAGATGGAACTTGAACATTTCTAGCCGCATTCATAAGCTTGATTTTGTTCTCCGATACTAAATTGGATATACCTCTGCTGAGAACCTCTTCGGCTATGCAAAATAAAAGAGGAGATAAAGTGTCCCCTTGTCGAACTCCCCTTTGACAATTGAAGAACCCATGAAGTTGCCTGTTGATAACAACCGAGACACTGGCAGAAGAAAGAATGCTCTTAATCCATAAACAAAATTTCTCACAAAACCCAAATTGATGCAACTCCTTTAACAAAAAGTTCCAGCTCAAAGTATCAAACGCTTTAACAACATCAACTTTCAGCATGACATTTCCACCAATAGTCTTCCGATGAATCAAATTTGCAACTTCAGATGTAAGACTAATGCAGTCTCGAATACTTCTACCTGCTATGAAACCTTTTTGCTCTTTGGAGATGATTTGAGGAAGCAATTTTCCAACCTATCCGCCAAAATCTTAGAGATGATTTTAAACTTAAAGTTCGCAAGCGCTACTGGTCTATATTGCTCAATACAATCTGCCTCATTAACCTTGGGGATTAAAATAAGAGAATTTGAGTTATAACCTGGCATAATCCAGCCATCTTTGAAAAACTGCAGAGTCGCATTTAGAACATCATATTTAATCACGTGCCAAAAGGTTTGAAAGAAAATCAGACCAAATCCATCCGGACCAGCGGAATTGTCACGGTTGAGATTGAAGACAACATCATAGATCTCAGAAATAGTAGGCATCATTGTTAAAAGATGATTGGTTTGCTCCTTGAAAAGATTCAGAATAGTCTCCTCCGCCAAGTTATTACCCTGCAAAACAGAAACAGTGTTAAATAAATCCCTAAAATGCCTCACGACATTCTCCGCTATCATCTCCTGGCCATGATAATCAACCCCACCAATCTTCAAAGAGTTTATGGCTTTTGTGGCATTCCTAACTTTAGTGATTCTATGAAAGAATTTTGTATTTCTATCTCCCTCAACAAACCAATTAACTCTAGCCTTCTCCTTCCAGAAAATCTCCTCCACATTTAGAGACAAGTCTAATTTAACCTGAGCAGTTTTCTCTAACTCTGCCAGCTCATCACTATAACCATTTGTCTCCAGCTTCTCTTGAATCTCTCCCAAAACTTTTTCTGCTAACTTGACGTATTCGTGAATATTGCCAAAAACAGAATAATTCCAGTATTTAAGATTTTTCTTAAGAATTTGCAATTTCTTCGCTAGGATGTACACTAGACATCCCACAACATGAGTTTTCCACGAATTAACCACAACCCTATTGCAGTCGGGATGCAGGGTCCAAGCATGAAGAAACCGAAACTAGGACTGGTACCTAGTGGAATTGCAATCAAAATGGAAAAGAATAGGATAGTGATCAGATATGTTTCGCACTAGAGTGGAAAAAGATGTGACTGCACAAGCATCAATCCACAATTGATTACAAATAGACCTATCCAAACGCTTCTGAGTATGGTTGATTCCGCTTCTACTGTTTGACCAAGTGAACCTGGCTCCACTGGTGGGAATGTGAATCAAATTATTGTTGTCCAACCAAGTGGCGAACTCCTCCATAGGACCACGAGCAGGAGAATAAGAACCACTGTATTTGTGCGCGCCAATGATTGTGTTGGAATCCCCAATTATGCTCCAAGGGATATCCTGAGTATTCAGCAAATCCTGCAGCTTGCTCCATAAAGATCTTCTAGCTATATAACAAGTTGAGGCATACACCACTGAGAAACCCAAACTAGATCCATTGAAAGAAAACTCGAAAGACACATGTTGATCCCCAACATCCAACACTTTTGGATCTAAACTTTTATCACACAAACACCAAAGATTAGGATCATGTTGAGATCTACTATTAACTGCAAAAACTTTGAGGTTTAACCTTTGAAGCCAAGATAGTGGAAAATACTGAACCTCCATTCACGGCTCCGAAATAAAAACAAACTTTGCCTTATTATTCAGAATCAACCTTTTTAACGCCAATTTTGAGGGAGAGTTGGCGATTCTTCTCACATTCCAATAAATGCAATTCATTGGGAGGCTTGTGAACTACCAGGCCTGGACCAGGTTGTATACTCGCTCCTTGTTTTGTTTTTTATTCTGAGACTTTTTCCTCGATTTTGAATGTACTTGCTGAAATCCATCCTCATCTAACAAGTTCTTCTCCCCTACACCTACACCTTGCCTCGCCTGTTTAACTTCCACCATAGTTTCCCAAGAAGACTTCAAAAATTCTTCACCTGCTTTCCCTGTTGTAACCTTACCCTTGCCAACATCAAATGTGGCATCAATAAAACTAGAGTCCTCATCAGAATGTACTTCTTCTCTCTCCTCTATATAATTTGAAGTTGGAGCTAAGGCAGTCGGGACCAAAAGATTCAAGTTCTGCCCTGCACTATCCCCAATTCCTATGTTGTTTCCTTCATCCTTCATATGGATTTATGTCTCTAAAATGTTATCCACTTCCAAAACATTCCCCTCCTGAATTCCATATCCAACTCTGCAACAGGAATGTTCTCCTCCTAACTTCCATCTGCATTATCTGTAGCAACATCCTCCTGCCTCTTAGTGCTTCTCTCTTGAGCCCCATTCTTAGTAACCTTTAGTTGTGGTTTATTCACCCCACCTTGATCACTATCTTCCCTCCTTTTACAATTGTTAGAATTTTGACCCACCATAGTGTTTACTGTGGAAAATGTTAAACAATCGCTGGTCCTCCCAAAGTCCTAAAACTAAGGGTCACTCGCAAGATCGACCAGTTGATCCTAAGATATGTGCTAAGATTTGTGAAATTATACTGATTCTTTCGAAATCCCTGCCTAAGAAATGGTTTCCTAAGACTGAGGGAATAAGTACAACGACTTTCCACACAATAGTTCAGGTTCGACCGACAGGTAACTCGTGACCGACGGAGACAAAAACCTAAATAACTTGACAAATCTGAGTATTCACTATATTTTGACCTACTATGGTGACTCGTGACCAGCAAAATGTTGTGACTTCAGGTCTGTTCTAAATGAAATAAGGGTCGAAAGACTCTTTTGTCAATTCGAAACTTGTAACAAAGAGAGCATCAACATACACAAAAACACAAAGTGATTGCTGAAAAGTAAATAGAATGCAAGTAAAAGTTTCAAAGAAAACAACTGAAATGTAAAGGTTTTGCATTGAAATAAAGGTGGTGATTCATGTACATCAAATACTTTCGCAACTCTTTCTTCCTGACACTCGGAATTGGGCAGAGTTTTTGCAAGTACTTTGAGTATACAAGTGAACACACCAAGTTTACACTGAGATAACTTATTTATAATATTTACAAAGTAACTGCCTAAAAAATAATCTACGGCTGGCGTTCGAAACTTGAAGAAATCGCTTCATAAGATTTTGCCACCTGTTTGACGCTTAAGCAAAAAAAATCTTTGATAACTACCCACAATCTTGAACTTGAATCTTTCCCGCTTCTGGCTTATAAAAGTAAACCGCTCCTAACCTCGACGCTTTCCTTCATCAAAGGCAAAACAATGAACTTTCTCTAAGTCCAAAATCCACCATAATCGACTAGGCTCAGCTTCGACTATTTCCTTTGCTATTTAATATTTTGGTTGAATCGACCAATTTCCACGTTTTTGTCCCTCTGGTCGACATGCCTCTTTTTAGACATCCTTATCTTAGTTTTTTCCTTGGTCATATATTTCAATCTTCTAAAGAACCCTTAATCTTTAAGGATCGACCCTTAACTTACAAGGACGTTTGCATTTAATATGTACTTTTGAATACCTTAAGAAATTTCAATGTAACACATATAACAGAAATCAGGGAGGTTTTCGTATTCTAGTTCCACCAAAACCCTTACAAAGTGACCAAAAGGCCTATCAAAACTACTACTGTTGGAGGCAGAATCAATGCATAATGGCGTTCCGACACGGCTCGCAATAGCAAAGACAATCTTTGGCCTCCAATATTCTTGGGCCAATCCGTGAATTCTAACCCAAACTTGCGCAGAAGTTTGTTTAAGAAGTGAAGGATTGAAATCCCTACTCCAAGTGAAAAGCTTTAGCAACCCAGGACTCAAGTTCCAGTTTTGCACCGACCTCACTCTGCGGACATCTTCCAAACACGAGAAAGAGAACTCATAGTACCCTTTGCCCAAAGATGTTAATCCCCATTTTCCAATTGATTTCCACAACCCCTGAAGCTTTTCTTTCAAACTCTTGACTGTTAACGGCGAAGAGCCTTTTGACCAAAAAACTCTGTCATGCAGATTGTGCTTGCACGCATCCACTCCCTTGTGCTTGCAAACATTGTTCACCGCTTCAACAAAAGATTTTGGAAGCTTTGAATCATTAGTGTTCTGTTGCGCAAGATTTGTGTTACTTGTGTTGTTTGATGTATTAGCTTGTTGATTTGAAAGAATCCCGATTTCTGGAAAAAGATCCTCCATGGCTTGAGGTTTTTAGGTCATCGCCGATTTCACATGTAAAAGCAATTTGATTTATAGTTTTAAAATATTTTTTGTCAATAACGGTGTAAATGAGAAAATCGGTGTGAAGTTTCACAAGAGTAACGACGATTTGTCGCAATTGTAGTGATGTTTCGTTTACAATTTTTTTCTCAATCTTATAACGGAGAGTTAAGGTATCAAAATTTTTTAATATTGTTTTATATCCAATTTTGGACTGTTTTTCAAAATCACAAATAACTAATTACAATTTTTTATTAACTAAAAAAATAAATTTTATATTTTTATTATTATATGACAACCACTCATAATTCCAATTAAAATTTATATAAATTTTAAATTTTTTCTTTTCTTATTGGTTGTTCCTATACAAATATTTTTCTTATCAAGATTGTTGGATTCACACTTCATAAATTTAAAGTGATATAATATCAAATTAAAATAATAAAAAAATACTTTTTTCTAATTATACCGAACCTTTTTATTAATTTAACAATTGATGTATGAGATTACATACATTAATTATAGAATAAAAATAAAAAAGCTAAATATATTGATGATAAATATTACCTTAACTTATGCGGATTATCTTTTAAAGAAAAAGCAATATTTATCTTAATATAACATAATCTAATAATCATTTGTGTGGGTTAAGAGTAGTCAAAGGTCCTAATCATGGCGTACATTATCTTGTTTATTATCTTTTTAAAACAAATGACTATGGTTTTTGTATGTGATTTATTAAACATGCGACAAAATACTTAATATGTTGGAAGACCAAATTTGAAAGCAATTAGTAATGCAGAGAGCGTTGGAAGAGTTATAAGAAACAAAGTTTTAAAAACTCTATCGGTCATCAAATCAGTTAGTGTATTAGGTTAATAGTTTATTGATTGAACCACTGAGTTATAGGTTGAGCCGCATGATTAATCAGATTAAATTGAATAATTCGATATAAGTGAATTTTTTATTCCATCTTATAGGGGTGAAAAACATCCTATGCAATTTCAAAAATGCCCCAGAAAAACCAAAAATATACTTCTGATTCGCATCCTATACAATTATAATTTATCGTTTTGAGATACACCCTTTAAAAAGCAAAAAATGGAACCGGAAATGCACTTCCGGTACAAACCGGAAATACACTTCCGGTTTTCAACCAAAGGAAACATGTTCACCCCAACTGGCGTGAGCCACTTTTGGTTGATATAGTATCAATTTTACTTATATTAGAAACCGAAAATATATTTCCGATTTGTACCAGAAGTGCATTTCTGGTTTTTTGTAAATGCAATTTTAAAACGGTGCGCACCGAAAATATATTTCTGGTTTTTAAGGGTATTTTTAAAATTTCACGTGGTTCCTAAGAAAAACATGGGGTGAATTAAGAAATTCACCGATTAAATAGAAAATTATATAGGTATAAAACCAGTTGAACAAAATCATTCAATCTCTAAAAAAATATAACTATCACTTAAATTTTTGAAAAATATCATATCATAAATTCACTAGTTCATAAATTAAATTCAAATTTAAACGTAACTATCACACATAACAAAATAGTACAAATTACAAAGTCTAATTGCAAACAAACTATAATTGCAACACAATCTAATCAAGTACTTTAGAACAAAAATACTTCAATATCTATTAAGTTTAGTTTCAAGGAGGTGAAATTATTTCCATGTTGAGATCTCATTCAATATCAAAACCATCTGCAACAAAATCAATCACATTTGCAACATCTTTCTCATCAATGATATCATTACTTTGATTGTTTTCTCCAGAGTTAAGATGTGCATCTCCCTCAACCTTATCCTCATCCAAATTTTAATTCATCTATAACAACATCAATTTAAAGAGTTTAGCAATTGACATATGGTAATAAATTAAAATAATATAATTGTAATCTCAATAACTAATATCATACCAATATCATTTGAAATGTGTTGGATTGACATACTAGCAAGATCTTTGTGTAGTTCTTCCACCTCCTAAATGGTTAAGAGTGGTGGTGAATCCTCTAACACCCAATTAGAATGATTACCAAGTGTTTTAAAATTGATAGGATCATAATTTTTTTTCTTTGTTCTATAAATCATTAACGATAATGTCAAACATAAAACCAAACAAACTTAACAAATCAAACAATAATATACATTCTTAACAAACCAAGAAATATTATATATTCTTAACTATAAAACCATAGAATATTCTTAATAACCCAGACAATATCATATATTCTTAACTATAGAACCAATATTCTCATGTCATCAAGACAAAAACAAAATAGCCTTGTTTTTAAACCAACAAACCAAACAACAACATATTTCTTAACTATAAAATCTATTATATATTATTAACTATAGAATCATAGAACCAATATTCATGTCTTCAAGTATATAAACGATAACATATAAAGCATACTAAGTGCAATACCTAATTTGTAGTTGTAAGTTGTAATGGACATAAATGAGATCATTAAGTTGTTGATGCTTCAACCTATTTCTCTTTTTTGAATGAATGTGTTCAAACACACTCCAATTTTGTTCACAACTAGATGCACTACAAGTTTGACTCAAAATCTGCATAGCCTAAAATTTTAAATTTGGCTCTTCAATTCCATAAGTGTCCCACCATTGGTCTAGAATTAGAAAATGTTTTAAAATACATATCGGCATTGTACTAAAATCCATAAAGTTTATCATATAATTTTACTTGGCAAAACATCATCTCAGTTTTTTACGGTTGTTGTCCTTCCAAAACTACCTTCATAATTTTTGAATAAAGTCATCTCAGTAGTTAATTTAGATCGCAAGTCCTTGTTGTAAAACCTTTCTAAAACCCAAGGATTTTTTGCAATTTAATTAAACAAATAATCAGAGTACATCACCACATGGGTGTTACATCTTTATAAAAACACCAAAGTAAAATATTCTGCGTCGTAACACGGGTTGCAACTATAAATCATAATTATGCATTTAGCATCTCAATTTCATTGCAGCGGAAATACATAAATTTTAAATCATCCTTAACTAAGGTACTTCATCAAATAGGATCGATTCCCACTTTGAACCACACACTTCACTATTGCACCCAATCCACATTATGGGATTAGTGCCTTCACTGGACAATTTCCTATCACCATCACCGGACTGAACTCCTAATCACCATCATTGGACCGAAGTCCTAAATATGCCATGAATGCACTGATACACAACAACATAAATAATATGACCACATCTAGTCAACACGTATCACCCTTCATGAATCATCACAATCATCATCATATCATCAAAGGAATCAAACAACATCATAACGTTATCATGTAAATCAACACATCATCATATATATCACATAATCATTATTACGAACCAAACATTATCATAAGATCATCATCATACTTCATTATCACAAAACATCTTAGCGATTCAACGCGGGGAAACTAATTCCATCATAACTTAGGTCTTATAATTATTCTTCTTATTCCTCATTTTACTCCATATAATTATAGCTCATTACGCTAGCTATCCAACGCTTCAAACAATACCTCATTCTGAGTTATAGAACTAAAGTTATGATCGTTTTAAGATTTCAAAATAGGCATCTCATTCTTCCATCTGTCGCCCAACGACTACCCTCCGTCGCTTGGCAAAGCTCCCTTCGCGACACCCTTCGCCCAGCGACCCTACTCGCGACACACTCTAAAAACTATCCAAGTCTCTGCCTCCTTTTTCCTGGAAAAACACCTGTCGCCCGATGGCAACCCCTCGTCCCCCACCAGTTCTCTGCGAATAGGATTTTCCTGTTGCGATTCACGCACCACACCAGTCCAAGTTCTATGCCATTTCGTAAAACGACAAGTCTTAAAACATGATCTAATCACAAGTAATCATCATCTATTATCAACCTATTTTATTATATCAATTACACATTGTGATGACTGGTTTTTTCATCGGTTATTTTAAAAATAATAAAGACGCCACCTAATTTTATTTGTTCTAAAAAGAACGGGAAACTATAGATAAAACCCACGAAGAAGGATAAGGCGGTCTACGTCACTAAAAGACATGGATTCGGGAGTCGGTTATACAAGGGGAAGGTATTAGCACCCCTCTCATCCATCGTACTCGATGGGACCCATTTAATTCATGTGTGTTTAAGTGTGTTATTGCAATTTCTAAGTTATGATCGAGAAATAAGAAAAAGAAAAGGGGTTTGTTTATTTTTATTTTGAGCTTGTCGCGGTTTCAAAACCTTGTGCCTACGTATTCCCTCGTGCAATGGGAAAGTCAAAACTCTGTAGTTCTTCTAAAAAATGTTTAAGTTGGTGGTGTTGATTTTATAAGAAAAATCGTGCATTAGACATTTCAAATGTTTGAATTTTGACTTGTTTAGTTAGTTTGAAAAGCTAAGTCTTCGTTCATATTTGAAATGGCTACCGCATACTCTTTGTAAGAAAAGAGTTTGATGGTCGCATATGAGCGAAAAACAGTTTGAGTGAGTTGAGTTGATTTTAGGTGGGTGAAAAGTACTGAAACATTAGGCTATCATCTAATGATTCAAATACTAGAAATTTAACGAGTAAGCTCATCCAATCGTCTATTCATCCCAAAACTTTATTATGAAAGTTGTGAAGAGAAACGCGGTTCACGTTATTAAGTGTGCGAATAAAAGTATTTAACTCATTGGGCTATCATCCAACGACCTAAATACTTTAAATTCAATTAAACCGTCGGGCTATCATCCAACAATTTAACCGAATGTCACCATACTATGTATTTTTTTCCAACATGAATAGAAGTTTTTAGCTTATTAGGCTATCATCTAACAATCTAAAAAAAACTTCAAGTTTGTTTAAACCGTTAGGCTATCATCTAACATTTTAAACAAACCTCATCCAAGTTTTTTTTTATGAAAATCAATTTTGAAAACAAGTTTAATTTTATTAATTTGATTTTGAAAGTGTTTTAAGAAGTTCGATAACGACTAAGAGGGATGAAATCGGGTCATGATTAATCAAGTATATGGACTTAATTAATCTCGTGAGGATAGGTGCTCCTATCCCTAACTATGAAACCATTGTGCATGGATAATTGGTGTATGGACCAAATTATTTGGGTCATGGTTAATCAAAGAAACAAGGGCTTTGATCAACCTCGTGAGGATGACCATGCCCACCCCCAAATATGAGACACTTTTTTGACGTACGAGCTAAAACGAGAAAGGAATTTTGCTTATGTCAAGTGTGTATGAGGTGTACAAGTGTGGATCAATCACACACACATACAAGAAGCGAGTAAGTAATTGCCACACAAGACACGTCTAAACCTTTAAATAATTGTTAGAAGAGATCTTTTTTATTTGATAAAAATCAACTAATAACTTAATCGATAATTATCAAATAAAGATTATCCTACAACTACTAATTATTTAATACAAAGCAATATTCATAGGTAGAAATTTAATTAAAATGAACGGGAAATGAAGAAAATCACACAATACAAATTCCAAACTTCAAATAGTTATTATAAAAGATCTTTTTTTTGATAAAAATCGACTAATAATTTAATCGGTAATTATCAAATAAAAATTATCCTAAGACTAATAAGTATTTAATACAAACAAACAACAATTTAATGACAAGAATTAAATAAAATAAGAGAAGGGTTAGAAATGGGCCTGATTGTAGAAATCTGAAGGGGGTGCTGAAAGTAAAGGAGGCCCAGGCCCAAGATGGGGGTCAGGCTAATTCTGTGTGTCTCTCCAATGAGGGCATACCGTAGGTGCTCGTTCTGGGACGCCTGATCTAGTCTCTAAGGTGTTCTAATGGTGATGATGAAGATCAAATGATGATCATGAGAGTTTAACAGCGATGATACAGAGGCACGTGATAAGGACCAAGGCATGCACTTACAGGATCAAATTACTATTAATTAAGGGGTGGTGACAATTGTCACCACCAGATTAGACCTAACTAACTAAATTAATTAATCAAAAAAACAAATTAAAACAAAAAACACCCAAACCATTCACGGATCCTCTCTCTCTCTCTCTCTCTCTCTCTAAACTTAAACACTCTCACCTCTCTCTAGACTTGCCTCACCGGAAGGGAAGCATAGGTCGCGCCGAAAATCGCCTTGCGGCGGCAACGGCGGTGACACTATGAGATTTTGCTCCGATTTTGATTTTTTTTTTGTTTTCTGATTCTTCTGCTTCTCCTAAACACTAATCTGTTGTTCATGTTTTCAGATTCCTAAGGGATTTGCCTAGATCTAAAAGGAAAGGTGAAACCCTAATTCTATTTCGAGATCGACGATGGTGGCTATGTTCACGATAATAAGAAACACATAGAAAACAGAAAGAAAAAGGAAGGAGAAGGACGACGACGCTAATCATGTTCGCAACCGACTCCCAACCTCTGTAAACTCGGAATTATCCTTCTGACTATTGTCTTTCTTGATCTCTGAAGGGTATGGTGTTTTTTGCGAAAATGATGAAGATAATATGTTTAGGGTTTTTCTTTCTGTTTGTTCTTGCTGATTTTCTGTTTGTTATGGTTGTTTCGTTCTGAAATCTGTGAACAACTTAGTTTTTTTGTTTGTATGGTCGTTTTAGGATTTTCTGGGTTTCTCTGAACAATGCTAGTTGCGTGAATAGTGTTGCCCTCTTTAAAATCTGTGTATTGAATCCTTATAAACTGTCAGAATTAGGGTTTTTTGTCGCTGGACCTCTAATTTTTTCTGGAAAAGGGTTTTACGAATTTGTGCGTTGGGCCTTTGTTGTTTTTGATTGTTTTTGTTGTTGGGATTAGCATAGTTCTGATATGTTATGGCTGAATTCTGATGTGTCATACCTGCTGAACTGAACTTTTAACTATGATGAAACTTTTCTGAGTTTCCCTCTTTACACCTCCCTTTTGTGAACCAAAGCTTGTTTTTCTTTGTGATTTGCAATGGAAGTGAATGGCCGATGATTGAACTTGAAGTTCTGAGGCTTTTGTATGCTTGAACCATGATTGAAACCCTTTAATTTATGATTCCTTAGCACAAACCGTAATGATGAACCTTGGAAACTCTTGAAATGCTTGTTTTGAGTTCATGTTTGCTAACTATGTTCATTTTTCTTTGTGTTTCATGTAATGATGGTGAGGATGATAAAGAATGCAAGGCAAAGTTTGAAGAAGAAGATAGCTTGAAGATGGAGCAAGAAAGCTTAGAGGGAAATTCCAAAAGGAAAGCAACGAAGATCTCTGTTATAAAATTATAGGGTTAGGATATAGAATATGTAACATTGTTTACATATAAAATATATGTATTATTATCATCAAAATTCAGAGATCAATTGTAGAATTCGAATCTTGTTCTAACACATATTATAGTATTTATACAATATAATATAGTACTTAAAAATGTATTATATTTAAAATAATATTATTTTTAATTTTATTCATAATAAATATCATGTCTTATTATTTTAGTATTTTTTTATAATAAAGTCCATTTAAGGTTGGGTAGCTCGAAATCCATCTAAGGTTGAGTTCAGAAAGTAATTTTTAAATCCATATTACAACATGGTTTTTTTGGTCTAACCCTAAAAAATCCGAGACTCGCTAGAACCTTCCCATTTAAGATCGAATAGTCCATTTTATCAACTCTAACTTATACGATAAAGATCTTTTGCCTTACAATCATTCAAAATTACTAATTTTGTAGATTACACAATTACTTCAAGACTCTGCTCGCTACATCTCTTGAACATATGCTTGAATAACTTGATATGGGACTTTAG
The DNA here is from genome assembly GCA_021764765.1 of Vicia sativa. Lineage (NCBI taxonomy): Eukaryota > Viridiplantae > Streptophyta > Magnoliopsida > Fabales > Fabaceae > Vicia > Vicia sativa. Next base: position 2,747,373 of record CM038796.1, on the reverse strand, counting down.
TGGCATTCCATTTGCTTGCCATCATTGGAGAATCAAGTCTATCAAATCATAAAAACAAAATTTACATCTTTAACCACTTATAGTTCATACTAGACTTAATATCTTAATTTTCATCATATAAATATATACTTTTGTTAAAAGCATATAACTTGCAAAACAAACTTCCACAATATTTTAAGCATATAAATTGTTGTGACCTATTCCACCCCTAGTAATCAATCATTTGTTTGCCCAAACCATTATATATACGGATGACCTAATCAAATTCACAAAACTTCTTTTTCCTTTTCCTTCATTTCCATTCCTATTCTGCCAAAAATCTCAGTTGAGAAAAAAAAGAAAAAAAAATGGTTCTTTCTCAAAAGCTTCACGAAGCTTTCAAAGGCACTGTAGAGAGAATCACAGGCCCAAGAACCGTTTCCGCCTTCAAAGAAAAAGGAGTTCTTAGCGTCTCCGAATTCATCATCGCCGGGGATAATCTCGTTGCTAAATGCCCCACTTGGTCATGGTAATTTTCAATTTCCCCCTTTTCATAATTAGGGTTCATCGTTTTTTCTTCTAATTGGGATTTTTGTTTTTTCAAATTAAAAATTCTAATTGGGTATTTTGTATTTGAGTTATGAGAATGAGAATATTAAAAAAAAACTGTTTTTGTCTTTGAATGATAGGGAATCCGGTGAGCCAAGCAAGAGGAAGGCATATTTACCATCTGAGAAACAATTCTTGATTACTAGAAACGGTAAGATTATGGACTTGAGAATGCTTTTTTACCTATTGAGTGTTCTTTGTGATAATTGTATTAGGAATTTGCATCCTCCTTCTGGAGGTATGCTTAAATGCTATGTAGCACAGACACCTCGGAAAATAGGCATGTCAGACACCTACACTTGTTATTATTACGCTCAATTTATTTATTTTTTCAAATTATAGTGTATCGGTGTTGTGTCCGGTGTCTTGCGACTTTATAGCTTTTAAATGAGGAAGCAGCACATACCTTTACTTTTGTTACACAATAATTGGGAAAAACCGAAAAAGTTATTTTTTTGTTGTTGTTGTTGGAACTTGAAAACCACTGGAGTTATCTCCTTTTTGATGCTCAATGATTCGGTTGTAAAAGTGTTTGTAATTGAGGTGATGTTAAATGTCTTTTACAGAATAGAGAGGGGTTATGTGAGCATATACCTCAAGGGAGGTTAGATATGTGCAATTTGTCCCTGATTATGTATTTGTGCCTTTGCTATCATGTTTTAAGACCTTTCCTATTTAATGGCTGATTTTCGAAGTTGTTTTGTACGCAACAGTCCCTTGTCTGCGGAGAGCTGCGTCTATTGAAGAAGAATATGAAGCTGCCGGAGGGGAAGTTCTACTTGATGATGAAGATAATGATGGATGGCTGGCAACTCATGGAAAACCTAAAGGTATTTTTTTTTTTCTTTTTCAATTGAACTGGAGGCATGAATGTGATATATTGTGCTGCAAATTTAGTCCTTTGATCTTTATGCCCTTGTAATTTGATTTTTCAGAAATTAAATCTGACGAAGATGAGAATTTACCTTCCATGGAAAGTCTAGAAATCAGTGAAAAGAGTTCAATTAAGCCGGTTTCTTCCTTCAAGGAAGGTGAAGATGATGAAGATATTCCTGATATGGCAGAGTTTACAGAATATGACAACATTATTGAGACAGATCCGGTAAGTTGATACTACATATACATATTAAGAAGCACAATTGCTGATTCATAACGGTACTACATAAATTGTTTAAGTAAAACTTTCAATTTTATTGAATCAAATAAATAGAATCCATTTGGTCAAAACTAGCGGATGAGAGATAAGCTAGTTTATAGATATTAGAGGATATAATTGCTGATTGAATTTGATGTGTTTAGTAAAATTAATGGTTGAAATAAGACATAAATATAAAACGATACAAACTGCCAAAACCACGTGAGGAAAAACTATTACCTAATAATTCTTCTTTAGTAATATCAACCTCGTGAATTAAAGTAGCAGCTGCATATCAGTGTCATCCGAGATGCATTTGAAATTTAGGAGCATCACTTTATTAGAATAACCTTTCATGCTTATGGTCAAGGGAAAATCCTAATTTCTAAATTTTGGTCCATCTCATTGACATATTGAATGATTTCAGAGTAATGCCTAATTTTATAGACATAGTTTGCGTTGTAATAACTCTAAACCTTTCTAATACGGTAATACCTGAAATCATTTCTTCAAATATAGTTGCCATGTGCTGTCAAGTACCCATAATAATTGATTATGTGAACATCAGCTTTTGTTTGCTATCTTAGAAATTTTGAACTTAAGCTTGTGTATCTTGATTTAGTATCACATGTTGGCGGAGTTTATTCTCAACTCCTTATTCACAGATTCACACTTGTAACTATGATATTCAATATTTTATTTGAATTTTGAACTCTAATTTAGTTAGCATTTCAATTCATGTAGGGTTTTTAGATCATACTTTTAGATTGTTGCTTGTTGTTTGACACTAATTTGAGTAATGTGATTCATCTCATTTGCTTTTCCTTTTACTTATTGGGGGCCACTCTACAGTCCACATATCTAGTAGCTCATGAACCTGATGATGATAATATTCTTCGCACCCGCACCTATGACATAAGCATCTCGTAAGATGAACTTCTGTATATATTTAAACACAGACCTACTTCGTTTCTTAAACAATTATTTCTTTGGCAATGAATGTTAAAGACGGATCTTGCTTTTTATGCAGGTATGATAAATATTATCAAACACCTCGTGTGTGGCTTACTGGATATGACGAGGTTTGTTTTATTCACCCCATGTATGGCAAAGCTACTAGGACTATAATTAGCATTTTGAGTTTAAACTAATTAACATAACCCGTATCTAGCAGTAAAAATATCGTATCTGTAACATATGTATTATTCTCCTTATTTTGATGAGAATAAGGATGAGATCATTTTCACTGTTACTCTGCCATATATGAAAAGCACATGGACTGCAAAAATAAAGTATTGTGACATTAGTATCTGAACATAAAAAATTGTGAATTTTTTTATGGCTTGACGCTTTTACAATTTCGGTTAAATGGTTGTTAGAAACATAAACCCTTTCATTATTTGAAACTGCATAATTTGTCTTGTGGCAGTCAAGAATGCTATTGCAACCAGAACTTGTCCTTGAAGATGTTAGTCAAGATCATGCACGCAAAACGGTGAGAATGGCACATCAGTTGATTATCAACGCACAACACACACTCACACTTGCAGAATTTGCTACCATTTATGTGAAAACAGAGCTATTTTCTAACAAAATGCTGCAGGTAACAATTGAGGACCACCCTCACTTGCCCGGAAAACATGCATCCATTCATCCTTGCCGACATGGAGCAGTGATGAAGAAAATCATTGATGTATTGATGTCACGTGGAGTTGAGCCTGAAGTTGACAAGTAAACCCTTTGTGTCTAATATCGGATATACAAGTGATCCATTCAATATTACATAAAAGAGGTACTTAAACTTGTTTTTGCAGGTATCTGTTTTTATTCTTGAAATTTATGGCTTCTGTTATTCCAACAATCGAGTATGATTACACCATGGACTTCGATCTCGGTAGCTCCAGCAACTGACTAAGGTACATAATGAGAATTCATGGTGCATCTTCTTTTGTTACTACTATGACCTGAACTGAGCTTGTGATGTTAAGATTCTATTGATGATTTATACTTGTTTTTCTTCTTTACAGAAGGTAGCTGCACGTTCAAGTATAACATGAGCATAATCTCTCTTACAAAATCTTTCTCTGTTTCCGCTCAACATTAAAACTGCTTGTAAAGTTTGGTCTTTTGAGTTTGGACAAATTTCCTGATTTGTACATATTTGACATACCACATTCTTAAAGACTACGTTGCTCCTTGTAATATAAATTTATTGGATTCACACTATGCTTTAAATTCTAGAATACGAATATTTAAAAAATATTCTAGATTTTATAATTTAGAGAATATTTTTAATTTTAGTTAAATTGTTTTTAAGAGGATTGAAGAATAATTTTTTTACGCTGTTGGTTGTTTCAACTGTACATCAACAACATACATAACAGATTCTATTAGCATCAATGACATCTCTTCTTTACTTCACCTTGACATCATTCACCTGCGTTACATCTTTATAAAAAATGTGACTTGAAAAGAAGCTAAGGGTAATTCCAATAAATAAATGAACGAGCATGAAGAATCAATCCATGGTGTAACATTTTATACTAGCTTCTATGTTCTATATAGTTGAATTTCGCTATGGGGCCTTGGTAAAGCTAATTTGAACTATTCTCTTATTCAAAACACTCATTGAGTTAATCACTATTCCACAATGGTGATACATGCCGCCACCAACAACAGTAGCAACTAAGAAGCCATACTGTAGATATAGGCCAATACGGAAGAGTTTGAAATATCTCTGTCGACAATAGAGTAATTTCATCTATGTATTTTGATGTTTTATTGTATTTTCAAATTATCGTCTTCTATAATTTTGAATGGATCGATTTACTGTAAAACTGTTTATTATAGTATTATATCTTGAGCTATTGAAATCATTGCAATGTTTTTTAATTTGAGCAAAGTGGTCAAAAGTTAACTATGAATAATTTGAATCATAAGTTAGAAGTCTTAAACAAATTGGTTTTTAAGTTTTATTCAATCAAAAAATTTCAAACAATTTGACATTGTGAATGTGATTTGAATCAAGGTATTGTCTAATTGGGCTCAAAGACACCTTGATGCGAATCACGACCATGGTTAATTTAAATCATGACTAAATGAATTCTTTTGTAAATAACCTCTGGTTGTGTGATTTCAATAATATAATTGCTTAATTCAAATCCCATATTTCAAATCATGATCTGAATCAAACAAGTTATTTTCAGATTTTATCACCATCATTCAAATTGCTTAAATTTTCACCTATTCTCTCTCTCTCTCTCTCTCTCTCTCTCTCTCTCTCTCTCTCTCTCTCTCTCTCTCTCTCTCTCTCTCTCTCTCTCTCTGGTAAGAATACAACGACTTATCTAGAGGTTGAATAGATCCCCAATTTAAAATTACCTATTAAAATGGTTACTTAAAAACTTATTTGAAAAACAATGTTGAGCGGAAGATTTTTGGCATAGATCAATATAATAGTTTAAATAAACCTTGTTATTGGAAACTCGAATATGCACAAGCCATATGGAATTAACATAACGATAAAATCAATCAACATAATAATATCTCAATTAACCATTTAATATCCAACACAACGGTTTCCTATTTCCAATGAAATCATATTAAAAACATAACTTAACAATTTATCGAACATGAGGCGCGCAATCAGTTTTTCATAATTTTCGTTGAGCTTTGTTGATATGAAAAAGAACTTACAACCAAAGTGATTATACGCTAATCAATAAAGTAGTTTGAACTTTAATAATCAAAGAGAAATTCTATACGAATCGATCGATCAACAACACATTCAACAAATTTCATATAGAAAGTAAATTAGAGTAAGAGATAGATAGATAGAGAGAGAAAGAGAGAGAGAGAGATAAGGATTTGTTTAGGAAGTTCACCAATCGTACTCTCCATGACTACATCTCTCCCAATTCCAAATTTAGAATTAGGATAATTTCTTACTTTGCAAAAGTATAATTATAAGAGAAGTGTTCAAGAGCAACCCTATTACCCCCAATCGTTTGATGTTGATTCAACCCCTTCTCTTTTTTATCTTCTACGAGACAAAGACACAATAGTTGTAATATATACGATGAATTTCCATCCTCTAAGAAAGACATATCACATTGAGAAGGTATGTCAATATTAAGAGGTCGCATCCACATTGCAAGAAACTAGTCTTCCACGAAAAGGTAAAACACATTAAAAAATATTGCAGAGATGTGTAATTTTCACCTCACACTAAAAAACAACAGACCAATATATTGATAAAATATTTATCATCTAGACCGTTTAAAGATCTTCTAGTTAAGGTGTTCATAACTATAACATTCTAATTTTAAGGAGATTATTAAAGGATTGAATTCTATAACATTTTTGTATCTCTTCTACCGGCAAGCTGCATAAGAGTAATATAGGACATGTAATTATTATTTTTAATAGCATTTTATTAGTTTTCAATTGCTAGATTTTTCTAGTTTCTATTTAGCCACACAATACCGTCTCTGGTCACTATTATAAACAATTTTTTTCTCCATTTAAAAATTAACGTATCAAGTTCATATATGAACTAGATACTTTAATTGTCAAATGGAGAAAAAGTTAAATTTATATATAATAATGACCGAAGGGTGTATAAGTTATGACTTTTTAAATATACTCAGGTTATCCTTAGTATTCCAACATCTGGGCTAGAATTGGCGCTCTAAGGTTTTCCATAAGAAAGTTTCACTACTATTATGGCCTTCTTTTCCCAAGCATTTAAGGTACCAAGTTTACCTTTCTTCGCCTAAACGATGGGGGCAACCTTAGGGGTAGGTGTAGTTTTTCGAGAAACAATACACAAAATCCTTGCTTTCTTCTTCTTCTTTTTCTTTAGAGTGTTAGGGGAAGAATTTTCGAATAAGTTTTCAACTTCGACATCTTGCACTTGTATGTATCTCCCATGTGCAAGTGGGGCAGCCTGTGGTTCATCATCAATGTGAATATCAAATGGAAAAACGAAAATTAAGTGAGGTGATTTTGTCAAAAATAAGCTCAATTTTAAGCATGAAATGATACTTTGCTGTTTCTGGAGCTTGTGTTTCTTTAGCTTTCTTGGTGAAGCAGCAACAAAATTGATGGGTTATTTTCTATGTTCGACTGCCAAAATACATACAACCACAATAAGATAAAAGGGATCAAGGGAAATGAGATTAAGGGATCAGGGGATGATCTAATCAATAATAGTTTTCTTTCGGAAATAATGATTATATTAAAATAAAAAAACCATCCAAAACACGGCAACCCATAGGGTTCAGCCAATACAACATCAATTGAAGCAAACTATCCTAAGGCATCAAAAGATGAGCAACTTTATCTCTATACTTGGGATACATCCACACTCTATTGACAATATTATCTATAATGATCCTAACAATATTTCTATGTTATACTCATTTCTATACACAACTCTATTCCTATCCCACCAGATCTCGTATATTATCTCAGCAATAACAACCTTTACAAACTGATTTCACTAGTTTTTGCTCTTGCAAACTTTCAAAAGCTAAGTATATTTCTGGTCCCACCCTTTGACTTCGTGCTTGATATTTAACCACATTAGAACCTCTTCCCAAACTTTTTTCGTGTACCTGCACTAAAAAAGAAGGTGCTGCAAATTCTCATGGCAATCACAAAAAATGCAATCAGACTGAAGTTTAATCCCGATCTTCAAGAGCCTATCCTTGGTAGCCATTCTTCTTTGACAAGCCAGCCAAAGTAGGAAAACAGCTCTAGGTCTGGAATTATTCTTGCAGATAAGACCTGCCCAACTAGCTTTTGGCAAATGCTTTAACAGGTCCATATAACCATTTTTCATACTGAACTTAACATTTCTGTCAAGCCTATTCCACTGCTCCAATCTAACAGCTTCCGACCTAATTTTCAGAATGTTCTTTAGAATCCATGACCCATTATCCTTTATTTCCATCTACATAATAAATTAATATATTAATATTTTTTATATATTAATTTTTTGGCAAATAGTTTTTCATATTCACTATTACTCTTTATTAAATTAATATATATATATATATATATATTTTAAATTCTTCACATCAACTCCAATTCAATATCATAATTAATAATAAAGTTAAAATTAATAATAATCATAATAAATTCGTTTTTTTATGGGTTGGGATAAAACACTTATAATTGTTTATTATGTTATTTATTTTATTTGTAATATAATATGGTATAGCCTATGTTTAGTCTTGATAATGAAAATCTCTGCAAAAAAATTAAATATCAACTATTATTAAAAAAATAAATTATAGTTTTGGTCCTCCTATTTTAGTGTTTTCACAATTTTCGTTCTCCTATTTTGTTTTTAAACACTTTTGGTCCCCCATCCCTATTTTGACTACAAAAAAACGTTTTTATGTCGTTTTTTAAAATACGTGGCATATAATAAAATATCAGTTGTGTGTTATACAATTACAAGGAAGGAAAAATATTTATTTTAAAAAGTGAAACATAGTCGTTTTTTAAAGCCAAAATGGGAATGGAGACCAAAAATGTTTAAAAATAAAATAGGGGGACTAAAATCGTGAAAATACTAAAATAGGGGGACCAAAAATATAATTTAGCCAAATAGTTTGATATATAATAATATAAATAATAAGTAATAGTAAAAGTAATAAATAATATAATATTTATCTAGAATTAATAATAATAATAAAAAATATTCAGCCACCGCTATTAGTAATAATAATATAAGTAATATATAATAATATAATATTTAACTAATAACAACAACAATAATTTAACCCCAATTATATCTACTAATCATAATTATAATATTTATAAAATAATAAAAATAATAATATAAATAATAAATAATAATATAGTATATATCTAATACTAATAAAATTAAAATACCGATAATAATAATAATATAAATAATAAAAATAATATATTATTCATTTAATAATAATAAAATATAAATAATAATAATAATAATAATGATAATAATACTGATATAATTAATAAATTAAATAATAAAATAAGATTTTATTCATCTAATAATAAAAACAAAAATAATGATATTAGTAATGCTAATAATAATATTAATAATCATAATAATACTAACCATAACGCTATTAAAAACAATATTATTTATAAATATTATAATTTTATATCGATTATGGAATAGCTGAAAAGAAAAAAAAATAATATATATATATATATATATATATATATATATATATATATATATATATATATATATATATATATATATATATATATATATATATATATATACTTGTTTTATAAATAATCTTTAAAATATTATATAAAAATATGAGTAATTAATAATGAGTATTAAATATATATTATTCAAATGCAACCCAATTAAAAAATACCTATATTAATTTTATAAAATAATATATGCAAAGTAAAAAAAAAAATTAGTCTTATATGATTTTTTATGACTATAATATAATCTATTTAAGAATATTTTAATGAAATTATTAATTTTATGATGTGAATGTAAATAGGTGTTATTACTTAATAAATTAGATAGTTTGGAGGTATACAATAAATGAGAGAATGTTAAAAAGAAAGACTTTGATCTAATTAATTAATTAATTTCTTTATTACAAATTTTTAAATTTTACTTACATTGTTATTATTTATATTATTAACTAAAGCCATACTTCCTAATTTCAAGATTTTGCTCTCGCTCGCCTGGTAACTAAGAAATATATTTTGAAAGCCAATAATATCCTAAGCGCATCTAAAGCTCTCTCGCTGTATTTAGATTTGTTGCCTAATTTCTACTATCCGGTTCGATTCCCACGCTCTCGCAGTGTCGGCTTTAACCTTAATTGATTTCTCACTCTCGTGACAAAGCTATTTAAATTAGACTTGGAAATTAAAAACAAAACAGAATCCTAATCATAAATTCGAACCTATTATTTTCTACCGAGTCACGTTGGTAACAACGGTCCTCATACACCGAACTCTAAACTATTTAGCCAGAATAATGACAGAAAGAAATAAGCAATTTTGGGTTTTAAGATTAAACAAAAACATGAGAAGCAGTTTAATATAATTTAAAGCGATGTTTGAAGAAAAATGGTAAAAGCCTGAAATGATAACAATAGCTGAAAGATAAAGCATAAATATAAATGGCAGAAAATCAAAGCAAGAAAATAAATTGCTGTAAAATTAAATGAACCTGTAATTAATCGGAAAATGGAATTGTAATATATCGGCTGACTTAAATCCAAAACATAAATTAATGTAGAAATAAATCCTAAGACTATCTTAGGAACAGTCCCCGATATGAAGAACTATTCTGTTTACACCGTGAATGAAAACTGTCTAATAACTATGAATTAAAATCTAGATCGAAGAAGAGAGAGTGTGTTGAAAATGGAGAATGGAAGCCCTATTTATAGAAGTGAGATTCGCTGAGAAAATAGGTTCGTTGAAATCTTTTCGTCTCCGTTTCCTCCTCCGTAGCGATCGCTACAGACCGTTGAAGAGGGCGTACAGTCGTCACGCGTAGCTCGGTGCTAGGTGTGTAACGGTTGTTACACCCTTACTGGAGCTTAGGCTTGGCTCTTCCACGCGTTGGGTTGAGCTTGATTCTTTAATTTCTTTTAATTTCCAAAGCTTTTACTTGTAATTCCCCCTATTCTTGCCATGCACCCCACAATTGTATAATTGCTCTTCTTTTGTGGATTTTGAGTACGATTTGCCCGACTTTTCTCAATTTTCTTGGCACATGCCTTGTAATCATCAAATTCCTGAAAACATAGAAAGTACCGGCATAATACAAATAAAGAGTAATTTAATTAAATAAAATGAGGACATAATTCATATAAATTGAGTCAAATATACGATACATTTTCGTGTTATCATAATCCTTGCATTTAAATTGATTGATAGATGAAAAACATGCAAACAATCATAAAACCATGCAAGCAATGAACAATAGAAGATCTGGGTGTTTTTTACATGGTTATGAAGGCACCAAAAATTTCATCTAGATAACTTATCAAGTTCCTTGAGTTTGCAGTTTCTTGCTTCAAGTGGGATACCATCGTTATTATTTGCAGGTGGAAGGACAACATATTCAAAGTTATAAATTCATGTACCAACACTTGATAACTCTACATGCAACATTGAGAAAAATAATGAGCATTCAATGTTATTGGTACAAACTGTTTTGATAAAACGGGATAAAGCTCTTATGTCTCATAAAAGCTGCTTCGAGGCTTTGGATAAAATCTTTAAAGTTGTCATGAGCTCCAAATGTCTTAGGGTTACCATATTTGGTGGCAAAGTAGTAGTTTTTGGAGGAGATTTTTGACATATTTTTCCTGTTGTTTCAAGAGGAGTCACTTTGATATTGTACATGATTCCATTATCTCATCTTATGTATGATATTATTGTCAAGTTCTTACTATAACAAAAAATTTGAGACTCCGACAAGGTTCACCAAACACAAGTTCATCGAAACTAGCTGAATTCTCAATATGGATTTTAAATGTGGGGGATTGTAAGATTTGTGAACCAAATGACGGTTTGATAGAGATAGAGTTTCCTTAAGACCTCTTAATATCCATCTTTGAGGATCCTATAAGGTCAATTGTCTAGAGCACTTATCCTAATTTATTATAAAATTACAAAGTGAAGAGTTCTTACAATGTAAAGCTATTCTTGCTTCAACCATTGAAATAGTGGAAAAAATAAATCATATGTATTAGGCTTGATTCCAGGTACAAAGTGTTATGCTACATTGATTTCTACATATAACAATTTTGTTATCATATTATATTACTAACTTATAAATGTTTTGTTTTTATTCAATTTTAAAGAGAAGAAAAAGAATATTTGAGTTATGATTCAATTGTTGCAACATAAGCCAATTATAATCAAGCTTATAATGTTCTAACACTCGAATTTTTGAGTTCTCTAATAACATATGATTAACTAAATCACAAGTTAAATTAAAATTTAGAACCATCATTATGCTAATGAGAAATTTGGACGAAGCCGAAGCTCTATGTAATGAAACAAGGTTGATCATGATAAAGTTAGACAATCACATAATTGAGGCCAAAATTATGTCTGGAAAGAACATCGGTAACATAATTTATATTCTTTGAATGTCTATGTCACCTTCTGAATCACTTGGCCATTCAAATTAATTAGAAGACAATTTTCGATCATTGTCTCATATGTAATGGCAAGGTCAATCACTTGAAAGTGTTGGAATATATTTCCTACTTATGTTTTTAGTATGGGCAGTTGTATGTATCAGTTTCAAGAGTGAAGAGTAAGAATGATTTGAAAATACTAATAAACAACAAGGACAATGAATCATGTATGACTACTACCAATGTAATGTTCAAAGAGGTCTTCCAAGAACCAAGTTAGATGGTAAACAATTTTTATTTTTTTAATGCTTCAATACTAATCTCAATAGTGGCTATGTTTCTCTTCTATACTGTTATTTTTATGAAAAATTAATCGAGATGATCAACTGTACGTTCTATAAATTTCAACAATTTTTTAATTGATGAATCACTGTAAATGTTTTTGCTTTCAAAATGTTTGATATTGGCTTACTTCCTTTTTAGCAGATTTGGTGATTCATATGAGACTGCATTGATTTTTACATACCTTATTGATTCAAATAGAGACCTTCGATGATTGGTATGTTTCACTATTGGTAAGATTTTACACCTTTGTGTTTTTTTAATATAACACTAGGTTAATTTATGTATCTTTAAAATTAAAAACTTCATATTTAATAGTTTACATTTTGGAAAATGGAATAACTCTGTTGTATTTCTTCATACAGTTGTAGGATGGGAAAAATTATTAAGCATATTGCTGCAATGATTAAGTACGTCGTTGAGCTGTAAATCAAATTAGTTGAAAAATTTATTTTGTGATGCTTAAGATTGTTTTATTTTGACATTCACAAAGTAAGAAATCACAACTTTATAACATAACATAAGTAACATAAATTGACAGATTAGTTTTGAATCAATGCATATTCAACCAATAATTTTGACGTCGTCAACGCTACAGACTCGGAGACATGGGTTTTTCGAGCATTTCAATTTCTTCATATTTGTATACTTTGTCACATTCGTAGATATTTTGTCATTATATTCTATTACATGGGTGCTGTGAATTTGTTCACAAATTCTTCCTTTTTAGTATATACAGATTTTAAATTTATATTATTCGATGTATTGGCTTCTCATGAACTGTTTAGCTATAGTTTTATTTTTATTTTTGAAAATAGTAATGGTTTATGCATAATGGTTTATACATATTATTATTAGTACATAATGGTTTTTGTATATTATTATTAGTTTGAAATTCCGCGAATATTTATGGACTACAAATTTCAAAGCTGATATTTAGTGTGTAATATAAATCTAGACGCAAGCCGTACGATGACATGAGTATTTTACTAGTAATAAGAATAAAAGCTAATACACTTTAAGGTTAAGCTATTAGTGTGGGCGTTGTTTTTTTGTTTTGTTTTATTGTTCTCTTTTAAGAAAAGATCTAATATAGATATTACAATTATGGTGCAATGAACAAACTAACTAGGTTTTCAATTAAATATTGATGTTATGGTTGCTCTTTCTCTTCACTTTCCATCCTTTTCCTTAGTTTCCTTAGTTTCCTTAGATTATAATCTAACAAATTTATAACATACCGAGAAAGAGAAGAGTTTTCTTAGATTTTATTCCATAAAACAATAAAAGACAACATATTGTCATAATAGGTCTCATAATGGGTCAAAGAATATACACTTAAAAATATTAAATAAATATTTTATTTTATCCTACAATTTTCAAAGTTGTAAGACCCACCATTTGAATTTTATCATTAAATTATTGAAGAAAAATGGCTGTTTTAGACTTACTTTAGTTTCAATTGTTGCAGATGAAGTAATATATTTTTATTTCTACAATCACAGTTTGTCATACTAAAAAGTGTCTAAGAAGACATTAAAGAAGGTACTACTAATAACTATATTTCATTCTTTTACAATATTTACATGTTAATTGCTAGAAAATCATAATAATATTTACATATAAATCTATAATTCAGTTACAATGATTAAAAAAATCATAATAATTTTTTATGTTGCTTCATTTGTTTAATAAAATACATTAACTTTCATATGAATTTTGTAACAATTTTGGTTGCTCTTGAGCACTTGACTCAACCTCAACAAAAACGCAACTTAAATGGTATTAGATAGATAATAGGCGTGAGTGTGAATCATTAATCAAAACTTTCATGAATAGAATAACATAGTTTCCATATCTGTGAATGGTGAGTTCACTCCAAAATATGATAGGTGGAGAGCTACATGACTATCAACTACATGACAATAAAAACAAATTTTCAAGATGATGCAGTAACACAACTCCATAATTTTGATCTTACTAACCTTGGTGTTACTGTTATAATTGATTATGAAGGTAACATATATGTTTCATTTTCACTTCTAATAATTTTTTATATTTCGTTTTCTTTTAATTTTACTATTGAAAATTAAAGTTTCATTTTTATCAAGACACGAAAGAGATCTTGATACTTAAAAAGTTTTTTTTTTGTTATCTGGTAATGAGGTATATTTAAAGTATATAAACCTGAACATGTTGCTTATATGTCAATGAATTTTAATTGGTTTATCTTGTTCTAACTTTTACTAGTTATGAAGGTAAGTTATACACTTCTTTTCACTTCTGGTATTTTTTATTAAAAAGATCATAAGTCTCACTATGGTTATATATAGAGAATTAAAACAATTTATATAGAGTATATCTCTCCCCTTACAAGTCTATTTTATAATATGTAATTAGGCGTAAGAATCAAACCCAAAAGATATTTCGCTTATATATGGAGACACCTCTCTCTTAATAACTTAGTTTGAAAAGTTGAGTTAGGTAAAACTCTAATAATTTATATGTTTGTTTTGTTTGAATTGTAAAAACTTGAATCTCAACTTTATAAAGAGAACATTGTAACACATAATATATATTCAATTTATTATGATGAGAGCATTGTAACAAACACATAATTGTTAGGTTAGCTCTAATGATTAGAATCCTACATGTTCACATGTCAAACATGTTTAAATTGTCATATTATTCTCATGTTCAAAAATCTGAACACTTGAACTTCAAACACAGACAAAAACACGGTCATATTTATACTTAGGAACTCAAAGAAGTTATTGTAAGATTTCAACAAGTATAGATATACTATCAGACATTTTCATAGAAATTGAGTGAGTAGAGTTTGAGGTGTCTATTAGAAATTCACTAATAAATTATTTTTATTCTTAATAACTATTATGTATTATGTATTATATATCTATTTATATCTAGGTTTAATTATAATTATGGTCCCTCTATTTTTATATTATTTGAGTTTTAGTCCCTCCATTTTAAAATCAAGAATTTTGGTCCCCCCATTTTCATATTTTTTGAGTTTTGGTCCCCCTATTAGTCCATCTATTTTGGTTTTTCAGAATTTTAGTCCCCCATCACATTGTTGAGAATCAAATGTGAGGAAGAAGTCTCACATTTGTTAGAAAAGGAAAGACTGAACACTATATAATTGAAAAAATCCACACGCCTATCACCTTAAGGTTTTAGGTAGATATGTGGTGTATTTCTCACAAACTTGTGTCCCAAGTAAAATGCTCCCACCTCAGAATTTATCTCTAACAGTGGTATCATGAGCCTATGGTTTTGAGATAGGGACCGACTAACTTGTATCGAAATACTTCCTGCAGGTGGTGGGTAGAAGGTGTTCCGTTGGAAAGTGCCAACGGTTGTACAAGTGAATGTGGAGTGTTGGAGGGGGAGTGTTGAGAATCAAGTGTGAGGAAGAACTACCACATTGGTTAGAAAAGGAAATATTGAAGACTATATAATTGAGAAAACCCACACACCAATCACCTTAAGGTTTTAGGTGGATATGTGGTGTATCTTTCAAAAACTTGTGTCCCAAGTAAAATGCTCTCACCTCAGAATTGTCCCTACCAGTGGTATCATGAGCCTATAGTTTCGAGATAGGGACCGACTAACTTGTATCGAAACACTTCCCGCAGGTGGTGGGTAAAAGGTGTTTCATTGGAGAGTGTCAACGGTGGTACAAGTGAATGTGGAGTGTTGGAGGGGGAGTGTTGAGAATCAAGTGTGAGGAAGAAGTTCCACATTGGTTAAAAATGGAAAGATTGAAGACTATATAATTGAGAAAATCCACACACCTATCACCTTGAGGTTTTGGTTGGATATGTGGTGTATCTCACAAAGGTGTGTCCCTAAAGAATGCTCCCTCTTCGATATTGCCCCCTAACACACATCTTGATTTCATTTTTGATGTTAAAGTAAATATTAACGTTAAAGTAAATATTCCACAATTTTTCCGAATAAATTACTCTTAACTAAACTAAAATTATATTAAAGAATATCACATTCTTACCGAGTCTATATATTTCATCTCTATATCTTTTTATATAACAATAATTTTTAATTATAAAAAATGAAAGAAAATATTTTTTGATACATTTATTTACTTAGTTTCTTTAAAATAATTTTAGAATATTTTAATTTAAAAAATAAATAAAGGAGATAGTACTTCTTCATCATATATTTTCCAATAAATAATACTATCATTTATAGATGGTATTGGATTTAATGTCTTATTTTAAAATTACATTGTAAAAACTCAAATATGATACAATACATCCATTCTGTTCTTGCATATTAATAAATAGTTTGGGGTTCAACCATTTATAATAATCCAACCTTATTTTAAATAATATTTAAAAGGTAGAGATTATGATCATTTTTAATTAAATATTCCAACAACACATAATTACTCAAAATAAATATATTCTTTAAAATTTCAAAAATAAATCAGATATTTGGATCAACACACTTTAAAATATTTTTTATTTTCTTGAAATCATAAAACAAAAGCAACATTTATAAAATACCATTAATGTTAATGCATGTATTGCGTAATTTTTCAAAAGGTTAAATTACTCTCAAACTTCCTAAAAATATAATAGAGAATATAACAATCTTTAATGAATCTACATATTTTATCTTTATTTTTTAAAAAAATATCATACTAATAAATTAAATAAAAATAATAAAATTCTCTATTTCTCATATATATCTAAAATTTGACGTTATAGATATAAATTTGTAAAACTGCTGCATACTTTTTTGAGTAATAATTGAAAATAAAATAAACCTTTTATTTAAGATTAAAAATAATTACATATACTTAACAAGTTATGATTAAATATCTTTTTTTTGGTTACATGTTACGATTAAATATCTAAAAGAGAGACAAATTTTAAAAATACATTGGTGTCAAAATAAAATATAAATCGTTGTCTTTTAAAATTATTTAAATTTATAAAATAAATCTTGTATGTTACTTTCAATTTATAAATACAAATTTTCTTTTATTTTAATTAAAATGTACATTTTTATTTATGATTAATTCAAGTCATAGTCTCGATTATAATTCTTAATAAATTATTATAATATAAAAATGCAGTCTATACTTATTAAATAATTTTTTAAACATAATTAAAACCCGATACAAAATAAATAAAAATAAATTAACAACCACGCATCGTGTCAGTGTTAATCTAGTAATATATTAATTATGAGACACAAATTATTTGATTGGCAAGTCATCATCTCTCAAACCATTTGATTGATAATTCATAGTCTCTTATGCCACATCAATTAAAAGACGATGTGTCATTCTTTTCAAATCTTCAACAGAAAACTTTTAATATTCATTTTAATATAATGTTTTAAAAATCGGATTGAACCGTCCAGTTGAACCGGTTCAACTTTGAACCGTTGTCTAATCCGGTTCGGTTTGAACCACTAAACGGTTAGGTCAATGAAATTGAGATAAAATTGTTTGAATCGCAAAAAATCAAAATATTTATAAAATTGGGACCGATTTTTAGGTCTTACATTACATTCTTCTTCTTTTATAAGCTTGTTTATTAATATTGTATTTATTAAAGAATTTTATTTTAAAAATTCTGATATAAATTAATTAGATTAAAATGTTTAATAAATATTTTATTTATTTTTTAGTTTAAATTTCATATACGGTTGAACTCCGATTTAACCGGTTGAACCTTGACCCGTATGTCTTAACGGTTCTTTGTCCGGTTCGGTTTTTAAAATATTGTAATTTAATATTAATATAATGTGTAACGTTCTATTCATAATTACTAAAATAAAACACTCTAAATTATCTATGTTATTTTTTATATATTAATCATTACAATTTTTTATTTATTAATCTATAATCTTTTTTCGTACAAATACATAATATAATATTTTACTCCAATAAATATTATAAATAAACGTTAAAAAATAAATTAAAATGAGTATTACATCACTTAAAAAATATATATATTTATTATAATATATTCATTTTGAGACACAAATCATTTGATTGAATTCATCATCTCTCAAATTATTTAATTGAAAAATCAATACGTCTCATGTCACACTAATTAAAATATGATATGACACTCTTCAAAATTTAACGACAAAAAACTTTTAATATTCATTTTAATATTTCTAAAAATAAATTTTTTAAATAATACTTTCAAATTTAACTTATAATTTTGAAATAGACAAACAAATATCTTTCTAAAATATAATTCTTAGATACAATTATAGTTAATTATTAAAAGTTAAACTTTAAATATAAAATTGAATGATTATGTTTTAGCCTATTACATATTAATGTCGAACAATATATTAATAACTTATTAATATATTAAATAAAAATATAATTCAATTCAATTGATGAAAAGTATAAAAATTTATTGATATAATGAAAGACAATCACACAACAATATTTTTATTTGTGTGTATCATCTTTTTTTCGTACAAAATATATAATAATATTTTATTCAATAAAAATTATAGGTAAATGTTAAAAAAGTAAAATGAATATACATTTATTAAAATATACTTTTCTATAACTATTATAATATACTAATTTTGAAAAACAAATTATCCTAAAAACTACATTTTATATATTTATTTCACATTTATTATTATCCCGCGCGGGTTGTAAAATAAATTCGAGATAATTATTATAGTTGTTGCATCAACATTGAATGTAAAGAGAGAAATCACACTTCAACTATGGAGTTGTAGTTTCAATTTTCAATCATAGTAACAATCATTGATTGATTTTAATTAAACATTTAAACTAAAAAATTGCTTAAATTTCACATTAAAACAAATGAAACCCAATGAATTACAAGAAGACTAGTATATAAGGAATTGTGAATTCAATTTATATTATTTCAAAATGAGTATTTTTTAAAAGAAAATATTCTAATTATAATGTTTGAAAATTATGTGATGACTACTTATAGATTAAAATAACTTTTTTTCCAAGTGTTATTCTTATTGCCATAATTTTAGAAAAACAAAAAATATTTTATTGTGTTTCAATTTGGATATCTTTGTTATTTTTGAAATTTGAGAGAATTGTCTTAATATAATTGAATATACATAGTTGGAGTAATGATTGACTTGTTAGACCATTTTATCAAAAATAAAATAAAAACGTTTTATTGTGTTTGAATTCTCTTATCTTTTCGTGTAGTATTTTGTTATTTGTCGTTAGTTTATTATTTGATATTATATAAAAATAGTGTAGTAATGTATATAGACATTGTAAAAAATTATTGCATACTATATTTTTTTTAAATAGGTCTAAAGTGACTTATATTTGAAAATTATGTAAGAACTAGTTTAAAATTAAAAATATTTAATTCAAGTGTTATTTTTATTGCTATAATTTTAGGAAAACGGAAAATGTTTTATTGCCTTTGAATTTCAACATCTCTTTTATATTTGAAATATGAGAGAATATTTTTAATTTAAGTGAATATACATAGTTGGTTTAATTATTAGTTTGATGGATTAATTTTCTGTCTTTGCAAGGGTTCGAATCCTCTAATTTTGAGAAGTATAGAATAAAAATAATTTTTAGGATGTGCCACATAAAATTATAGGGTGATGTGTCAAATTTAAAATTATATTTGATGATATGATATAATTATAGTTGATGATGTGTTGCTATAATATTTGATGCATTGAATTTAATATATTATATAGAAATTCAAGAACTAAAAATTATAAAAATAAAATTGTATCCTAGATTTATGCTATATGAGATAACATATAATGTTGTTTTTTTAAAGTTTTAACGAATGTACGTACCTTTCAAAAATAAAGTTTTAAAGAATGTAAACATTTAGTCAAAATAAGTTTCAAACAATTTAAGGAAATAAATTTTATTTTATTTTTAAAAAGTAAAAAAATATTGTTTTTTCATAAATAATTAATTTCATACTTTTTTAAACGATTATAAATTCATTCATAATTATCTTTTTGGCCAAATATTCATGTAACATAACAATATAATAAAAACAAATCACCTTAAACAGGCTTTTAAATTAAATATAAGAATCCATATTTATAAAATATATAATAAAATATTTATTTGAAACTACTAATATAAAAATCACTAAAATATAAACTTATATATGACTTCTAAATGCCTTCTCTTAACTGTGTATAAATTTGCTTTGAATAAATGTTACTAATTGCTTACTTTTTTAATAGAAAGAAAAAATAATAATTAAGAGTAATTTGTAAAGAGAAAAATGAGAAATTGATAATGTAATTTATTTTGCAATATTACATCCATTAGGAAAAACCATTGAATACTATATTATTGAGGGGACAATTCTAAACCTAAGCATTGTCATGACAAACTCTTTATGTTGGTAATCCAAACTGTGTCTCTCAAATTGTTGCATCGTCAAAAACCTAAGCATTGTCTCTCTTATGCTCATCAGATTGAAGCATCGTTAAGTTAGGTGAATCAAAGTTTTCAATATTTAGTGACGACCCAACTTCTCAAGTAGAAGGTCAACGACTTGATATAAGTCCAATTTCTTGATAACTGGTATTTGATTGACGTTGGAGAACTTGAGTATTGCAGCATTCAGGCTTATCAAACTGCGACATCAATATACTAGGAGAACTAGAATTTTTATTTTTTTTCAATGGTTCACATTTTTTGACATCTGATCGTCTCTTCTTTGATGACTTGTTATGAGGAGACCGAAAAACATTACTCCAATCCTTACAAGGTTTTGAATGGTTGTGCTCTCCTATATATGTCACAATATAAATATTCTCTTTATTTCGTTTTTTTTCTACATGTCTCTTTGCTGAGCAATCTTTGGAAGTGCTACATATGTAGTAGCTCCTGCAAATATCATTAAGACAATGTTTTGTATAAATACATTTGAGTATATGTAGAACTCACTGTAAAAATACTCTACATTTTTTTTTGTTCTTGCAATATTTTTAAAAATGTTTTTGGTCATTATTGTTTTGCATTAGTCCTAGTATCATTTATTCATATCTTAAGAATTCATCCCTTTAATATCTAGAACTTTTAATTTTAAATATAAGAAAATTATTTGTGACAAAATTTAATATTTTAATGAGAAAGGAAAGAAAATATATGTAAAAAAACCTTGGATGTGGAGACCCTTTAATGGGTTTTTGTCCATATTTTCTCCATTCCCATGGATCATCTCCCATCTTCTCTACACTCAAATGCCATTCTACTATCTTCTGATTAGCAAACTTTCTAGAAAAACTAGAAGTTGAAATGGCATTAAACCACAAGGAATCGTGTTAGGTTAAAATTCTCCATTAATTTGACATAAAAAAATTTAAAATATATGAATAAATAATTTACCTTTTTCTTTGTATGCATAGATCTCCTTGTGGATGAGTACTTGGTAAAACCCTAGAACTAGTATAGGTTTGCAGAATTGGTAATTCATTGCACACTCTTGGATATTGTTTGGTAATTGATGGATGATTGTATGCAAGATCAAAATGAGCGATTGTGATTTCAATGCAGGTGGGAGGTTTGAGAGCAGACACTTGATTGATATGATTCAGTTGGATATGATGTTGTTCAAAGAGCAATGGAAAATTATATATATTAGAATAATTATTCATGATATCGATGGGAGGTGTAGTGGTTATAGCTCTCGGGGTGTAAAGGCTTGTTGGGAGGTTAGGGTTTGTGAAGGTGCTAGTTGTTGGTGAGGGGATAATGGTAGTGAGGTTATTGATAGTTGGATTGAAGTTGGTTTTCAATTTATCTAACTCTACAAAATCAGTTGACTTAAGTGGGGAAAAATTGACTAATCTATTATTTTGGGTCAAAGAAAAATCATCAAAGTAAGATGATGAGGTGTTTTGAGGAGATATAATGTTAATGGTATTCATGCATGTGGTTGTTAAGGGTTGAGGTGGAGGGAGATTTTCAAAAACGATGCTAGGAGAAGTACATGTGGTAGTTTTGCAACTATTCACAATGGAAAAGAGATCACAATCATCGTTTTCCATTGGAGAAATAAAAAACATTGTTGTTGGAAAGTACGTCTAAACTTGAAGACTTCCCAACAATTTATAGGAAAAATTAAAATAAAAAAAATCAACATTGTAACTGTTAAATTAATGTGATCTTTCTTTAAAAATTTGTTGAGTCATTAGATATATCTGAGATAGTCAAAGAGTCAAATTGGCTAAGATCCAATTCATTTCAAAAAGATGCTTTCAAAAATAATTATTTTAAGACTTTTTTAAAGATTTTCACGATTATCATGCTTTCTACCAAGCATGTTTTTCATTTGTCCAAAAACATGAATTTTGAGATAGGTATTTTGACTTTCAATTTTTAAATTTAATGCACAAATTAAATATAATTTCTAGTAACTCTTGGTATTAAGTGTATTCCTATCTCTTTGAATTTTTGTATTTTAATTTCAAACATTAGAGTAATAAATTATATTCTTCATCTAGAAGAAAAAGTTATTATTATTATTATTATTATTAAAAAAAATTCTTGTAATTAAAGGATGTATTTTTCACAAAAATGTCTCTTGCAATAAAAGGATGTAGTTTTTTAATTATACCTTGTCATTGTTATTATTTGTATAACTTTCAAATCATATTTTTGATTTATTTTGCAATTTTGAAGATGGAGAGCACAATAATTATTTATTAGAGTAATTTAATATAATTATTATTCTTTATATATATATATATATATATATATATATATATATATATATATATATATATATATATATATATATATATATATATATATATATATATATATTAATTTATGTAAATAAATCATATGGATAGCTCATTATGGGACAAAGGGAGTGAAATATAATTTATTTTGAGTTTCAAACTAATTGCATATATGCAAATTAGAAAAAAATTGCATATAAGATAAGAAATTTTAAAAATAAATAAATTTGTATAATTTTTAGTGTAAATTACTATTACATTCAATGCGTTTGTTTTAGAGTATTTTTGCAAATGTCACACAACCTCTTCACTTGTTGAAATATTAAATTAGATTTGTTAAAAATATTTGATTTGATTTGATTTAATATTTAAATATAATCCAAGTTGTGTAGACTCAAGTCCATTTAAGGTTGTATATAAATAGTCCTAGTCTGTATCATTATTTGTACAATTCAATAATACAAATTCTTATTTCTTTTATTATTCTCTCTTTCTCTGCTCACTAAAAGTGCCTCACGCACTAACAAATTGGTATCCAGAGCTTCCGGTTATTGTTCTTGATCGAGTTTTTGATAACCCAAAAATGTATCGATTATTTGAGTCAATTTACATGAATTATATTCGCATTTCAATTAATTAAATCACTCTTTATTCGTATTATGCCGGTATTTTCTATGTTTTCAGATTTTCACCAATTATAAGGTATGTGCGAAGAAAGTCGAGAAAAGTCGCATAAATCTACTCAAAATCCACAAAAGAATAGCATGTATTGAAGTATGTGGTGTATAGCAAGAAGTGGGAGTGTAAAAGAAACAAAGCTGAAAAGAAATGAAAAACAAAATCCAGCCCACTTCAAAAGAGCAAGCCAATCCCACTACGCATGCAACGTGTAACGACAGTTACACGCCATCCCAAGAAGTTGTAACGGTCGCGACAAGCTTGGAAGTAAAGACTTCCTCATGAAGCCAATGTGACGGTCGTCACGCCCTAGCTAACGGTCTGTAGCGATCGCTACGGAGGAGATATAGGAGGCGAGAATAACGCAACAGCTTCGTTTCAACTCGCGCTTCACTCTCTATAAATAGGCTGTCAAACTTCAATCTCAGAGACCTTTTTCTTCTGCAATTTTATACCATTACGCTTCCAATTTTATTTCCAGCATTGATTTTGTTTCCAGTTTCAATTTATTAGTTATCTGCTTTCTTTTCTTGTAGCAATTTCCACATCGGGGATTGCTGCGAACCTTTGTCAATTCTAACCTTACGTTAGAATTGCGCCTTTTTAATTTCTTTCATCGCAATTGATTTTCGGACAACGAAGGGCAGATCTCACCGACTTGTGGGAGACTCCTAGAACTTGTCAAATGTTCCGCCTTTTATTTTCAGGTTTATTTTAATTAATTTATTTATTGGCTTATTTAATTTTGTTTATTTGTTTATTTATTGGTTTATTTAACTGTTTATTTATTTTATGCCTGATTTATCTGAAATGCCTGATTTATCTGAAATGCATGTTTTATCTGAATTGTCTGTTTATCAATGTTGCGCTATAATTGAATCGTTTAACATGCTAGGCTAAATTTAGTAATCAGTATGTAAAGTAATATAGCCGACGAGGTTTAGCAACACCATTCGATTTATTCCGTTTCAAAAAGATTGACTTTCTGGTTTCGATTACTAGTTCTTAATGCAACTGTTTTGTTACGAGAGTAAAATCCATATTAGAAGTTAGGATCAATAAAGTGAGAGTTTGAGATAATAACTGGACATTAGTAATTGAGCATCAACTTAAAATACAGCGAGAGCGCTTTTAAGTTGATTAGGTTTTATTTATTTTCAAAAATTATTTTTAAACTCTAATTGAAACAGCGAGAGCACTCACTTATGTTTCATTATAGGATCTAAATCAATGAACACGAGAGTGTGAGAAGAGGGTTTTCAAATAAATATTTCCTACGGATAAACGCTTTGCTAATATGAGTTTGAGTCAATGAGTTGCTAAAATCCTCGAAGTCCGACCATTACATACCGATACTTTTCCCCTTGATCTAAACTAGATTACAATCAGTTAGATTCCCTAAAACCCCAATTATTTACATCATTAGCCTTAGATTTACGTAGTAACCTTAGATAACGATAGGTCGACATTTAGTCCCTTGGGATTTTATAATCTTTAAATCTACACGCGATAGGATTGTATACTTGCGGTCTAGATTCCATAAGACGTATAAAGTCGCGATCAATTTTCAATAATTTTACGTCAGAGATCGTATTTCCAAGGCAAGTGAATCAACTACTGCGAAGATGGCTAGTGATAAGGCCAGTTTGAATTCTCTTCCAATGCTTGACGACAAGAATTGGATCCGATGGAAAAAACATATGCAATTCTTGTTTGGCTTCCATGAAAACCTAGAGGTGGTTACCGACGGCGTTGCTGCGTTGGCTGAAGATGCAACTAAAGCACAAAAAAATCCCACAGCAAAGTCAAGAAGAAAGATTGCAAGGCTTCCTATTGCATTCAAACGATTGTTGATGCTACTAATTTTGACTGAAACTCTCAAGATGAAACGGCGAAGGAGGCATGGGATATTCTCGTGAACTATTACGAAGGAGGTGATAAAATCAAGGTTTTCAAGTTACAAACCTTGCGTCGACAATATAAGTTGTTGTCAAAAGTAGAATATGTGTCAAAAGTTCATAAACTCGTCCATCTCATGAAGGGTTGTGGTGAAACCATAACTGATAAGATAATAGTTGAGAAGGTAATGAGAATGTTGACCTCTCACTTTGATCATGTTATCGTAGCTATTCAGGAATCCAACAAACTTGAAACCTTTAAAATGGAAGATTTGGTTGGTTCGTTGGAGGCACATGAGATGAGGATTGTCGAAAGGAAAGGAGTTCAAGACTCGATACAGGCTCTGCAAGCTCAGTAATAGAAAAAGAATGGTGGTTCCAACAAATTCAAAGGCAAGTTCGACAAGACTTAGGGAAAGAAGCCTTGGTCGAATCCCCACAAGAATAAGGTCGAAGACAGATATTCTAAATCCTCAAAAGAAGAGGAGGAAACTATTGAAAGAAAAAAGATGATAAAAAAGGTGCACAATGCTATAACTGTGAAAAGTGGGGCCACGTAGCCAAAAACTGTTGGTACAGAAAAAGACAATGGAACGAAAAAAGGCAAGGACGAAGGAGCGAACCTTGCACGCCAATATTCAAATGATTCTGAAGAAGGTATGGTGGTTATGGCTGTAGTTGCAGATAACCATGTTGAATCCAAGATCTAGTTCCTCGACTCAGGCTGCTCAAATCATATGATTGGTCGAAAGGAGTGGTTGGCAGAATAGGACGAGTCGAAGAAGAGCAAGGTAAAACTTGATGATAATAGTTTGTTGTAAGTGGAAGGTAATGGCAACATAATTTTTCAAATGAGTAATGAGGAAAATCTATGATTAAAGATGTGCTCTACGTACCTGGAATGAAGTGCAAGTTGCCACGTGTTGGACAACTGATCGAAAAAGGTTTCTTAGTTGTTATGAAAGATGGAGCTTTGAAATTGTTTGACACCAAGAATAATTCGGTCTTAAAATCTCCGTTGTCGAAGAATAGGACATTTAAGACTATGATCTGTTCGACAAAAGTTCAATGTTTGAAAATTGTAGTTAATCACAAGGATAGGTGATTGTGCCATTTGCGGTTTGGACATTTGAATTTTCTATCACTCAATCAACTGATTACTCAAGATATGGTTACTGGAATTCCAAGTCTTGAGATTCCTAAAAAACTTTTTGAAGGTTGTTTAGTCGGAAAGAAATCCAGAAATTCTTTCGTTTCGACTATGCCAATGAGATCATCCTGCATTCTCGAAGTGAACATTCATATGTATGTGGTCTATTCGAAGAACATACCATTGGTGGAAGTACCTTGCATAATTAACAAAAATATTTAAAATAACAATGAATTTATAAGCATGAAAGTGTAGAAGAAGCTTGGAGAAATCATGAAGGAAATGTGGCTTTAACAAAAAACATTGGAATTTTAGTTTTGTGGTAACCGGTTAACTCCCAGTGGTAACTGGTTACCATAGGAAGAATTAGATTTCTGAAGAAAAATTGAGGTTTTGCCACACATGGGTAATAGGTTCCCATAAGTGGGTACCCAGGTTCCCCATAAATGCACAGAAACAGAATATGGCACAGTTACGTGGTAACCGATTACCACTGGGAGGTAACGGGTTACAACTAAAGCAAAATGATTGCATAATTGATGCGCGAATTTGTCATCCGTTTTCTTAGAGGTTTCAACATGTTTTGTCGGATTCAGGGAAAATTCACATCAATTACATAATCATCATAGAAATTAGAAATTATGCATTCAAGAATTGAAGGAGATCATGCATTAACATCAAAGCGCGACGACTCAATCATTTTGACAAACACCTAAACTACACCTATTTGCACATGAATTTGTACATGAAGAAAAGATCATTTCTCAACCTATTTACATGCATATCAAGGTGTCACATAAACGATTCGATAAACATCGATAATTAACCACTTGAATAATCACTTTTCTTATGAAAATCAACTAATCAATAAGTGTTGTGGATTATCCAATTCTAGATTTCAGTATTATGATCATATCAATTCACACTTCCTCAATTGTAACCACAATTGCAATTCAATTCTTAAGTAAAATCTTGATTCAATTATCATTTCTAGAAAATTTATTATTCAAGAACCAATTATGAAAAGTCCTTAATTCAAGAAAAATTACCCTAGAAAGGAAGAGGAGGTTGAAGAGAAGAGATCGTCGATGTCGAGTCGGAGATCAGAGAAGCCTATAGAGGGAGAGAGCGAGGCGCGAGATCCTTGAGGGAGAGGATGATAGTTTTCTTCTTCTTCTTTTTCTTCTTCTTGATCCCTTGATAAATTTATTGTGTGTTCTTGATCAAACTTGAGGAAAAAGCTTGCTCTGATCTTTGAGAGAGTTGAGAGAGAATTTGAGAGTGTTTGTGTGTAAAACTTGACAAATGATTTTCCTCCCTTAAACTATGAGAGTAAAATTGATTTATACTTGGAAAATTTGGTCTTGGGTGAATTGGACTCTTAGGCCCAAATTGACTTTATCCGAATAAAATTCGTCCATGTCACAAGGTCATCGTGATCCGTGCAAAATTCAGGATCGGGCTCAACCCGAAACATTTCTGGAACAAAATTTCATGCAACATGGATAAAATTTCAATACAATCGGACAAATGGTTAAGGGGATATGAATTTTTGAAGTTTCAGCTGACGCTGAGAACATCTGACACGTGCCGAATTTTCACTGCACAACCTTGGAAAAACATTCTGAACGACAATATTCTGATCAAAATCTGAACTCAGGATATGAACGAAAGTTGAAGCTAACGAAATTTGTGAAATTTTGACACCAGTCCTGTCATAATATGATAAAAATTGAGAGAGATATGAATGTTTGAATATTGCACATCAGAGAAACTGACACTCGGTTCAGCTCAAATACCCCTGCAAAGATTAAAATTTTGGTCCTTATCCGTAAGGAATCAGCTTTTGGGCCGAGAACGAAAGTCGAAGAGGACGTCGAGACGGAATTTTGGGTGCTAGAGCCACTCAAATATGACATTCTAGTCAAAAGTGATGAATTTTTAATGCCTCCGTGAACACGGTTCAGTCAGAAAATCATTTTAATGCTCTTAATAAATCAACTTTTCGGGGACCTTCTTTGATGAATCAGCTTACAGTCTGAACACATGAAACGAAGAAAATTCCAAAATGGTTCTAATTCCTGAAGAACCAACCAAAGACAAACATTTGACCGGAAGTTATGAATTATGCACCCGAACCGCAAAATATCATTCCTGGTTCAAACTAAACCGAACCGGCCGAAACATCAAGTTTCTCTTGTAGCTTGAGACACCTTGGAGCATATGAAAGCTTTGGGACATAAATAATTGGACAATACACTGACAGAAGCCTAGTGAATGCGTTGAGTGTATCCACCAGTGAGATAACTGTAATACGGTTGGAGAACTGACTTTGAGAATTGTTTTACTTTTTATCACAAATGTTGCGGATAGCAAGTGTAACACCCCCTTCTAATCACCCGCGTTTTATAAATAATAATCAGAGTATTTAATCATAATCAAGAAGGCGTCACAATTTAAATAATAAAAATTTGACCAAACAGCGTCATGCTTCACTGAAGAATACTCATCAATTAAATTATACTCAAAATTATGTTTAACAATGAAATGAAACATAATTAAATCCGATACTTTACTCAACATTATTCGGGATAATAAATCAACAAAATTCCAAAATGATTAAAATATCCATAAAAGGATTCCAACGATCGTTTTCCCAGGTTACATCTACGAGCACGACACCGACACGCGGACAAAGACTCGAATCTAAGGCTACCCTCACCAACTCAGCACTAATCACCGGATCGAAATGTTAAAGTAAGGGTGAGATTTCAATTCAATATAATATGTATTATCGTTCTTAGATCCAGCATTAATTGAATATATTAGTTCATCAACCAACACGGATCACAAACAATACAACAATTCACACAATGATCATGTATAAATAGCAAACAATGGCAATTGCAACACCGAAACCATCCTAACATGTTACAATTCCATATGCAATGCGACTCTATGCATGTGGTACCAATCGTGAACCGCGTTCACCCACTCCGTTTACTCGTGGAAAGCAGGTAATCCATGATTCGCCCACACCATTGGGTCAAGAATCTAGCCTCACTACCTCTACCAGTCGGTCTCTTGGCTCGCAAGCTCACTTCCGCACAATGGGAATGAACCAATTAACAAATGTATATGCATGCAATCATAAAAGCATGCCACATTATTCCACCGATCATAATAAATCAACATAGCCAAACGATGTCATTTCACCAATACATCACAATCAAATCACAATGGACATCAAAATACAACATGATATACATTAGTTCTCATCCGTAACTCGGACCATTCTCATTGATTACTATCTTCCGTATTTAAATCCACATTTTCAAAATCGAACTCGGCTCTTTTTAAAATAATTTTCAATAAAATAATATTTTTCTTTTCCAGGAGGTAGAACTTTAAATTTAAGAAATAACGCCGAAAACGGCACTCGAATCGGAGTTACGGTTTAGAAAATATGCATTTTTGAAAATTTAGAAGTTTTGAAAAATACAGTGGTAACGGTTCCTCACTGGGAGAACCCGGTTCCCACAATTTGAAAATACACGCTCCTGGAAATTTGTATGGGGAACCCGGTTCCTCCCCACAGGGAACCGGTTCCCAGGTTTTCAAAATAGAGTCCCCCTGGATTTTTGTATGGGAACCGGTTCCTCCCAGGAACCGGTTCCAGTACAAAAATTCAATTTGAAATTTTCTGGAACCGGTTCCTCCCACGGGAACCGGTTTCCACGACTTAATGTAATATTTATCATTTTTGACTTTATGCATCCATAACCATTTCAAACTTTCAAACACGAATTATAATATCATGAACACCATTCTAACACCCTTTCACACCATTTTGACATCAACTAACATATTTTATCCATTCCTAATTATCATCGACACACTAGTGATCAATTTTCCGTCCAACACAATTAGGGTTTCATACTATAATCTACCATTCCAATTCCTAACATACCCAATCATCCCATTGGTTCCCAAAACCCATAAGACATATTAACCAAATAAAATCACCCTTACCTCGCGATGATTCTCCGGTTTCTCTCGGCGGCTTTTCCTCTCTTCTCTTCTTTCTCCAACTCTACGTGAAATGATTTTCCAAAACCTTCTCTTTTTCCTTTCTTTTCCTTTTATATTTCCTTTTAATATTCCAATTAAAATAATTAATTAATACTTAGTATTTAGTAGAGTGTTTTACTATCACACCCACCGTTACTCGCACCTTCCAAACCTTTCCTCATTAAATAATCCAATTAATCCAGATGAATTAAATATTTAAGACTTTAATCAATTAAATAATTAATTCTCGCTTATTTAATATTGAATTAAATCGGGGTGTCACAACTCTCCCCCACTAAAAGAGTTTTCGTCCTCGAAAACATACCTTAGACGAAAAGTTCGGTATGAGTCCTTCATCGACTCTCCGCTCCCAAGTCACATTTCCTTGTGGTCCTCCCAAGCTACTCAGTGTTATCTCTTTACCTCGCAGTTGCTTCACTTTTCGATCCTCAATTTTCGCAGGCACTGCTTCAACAGTCAAATTATCTCGTACCTGAACATCATCTACCTGAATTTCATGAGACGGATCCGCAATGTACCTCCTCAACTGAGATACATGGAAAACATCATGCAAATTGCAAGTGACGGTAAAGCAATCGATATGCAACTTTCCCAACTCTTGGTAATCTGAACGGACCAATAAAACGCGGAGTCAACTTCCTTGACTTCAAAGCTCGACCAATACCAGTCATCGGAGTAACTCTCATAAACACATGATCTCCTTCATCAAACTCGAGATCCTTCCTCCTCTTATCGTGATAACTCTTCTGACGACTCTGAGAAGTCCTCATCTTCTCCGAATCATCTTAATCTTTTCGAAGTTTGTTGAGCGATTTCGGTCCAATCACGGACTTTCTCCATTCGTACCAACACAACGGTGTCCACATCTCCTACCATACAATGCCTCAAATGGAGCCATACCAATGCTCGAATGAAAACTATTGTTGTAGGTAAACTCTATCAATGGCAAATAGCTATCCCAAGCTCCACCTTTCTCTAACACACAAGCTCTTAACAAATCCTCTAACGACTGAATTGTCCTCTCCGTCTGACCATCTGTCTGTGGATGATATGCGGAACTCAATCGTAACTTAGTACCCAGAGCTTCTTGCAATCCTGTCCAGAACTTAGAAGTAAACCTCGGATCTCTATCCGACACAATGCTAGACGGAATACCATGCAAACTCACAACTTTATCAACATACAATTCTGCCAACCTCTCCATCGGATAATCCATTCTTATCGGAATAAAGTGAGCAGACTTCGTCAATCGATCGACAATCACCCAGATAGAATCACGTTCTTATTCTAGGCAACCTAGGCACAAAATCCATAGAAATGCCATCCCACTTCCATTCGGAGCGAATAACGGTTCCATCGATCCCGACGGCCGATGCTCAATCTTTGATTTCGACAAACCAAACATGCATACACAAACTCGGCGATTTCCTTCTTCATTCGGCCACCAAAATAACTTCTTCAAGTCATGATACATCTTAGTAGCACGGGATGAATACTCGATCCACTTCGATGTCCTTCCTCCAAGATACTCTTCCGATCTCGGAACATCCGGACACACTCTATCACCAAATCTCATGACACCATTCTCGTCAATTCGGAATTCACCTCCTTGACCTTGGTTAATCAATGTCAGCTTATCTACCAAACCAACATCAGACTTCTGCCCATTTCGAATCTCTTCCAAAATACCACTAGTCAGCTTCAACATGCCCAACTTCACACTATTCGGAGTAGTCTCACAAACCAAACTTAAGTCTCGAATTGCTCAACCAACTCTAGTTCACGGACCATCAACATCGACATATGCAAGGATTTCCTGCTCAATGCATCTGCTACGACATTTGCCTTACCAGGATGGTAGTTCAAACCAAAATCGTAATCCTTGAGAAATTCCAACCATCTCCTCTGTCTCATATTCAACTCCTTCTGATCAAAGAGATACTTCGGGCTCTTATGATCGAAAACCTCGAACCGTGAACCATCTGACAATGCCTCCATAGCTTCAACACAAACACCACGGCCGCCAACTCTAAATCATGAGTCGGGTAATTCCTTTCATGAGTCTTTAACTGTCTCGAAGCATAAGCCACAACCTGCTTATCTTGCATCAAAACACCTCCTAAACCCATCAAAGACGCATCACAATACACCACAAAGATTCTTCGGTTGGCAAAATCAAAATCGAGCACTAGTCAACCTCTTCTTTAATTCTTGAAATCCCTTCTCACAATGCATCCCAAATAAATACTTGACCTTTCCTCGTCAATTTAGTCAATGGTAACGCTAACTTAGAAAACCCTCAATGAACTTCCAGTAACCCGCTGACCAAAACTACGAATCTCGAAGCATTCTTGACTTCCCACCGAGATACCGCTCTACTTTTGTAGGATCAACAGAATACCATTCTTGGATATCACATGACCCAAAACTCACTTCGCTTAACCAAAACTCACACTTTGACAATTTTGCATAAAGTCTCTTTTCCTTCAACACTTCCATACAATTCGAGATGCTTAGCATGCTCCTCATCATCCTTTGAGTAGATCGAATGTCGTCAATAAACACCACCACAAACTTGTCAAGATACGGATGAAATATCCTTCTCATACTCCATAAACACACGGTGCATTAGTAACTCCAAATGGCATAACAATATTCATAATGCCCATACCTCGTTCTAAGCGCTTCAATATCTTCCGTCTTAACACGAATCGATGATATCCGGACCTCGGATCAATCTTGCTAAACACACAAGCTCCAACCAATGATCCATCAAGTCATCAATCCTCGGCGGATACCGATTCTTGATCGTCACTTTATTCAACTCGTAGTCAACACACGCCTCATCGTACCTTCCTTCTTCTTAACCAACAACAGGCTCACCCCACGGCGAAACACTAGGCGAATAAATTTCTTTTCAATAACTCTTCCAACTGTTTCTTGATTCGACAACTCGGATGCCGACATGCGATAAGGCGCCATCGACACCGGACTAGTTCGGAATCAAATCTATAGTAAACTCCACTTCGTTCGGTGGTAACTCGTTAACATCCTCTGGGAACACCTCGGAAATTCATTCACAATGAACTCACCACTCTTAGCCTTCCCTTTCACTTGGTTGAAGAATACAACATGAACACTACAACACCATCTCTCGGTGAGTTCATCGCTTAACCGACATGATCTCTTCTTCAACCTTAGCTACTTGGAAATATAACCGTCTTCTCAAAACAATTGATATGAACACGGTTGAAGACCAACCATTCATTCAAGGATAATATCAAGTTGTTCTAACGGCGCACACTAAATCCATACCGAACCCTATCGAAAATAACGATAGGACAATTTCTATACACATACGGTAGTCAGAACCGACGCAGAGAGTGTCAATAACCATACTTCCATCCAAATTAGAAATTTCTAGATTCAATCTCTTAGCACCCAAAGAAATAAAAGAGTGTGTCGCTCCGTCAATAATTGCAATCAAAGGTATGCCATTAATAAAACATGTACCTTTAATCAACCTCATCGGGCTTAACATCGATCGACAAAGCGAACACCTTTCCACCACTTGCTCTTTCTTTGGCTTAGTACCATGGACGAGTGTGTCCTTCTTCACCACAACAAGTTATCCTTCGGGATCTACACTCGCCTAAATGACCGACTCTCCCACAATTGTTGCACTTTCTCGCATCGCCTTGCATTCAAGAGCTCGGTGACCCAACTCACCACATCGTAGCACTTTACGGAAGAACCGAAGAACCGAGTCTCCCACTGGCTTCTTCCAACCTTCGACCTATGATTATTCCTATCATAAGGCTTACCGCGATCCATCATCTCTTACCCTTACGGTCGGATAACTCGAGCATTTGCCTTAGTACTAGTAAGATCTTCCTCCGAATCCTACTACAATCAACCAAATCGAGAACCTTCTAATACGATACGACACCGCTGATCTCATCACGTAGTCCATTCTCAAACTTGATACATTTGGAAAACTCTCCATCGCATCGTTAGGATAATTAGCATAATACTTTGCTAACTCAAAACTTGGTCGCACTCACTCACGGACTTGTTGCCTTGCTTGAGCTCCGAGAATTCTATCTCTTTCTTACCTATCTTGGAAAATACCTTCTCGGAAAAGCTCTCCGAACACGCCCCAAGTCAATGCAACCCGTCTTCCATTCCCTGGTAGCAACCCACCGTCGCTTCCTCTGCTAACATGTGACTACCATACCTCACCTTGACCCCTCAAATAATCAATAACTCAAGATCCTCTCGATCTCCTTCACCACTTCGAGCACCCTCGGGATCATGTGCACCTTTGAACAACGGAGGATTATTCCTCCGAAAATTCCCCAATTGCTGTCGGACCAATCGCGTGATTCCCTCCGAGCACTCCATTAACATTCCCAAAGCCTCGAATAGCATCATCATTCCTTCCGTTACCTCTTCCACCCATTGTTCGTAACATTACAAAACAATCTACATCGACACAAGTATCGATGTTACTTACACTAGTCGCATACTACAGGGATAACGACACTATGACAAGACCGACTATGCTCTGATACCACTATTGTAACACCCCCTTCTAATCACCCGCGTTTTATAAATAATAATCAGAGTATTTAATCATAATCAAGAAGGCGTCACAATTTAAATAATAAAAATTTGACCAAACAGTCATGCTTCGAAGAATACTCATCAATTAAATTATACTCAAAATTATGTTTAACAGCGGAAATGAAACATAATTAAATCCCGAATACTTTACTCAACAGTTATTCTAGGATAATAAATCAACCAAATTCCAAAATGATTAAAATATCCATAAAAGGATTCCAAACAATCGTTTTCCCCTGTTACATCTACGAGCACGACAACGACACGCGGACAAAGACTCGAATCTAAGGCTATCCTCACCAACTCAAGCACTAATCACCGGATCCGAAATGTTAAAGTAAGGGTGAGATTTCAATTCAATATAATATGTATTATCGTTCTTAGATCCAACAGTTAATTGAATATATTAGTTCATCAACCAACACGGATCACAAACAATACGTAACAATTCACACAATGATCATGTATAAATAGCAAACAATGGCAATTGCAACACCGAAACCATCCTAACATGTTACAATTCCATATGCAATGCGACTCTATGCATGTGGTACCAATCGTGAACCGCTTCACCCACGCCGTTTACTCGTGGAAAGACGTAATCCATGATTCGCCCACACCATTGGGTCAAGAATCTAGCCTCACTACCTCTACCGGTCGGTCTCTTGGCTCGCAAGTTCACTTCCGCACAATGGGAATGAACCAATTAACAAATGTATATGCATGCAATCATAAAAGCATGCCACATTATTCCACCGATCATAATAAATCAACATAGCCAAACGATGTCATTTCACCAATACATCACAATCAAATCACAATGGACATCAAAATACAACATGATATACATTAGTTCTCATCCGTAACTCGGACCATTCTCATTGATTACTATCTTCATTTAAATCCACATTTTCAAAAATCGAACTCGGCTCTTTTAAAATAATTTTCAATAAAATAATATTTTTCTTTTCAGGAGGTAGAACTTTAAATTTAAGAAATAACGCAAACGGCACTCGAATCGAGTTACGGTTTAGAAAATATGCATTTTGAAAATTTAGAAGTTTTGGAAAAACACAGTGGTAACGGTTCCTCACTGGGAGAACCCGTTCCCACAATTTGAAAAATACACGCGGAATTTGTATGGGAACCGGTTCCTCCCAGGAACCGGTTCCCGTGTTTTCAAAATAGAGTCCCCTGGATTTTTGTATGGGGAACCTTCCTCCTCACAGAACCGGTTCCTGTCTACAAAATTCGAATTTGAAATTTCTGTGGAACCGGTTCCTCCCACAGGGAACCGGTTTCCACGACTGTAACAATATTTATCATTTTGATGCTTTATGCATCCATAACCATTTCCAAACTTTCAAACACGAATTATAATATCATGAACACCATTCTAACACCCTTTCACACCATTTTGACATCAACTAACATATTTTATCCATTCCTAATTATCATCTGACACACTAGTGATCAATTTTCCGTCCACTGACACAATTAGGGTTTCATACTATAATCTACCATTCCAATTCCTAACATACCCAATCATCCCATTGGTTCCCAAAACCCATAAGACATATTAACCAAATAAAATCACCCCTTACCTCGCGATGATTCTCCGGTTTCTCTCGGCGTCGGCTTTTCCTCTCTTCTCTTCTTTCTCCAACTCTACGTGAAATGATTTTCCAAAACCTTCTCTTTTTCCTTTCTTTTCCTTTTATATTTCCTTTTAATATTCCAATTAAAATAATTAATTAATACTTAGTATTTAGTAGAGTGTTTTACTATCACACCCACCGTTACTCTGCACCCTTTCAAACCTTTCCTCATTAAATAATCCAATTAATCCAGATGAATTAAATATTTAAGACTTTAATCAATTAAATAATTAATTCTCGCTTATTTAATACTGAATTAAATCGGGGTGTCACAGCAAGAGTCGCCACCGACTTTTCTTTTATCCAATTAAGGGAAGGTGAAAAGAACAGAAAAAGACCTTCGTTAGATTCTGAGTAAGGGAGAAGGTTATGAAAAGGGAAGGTATTAGCACCCCTTTCCATCCGTAGTTATCTACGGGCTCTTAGTTGCTTTTAGCTCATCTTAAAAAAATGTTTTCTGTGTGTTTGACAAAAATGTTTTGAAAAGGCATTTCGCTTTGACTTTGTAATGATTCTCGTTGGAATGTATACAAAGTGTTCGGAAATGTTTTGTTTTGAGAAGTGTTTGAACTTTGACAAAAGTGTGAGGTGTGAAAAGTGTTTTGATTAGAGCAAGCAACTAAAAGTCTTATTACCTACTCAGAATGGTCATTTTCGTGTTGTTTTACTTTCCTTTAGAATAGTACTATCCATACCATTAGTTGGTAGGTAACCCTCTTCGTTGGATGTAAAGGGACATTCGAAGGGACATCGGATGGTCATAGAAGACAACTTGTAGGAGTATCCTAGCACATTTGAAGGGACGATCATCACTTTTTGTAGGCAACAATCGAGGGACGAGATCATGTATTCATAGGCGACATCGTGGGTCTATGATCTTTGTATCGAAGGGACTATGATGATTTGTTTGTAGGCAACGGTGCTAGGATACCTCTACGTTCGAGGGACTTCACCATTTATTCGAAAGGCAACGAGAGAGAATACCCTAAGTGGTGCATGTGTGAAAAGAGTGTGTTGAATTCAGATATTTTATCTTGAAATTAGAAGTGATCTATGTTCGTTTTTATCTTGCCATACACACCTAGTTACTAGCAGTTTATAGGGTGCGAAAAGTAAATTGCGGAAAGTAAAGCGCGGAAAAGTAAATGTCCTACGCTATTACATGGCTTTGGGGCAGTTACATAATATAGGAGTGCAGAAAGTAAAGGCAGAAAATGTAAATCACGCTATTACATGATAAAAACTTTGCGACCTATACATCCTTTCTAGAATTGTAAATGCGGAATAATAAATAGATAATCAGAATAAGAAAAAAATGTTAGCAAAATGTTTTGGAAATTAGTAGAAAAAAAGTTTTCAGGTTAGTAATAATAATTAGATAATAGAATAATTTTTTGGGAATTTTCTGAATTGGTTTTGATGAAGAAAAATAATTAAAAGTCAATTTAATGGTTAATTAACAATTAATTAAAATATGTATGCAAAAATATTAATTTTTATGTCAAAAATTAAATAAACATTTTTCTGATTAAAATGCAAAAAGAAAATATTTTTGGTGATTTTTAAATGCATGAGAAAATTATTTGAAAAGAAAATAAATTAAAAGGGAAAAATATGAAAATATAAAAAATAAGGTTAGAGAGGGAATCGAGGGTCGCGATGGAAATCTCCTGGGAACTTCAGCGAGACTGGTGGAGGTGCCAATTTGGGATTTCCGGGCTGCTGGGGATGCCAGTGTGCACTGGGGCTTCGAGGATACACCCAGTATGCACTACGAACGCGCTGCTGAGGCCGCGGAGCTTCTGGGCTTGTCTTTCTGAGAAAACCTGAAATGTCAAAACGTTAAGTAAAAAGAGAGGGTTCGAACCCAGGACCTTCTGAATAATCACGCGCTGCCTTGTCATCTGAACCATGTGAGTCATCTCTTAGTAATATAAAACAAAAATAATACAAAGGGTTTCTGGGAACCCTCTAGATCAGAAAGCGCGCGCAGAGTCATCTTCCCCATTTGAATTTTTCAGACTTTTGGCTACGGTTTCTGCTTCCGTTGCTAGATCCCTGCAATTCATAACTCAAGCAATACGTAATATAAATTAAATGTAAGACCATGGATCGACTGCAAATTGTCCCTTGAACATGAATATGTCCTTAGATTGGTCCAATTTTTCCTATTCTGAGAATCCCTAATTCACCCTAACAATGGTGGAATTCGGTTTACGCATCTAAACTCAAATCAAACCATCCAAATAGCTTGCAAACATCATTCTAAACCCAAACAAACAATCGAAACATGTTAAATATGCATGAATATCAAAAATCAATATTGAGTTAAAGTGTTCAAACCGAAATCTGGATTTCGTGATTCTGCACGTTTCAATGGCTTGTGAATATCTGGATCGATTCAAGGGACCTCCAGGAATGTGTTGGAAGGCTTAGAATGCCTTGAATTGATCTGAAACTAGGGCTGCAAGTTACTTGAGAGACACGGATATTTTGAAGTTGGTAAGGGTTCTTAGAGGCAGAATTTTCGTCTCTTGTTCATGTAATAACATCATGTATATATAGTGGATGGATTTAGGTCAAGAATTATGAGGAAATAATGTACCAATCAATGAGAAAATATTTGATTTGGTATAAAACCAAATATTGCCTTTTTGATCAAATTTCAATCAATTCTCTTGCCAATCAATACCAATTTCGAATTTGCCAGCTTGTGTGGTTTGCTTGGACCTCAAGAATGAGAGAAAAATCCAATTTGCATTTTATTTTGATTTTCTACCTTTTATTTTTATTTAATTGGTTTTTAAATGATTAAAATCCAAAATAAATAGAAAATAAAAGATAAAATCGTGGCCTTGGGCTTGGAGGTTCCAAATCAGCCAAGGAACAAGTTTGAACCAAGAAAAGTTAGGCCCATTTGCAAAATTTTGGATTTTGACAAGTATTTCTCTTTGTGCACCTCTTCAAAAATGCTCAACTTGTGCAAGGTGTATCTTGCTCAATTTTTAACATTTTTGGGTGTTCTTGGACTTTTTAGAAAGATCTAGATGTCCTCTAAACAAAATATTTGGTTTCATCTCAATTTAAGTTTCCATGCTCCATAACACTTCTTTACAAAAAGTTGACTTTTTGTTGACTTTGAAAAGGACCTATAATGTTTTGATCCATATTTTCCAAATGAAGCATTTTCGGACCAAGCTTGTGAGACATGAAGTTGTAGAGAATTGAATTCTCTTCAAAATGAGAGGTGGTAGAAAAATATTTGATAAAGTATGAGAAAGTTATGCCTGGTCAAAGTTCTGTTGACTTTTGTCTGAGAAAGCCCAATTTAGAAACTTTGACTTTTGATGAAATCTTGAGTTTTCTTGATGAATCTTGATCAACCCTTGATCAAATGATGAATGTTACTTCAAAATATAGATATTGACCAAAAATTATGAAGTTTGACTGTATGTTGACCACAGTTGACTTTTTGTCCAATACGATTGATTTTCAACCATCTGAGCAATTGTCTGAGGAAACTTGACATGGAGATTCTTTGAAGCATATGGTGAGGCATGATGACCGTTGGAGATGTTGGAAACCACCTTGATCTGATAATAGCCAAACCCTAGTTTGGGTTAATTGCCTAGGAGAGGGTTTGTCTGGTCAACCCTTGTGAAATCCTTGAGTATGGATGTGTGTGATGTCTTGAGAAGTAGGAGGGAAAATTTTGGGGTATGACAATAACCATCTTTCAAAACTTGATAAAGCTGAGAATAGATACCATGACCTCATAACCATGAAACTAATGATATGCATGCATGCTCATGATGATGAAACTATAAGCCAAATAAGGTTGAAATAAATAGGGTAAATGTTGGGGTAAAGCAATGCCTAAAACTCATTGGAAGTTCTATCAAATCAAAAATTCTAAAAAAATACTTCTCTTCTCATCTCCACAATCTATTTTGTACATATTTTTTATAGCCATACACACATATTTTCAATGAGGTTCCTGTGGAGTACCGTAGATGTTTAGGGTGCTTGAAACCTTCCATTTTCATAACAAACCCTCGTACCTTGATCTCTATTTTACTTTAGGTTTTATTCGCTATTTTTCCTAGTCATTTGGATAAAATAAAAGCGCGGTGGCAACTTCATTGATTTTTACGAGTTGAGTCAATCAATGGCTTAGTCTCGAAGATTTTTACCGATACATCAACGGCATAATGACTTTGACAACACGCCTGGTTCGATCGAACATAGTCCTCCACCGCATTTGGAAAATGTCAGTGAAGAACCACAACTAATTCCAACTAAAAAGGCAAGCATTGAAGTGCCTAATTTCCAACCCTCTGTTGACGAAGGTAATTCTTTTCATAATGTTCAGGATGTTAAATCCAATAGTTCCCTCAATCAAGATGAAATATTGGCTATGAAGAATTAAAACCTAGTTAAAACCCTGAGGCGTATTCATAGACTTTGACAAGTGCCACTCATCTCCATAAGTCATGATCCGCCCATCGTTCCTGAGATTAATTCCACCGTCACTCTCAAGTTACAACAACTCAAAACCTATCTCCTTGAGGGTGATTTTCTAACTGTGGTCGAAGAGGAATCTGACTTAGGGAGAGATGTCCTCAAGCTTCTTGATGAATTAAACCATTATAAGTTTCCTGAATCAACTTCCCAATACCTGATTGGATTTATGTCTTTCTTTGGCCAAATTAACTGAGATTCCACTATCAGGAGGAATGTTGATCTCCAAATTAAGAACAAAATCAATGAGATGTCTCGGGAATGGGAATTTAGTGAAGCTTGTGAGAAGAAGCTTACTACTTTTAAGGCAAGGAAACAAGAATATCTTGATCAACACCAAACTATCGACGCTGAAATTTCTCTCTATCAAGCTCAGATCGACGTGCTCACCAAAAATATTGTAGAGGATACCTAAAAGAAATTTGTTGTTGACAATGGAAAAACCCTTCCCACTAAAGAAGAGGTCAACAATGAGATCTTGAAAGGAAATTGTCATGGCAAAAAGGCCTTCAAACTCAAAGAAACAATTGAAGCACTAAAAAATGAAAAAGTCTGACTTGATCATAAGATTCTATATGAACATATACGTTTTGAATATTTCAAATCCAGATTCCCAACTTAGCTTGTTTTGACCTTCTTATTATAATTTTTGGATGTTTGTATAATCATTTGGCCCTTGTGTATTTAAACATTGACCCTCTTTTCTAGTATGCCATTTTGGATTTTTAACCATTTTAGCTAATGAATATGATTATGCTTTATTCCATGCTAATTTGAATCTCTTGAAGCACATGTTTATATTTTTTCAAATATTTCCCATTAACTCTTAAGATTCGACGGTCAGATGATAGTTCTTTGATCTCATACGCATTATTCATAAATGCTTGACTAACTTGAAATGGTCCATCCCAGTTAGGTGACCATTTTCCTAGCATTCGATCTCTTCGATCTGCGGGTAGTATTAATTTCTAGACATGCGCCCTAACTAAAATGTATTTGATTTCGCTCTCTTATTATATGTTATGGATACTTGTTATTTTTAGCGTACCAATACATCTAGAGCAATCAATCTCTCTTTGTCTAAATCCACTATTTCGTCGAACATCATGCTCCAATAATGTTCGGACGCAATTTCATTTTGATGTTGTATTTTTATCAACTACAATCCAATCTCGACTGACAATACGACATTATGAATAATTGTCAAACGAAAAGGTGTTGAATTTGTTGCCTCTTTATGGGACTTTCGACAAGCCCATAATACTTGGTTTAAACTATTATTCCAGTTTTTTGGTTTTTTTCTAACATGTTTTTCGATCAAATTTATAACAATCTTGTTAGCAACTTCTACTTGTCCATTGGTTTGAGCGTAATGAGGAGTAGATGTTATTAATTCGAATCATGTTTATAATGCAAAATCCTGCACTTTTTGTCCGGTGAAAACTGAACCTTGATCAATTGTAATGGTTTTAGGAATTCCAAACC
Organism: Vicia sativa; assembly: GCA_021764765.1. Classification (NCBI taxonomy): domain Eukaryota; kingdom Viridiplantae; phylum Streptophyta; class Magnoliopsida; order Fabales; family Fabaceae; genus Vicia; species Vicia sativa. Next base: position 2,704,303 of record CM038796.1, on the reverse strand, counting down.
TATAAATGATAAATGATGTGTTTTTGAATAAATTCAATCACTAATTCTTGATTCATATTCACCAAAGGTATGCGCCAGCGGAGGTAGATGGAGCTTTTGAAGGATTATATTTTTGTGTTAAAATACCATCATGGTAAGGCTAACAAAGTAGAGGATATTCTCAATCGAAAAGAGATGCATACTGAAGAATTTATGATGCTAGAACACGACCTTCTAGAAAAGTTTAGAAACCTTGATCTCCAATACACTTGGACACCAGCAGGAGTATTGCTTAAAAATTTAAGTATATCAAGTGATTTGCAAGAAAGGATTAAACAAGCTCAGTTCCTTGATGTGGGGTTACTAACTAAAGAGAACCAACCAGGTTTCAGTCGATCCTTGGATGGGGTTCTCCTGCATAACTAGAGTATGTGTATACCATAAGATTCTAATTAAGGAGAATGATTTTAGGATAAGCCCATAAAAGTCACTTCACCATACACCCAGAAAAAATGTATCAGGACTTGTGAAAGAACTATTGGTGGTCCGGAAACTTCAAAAGGAAAGCCATTATCCTATTTCTCCACATATGCACGCGCATATATTCCTTCAAAACATGATTATTTACTTAGCTTTCTGCAGTAAGGAATTTTATGTAACAATTGCAGTTGATGGTTTCATGTAACAAAAAAACTATAGCATTTTATGATAAGAGTAACTTGTCTTATCATTCTACAAATTGTAATGTGGTATATGCAAGAATTAGACACCTGAACCATATACACATTTTCTCATATCAGATACAAATTGTTTACAGAAAATTAGCAGGGCCTAGTATCAGATACCACAATAAACCAGTAACCAATATTGGAGCATTATTATCTTGTTGCAAGTGATTTAGGTATGTCAAGATACTCTTGTGCACAGCGTTGTTGAGGATGCGACAAAAGAATTAAGATGTGATCGAAAAGAACCTTTGCTGATCCGTGTTCATTCTCAAAGATATAACCCTCGTAGTTTGAAACCTGTTCAAGAGTTTGTACCAGTGTATCATAGACCTCTTGAGGGCAATTGTCAGCTCCAGGTTCGTCATGAAGGTACATGATATCCAATGTGAAGAGCTTCCGGTTCACAAGCCACTCATGTTGTGGCCGCACTGCCGATCTGCAGTAGAATAGAATCTACAAAGAAATATACCAAACAACATATCATGATGCGATGCGACCCAAGAACCAATAAATTTTGAAGTATGCAAACCAAGAAACATGAAGAGATTTACAAACCACTCTTAAAATGCGACCCTGCGAACGGGATTTTCTAGCTTCACGGGCAGCAAGTTGGAACAAAGTAGTAAGGTCAGGTTGAGTGGTAGATGTAGTAGCCGAAAGCCCTTGCATTGCTTCAATGGTTGAGTCTATTTCGCTGCTAAACTCTTTCGTCAGCTGTAATAATTATTCAGATGAAAAAAAAGAAACGTTCAGTGCTATATATAACATTGAAAGAACAAGAATATGAACAAGAAATGATGAATTATTACCGAAGAAACGGAATCGGAGAGAGTAGCGAAAGCGAAACGGTGTTGAGGATTGATGGTGAGTTTGGCATGGACGAAGAGAAGGATGGATTGTTTAATGGAATCAAAACGAGCGATGGATTGAGGATCAGTGTCAATGCAGAAGAGTATATCTTCGTTGCTAATCGGCAAGGGTTGAAGATTGTAACTTCTGTTTGCTTCATCACCACCCTTGTTGCTTCCTTCTCCTTTAACCCTTTCTTTCATTCTTGCGCTTCTGCAACTGTTCTCAGAGAAAAGAAAAGGAGGGAAATGTTTGCATGGAAATGGAATCAGTTGTGGAACATATATAGGGTTCACATTGTTTTTCTTTCTTTCATTGGACGGTTGAGATGAGATTCATTCACTTTTAATCTTTGTATGATGGATTCAAGCACATGCAATAAAACTTAAATATTGTGGTCATAATTATACATTGATAAAACATAGTATAGTTAGTATGTAGTTAATTCAATTGTGTATAAGGAAATTAATAGCATGTAAATAAAATATTTGAAATATATTTTTTATCAACAATAGATTTATCCCTTACAAACTCATAGCTTATAATTTTTTTTTTGAACAATATGTCGTTTCCCATGTGAAATTTCTTTTTTTTTTTTACTTTTTTATAAGTTGAAAAGAATAGATATATGTTTATTTTATAAAAAAAAATAATAAAATACATATTTATCTCGTATATTTTGAAAAAATATGAGACAAATGGAATCTTACTATAAATAATAGAAGTATGTTACAAATATGAGACAAATGGAATCTTACTAGATGAACTTGTGTTTGGGCAGTCCATCTAGAATTTTGTTATGGCTTTAAACGGGACTCCCACAAATAGATGGTAATATTGGTCTTTTTTGAATTAGTCAGTCGCAAGGCTGGATACTAAAATTTCAATAAACTAAAATAAAATAGAAGTATGTTACAAACCAAAAATAAATATAAAAAATGATATAATAATATTAATAACAATAATAATAATAAGGGTTAAATATATTTTTAGTCCCTATAAATATGCGACTCTGCAATTTTGGTCCCTCTAAAATTTTTCTTCGAATAATGGTCCTCGCAAACTTTTTTTCTTGCAGTTTTAGTCCTTGTTATTTTTTGAAATTTTTAAAATGGTTTAATTACCCTAAAATTTTTAGATTTTTGAATAACTTTTTTCATATGTGTTCAGAATACTATACAATATTTATTTACTAAACACTAGAATTTTTTTTAAAATAAGAAGAATTAAATATGAATTTTTTAAATTTCAAAAGATATTGATAAAAACAATGAAAATCTCGATGTAGAAATCAAATTTTGAGTTCCTTTTTTTTCGAGGAACTTTTTATAATGTTCTACACACGTCTGTAAAATCATCATTCAAAAATACACATCGATTTAACAGCAAGGACTAAAACTACGTGCATAATAATTTTGCGATGACCATTATTCGAAGGAAAATTTTAGAGGGACCAAAATTGTAGGGTCGCATATTTATAGGTACTAAAAACATATTTAACCCTAATAATAATTTATCTTTTCATATCTCCTGTCATGCACCATGACACCACGTGTTTATCATCAATCTTTTTTAAAGAATTTTGTCAAATCTTCATCCTCAACCTTATTTCTACGTGTCATCGTTTTATGGGCCGCAAGATCACACATATCATCAATATTTCTATCAGATCCCAAATCAACTGGTTTGTTCATCATTTTTTAATTTTTTTCATATCTCTCTCTCTCTTCACATTCCTTTAAGACCAAACACAATATCCCACATTCAAATCTTCAAATCGTGTTCATCACCAAATCCAGTATCCCACATTCAAATCTTCACCACATGTTCATTTCCCAACCTAGAATGACTGATGAGAGCATAGACTTCAAATTTCTTCCATCAAACACTTATTCAGATCGATGAATCAAATATTCTATCATATTTGTACTCTAGAGAGAGTCTACCAAACCACAGTTAATAAGAAAAACAATAATAAGTCTTCCTAGCGGAATCCACCTAGTAGGTTCTTTCACATCAAGTCTGGAGCTTTTAAGCGAGTTTCTTAAATACTTAAAAAGCATAAAAATAGAGATTAACCTTTTTCACGCAAGCTAGATTAAACAATATCTCTTTTACATCATCGTTGATTATAGGCAATGCGTTGGTAGAAGGCTTCTGGTAAATGCATTCTAGGATGCTTTTTGGCCTAGATACTGAGATAAGATAGAAGATCTTTAACCATTGTAGAAATTTTTTGTTCCTAAAGATCTTTGAATTAACATATTTTTGTCTCCTCATACTGCTCTTCTTGTCAGTTAGGCTGCATCATTTCAAACCACTTCCATCATGATTGAGTAACTGGGCAATGGATTCCTCAGTAACACTTACTTGCATTCCATCCACATTCGTTGAAATGCCTTGTCTTAATTCCTTCGCCATTACCAAAAATTTCTTTACTAAATTCGGGAGAGTGGGACCTTTGAGGATTTCAAATAAGGTTTCCCAACCTTGAGTATGCATATCTCTAGAAAGGTCAAAAACATTTTTTTTAGATTTTATCAAAGTTCACAATTGAGACACAAGGATGAAACATTGAAGTTCATGAAAATTATCATTCACGTTTCCTTGATGAGAAGAGGAGGTCCTAGGTTGAGGAAAGGGTTTTTCTTGAGTGGTCGTTGATATTTGTTGAGCAACCATTATTGAAGAAAAACAACTACGAGCACAAACCTAAGAAAGAGATTTAGCGTTTTGAAATATTTTATAGGGTTTGAAATAGAAAATGGGTAGGAGAAGTATAGTGAGAGTGTGTGAAGTCGAGTAAGTGAGGTTATAAATAGTTTTTGCAATGATTCTAAATTTCTTGAATATAGTAGAAGTCTGACAAAGGTAAATCAATGTGATTTATTATTTAATCCTAAGATTATCTCGTTTCCCAATGTGTCATAACAAGTGCTTAGGTGTGGTTCATAACAGACATGTGTCTTGATATGAATCACTGACTTTTTACTTTCCTTACAGTTCATTTAATGAAGTAAACTTTTCAATTTCCAACGAACAGAGGTATTCTCAAGAGAATATTCTAACCATGGATACTTCTGATATATGATAACTTCACTAGTATGAAGCATCACATCCTAGAATCCAACAAATAAGTATGTACCTCAAATGTCCATACATCATTCTTGAAGGGTTCACGCTAAGAGCACGTATTTCCTATACCAGCCATCATTTTCTAAGAACTGATTGAGTTCTCCTTGTATATTCAGAATCCTAAACCCTAGGCTTTCTCAGGGAGACAAACCTATAAACATTGCTTCAACTACATTGCCACTCTAACAAGTAGACTCAAAGCGACCACCATTCCTTTTTTTCCTTTATTTCTCTTCCCGAGAAAGTTAACCCTTATGGACAATAGAGATAAATCATATTCAACTTCATCAGAATCTTCTTTTGAATCCTCAATCTCTTCATCTTGAAGAGCTATGGACTTCTTAGATCTTCTAACAGATTTGAGCGTAATAGATTTCCCTCTCTTCTGAGGTTCATCATATTCTAGCTCAATTTCATGGCTTCTCAAAGAAATCACCAATTCTTCTCGAGAGATGTTGTTGAGATCCTTTGCAAGATTGAGTGCAGTTACCATAGGCCTCCATTTGGATAACAAGCTTCTGATAATCTTCTTCACATGATCTAACGTAGAATATCCTTTGTTCATAACTCTTAGTCGTGCAACTAAGGTTTGAAACCTTGAGAACTGTTACCTTGAGAAATATTAAGGTATTCAAGCACGTGTAGTAAATGAAGATGTTCCCATAAGTTAAGGGTAATCTTCTAAAATAAGGGCTTTTAGGAAATTGAAGCCAATGTGTTTGAAATTTGGTTTTATCAAATTAGAGAAATTAATGACCAATGGGAATATTAAGCCAAAATGTCGAAGTTGAGCCTCGTCCACCATAAGGAGAAGAATAACACTTGGAAAAATACTGAAGAATTGGTTTAGTCGACCAAAAGAAGACAAGAACAAATGTTGAGATGTTTGGAAATTGGTCTAGTCGACCAGAGTTTGAAGAACAAGAAAGACGGTCAAAGTTGGTCTTGTCGACCAAAAGGAGTTCTAAACTTAGAAGAATTTTTTTGATTTAATCTTTCCAAAGGAAGCGTGGTGAAGCAAGCCAGAAGCGGGAAGATTCAAATTTCGAAGTTACAAGCAGTTACCAGTAGTTCGTGTGCTGATTGAGCGCCAAATAAGTGGCGACATCCAGTGGAGCAGTTACCTCAAGATTCAAATATGCTCGTAGATTACATCTAGGCAGTTACATTGTAAATACTATAAATAAGTAGATTCAGTGTAGTTTTTTGTGTGTGTTCGCTTGTACTAAAATCACTTGTCAAAACTCTGTCATTCCGAGCGTTAGGAAATAAAGAGTGAAGAAGTGCTTGATGTACGTGAATCACCCACCACCTTTATTTCAATGCAAATCTTTTATCTTTCAATTGTCTTTTTTAATTATTTTACTTGCTTTCTGTTTACTTTCGAGCAAACTCTTTACGTTATTTTCTACTTCGCGTAAATAATTTAATACTCTTTCGGTCACAAGTCACCAGTCAGTTAGTTTATTGAGTCTTACTTTGCATGAAAACCTGATGTCGATCACGAGTTACCAGTCAGTCGGTCGAATAATAGTGTGGAAAGTTGTTATACTTGTTCCCTTATTCATAGAAAATCGTTTCTCTTGATAAGGATTTCGCAGAACCAGTATAATATCAAAATATTAGCACATGTCTTAAGATCAACTGGTCGATCTTGCGAGTAACCCTTAGTTTTTAGGGCTTTGGGAGGACCAGCGGTTGTTTACCATTTTCCACAGTAAACAAGAACATAGTCTCAATTTCTTCAACATTCTCCATCTTGAAGGTTTCATACTCCTAAATCAAGGTCAGAGCCTTAGTCTCATTGACTTGATCATTTCCTTCATGAGTCATTCTAAGAGAGTCAAATATAGACTTATTTGAGTATTTATTTATGATCTTCTCATACTTAGTATAAGAAATTACATTCAGCAAGATTGTTCTTGATTTGTGATGATTCTTATAATCATTTTTCTATTGATCAATCATATTTACTCTTTCAAGCTTTTTTCCAACAACATTTGTGGGAGGACCATAGTCATCAACTACCATATCTCAAAGATCAATATCGTGACCTAGAAACAAATTTTATAGTTTATCATTCCATGATTCAAACTTTTCACCATAGTCGGCCTCGTATATGGGATCAGTATCATTGTAGTCTATATAGGCTACTTTTTCTTTCATGGCTTTAGCCTTAGTATACCTGACCTTTTCTAATCTTAGCCGCTCAAGATGTCGAACTCTATCAGCTAATTGTGACATACTTTTAACAAAGGTAAGATCTATTTTCTTCCTAATGGAATAATCTAGACCGTCAGCAGCCATTTGAACAAGTTCATTTTCTGGAACTTGGGTAAAGCATCTTTCTTTTAATGACCTAAATCTATTGAGATAATTATCAATAGTTTCAGCAATTCCTCTCTTAATATTTGACAATTCGACCAAACTAATTTTCGAATGTCCCTCATAAAATTGTTCATGAAAAAGCTTTTCCAACTTAGTCCATGAATCAATAGAATTTGGAGGCAACGTAGTGAACCATGTAAAGGCTTCCTTAGTGTGGGATGAAGGGAAATTCTTTACCCTTAGTTTTTCATTATTCACCATATCACCAGATTCTATCAAGTACCTAGCAATATGTTTGACTGTCGGCTCCCCAGATTCTCCCCCAAACTTAGTGTATTTAGGAATTTTCCATCCTCTAGGGTTTTCAGTTTGTAAAATGTATTCCGACATAGGAGAAGAATATGTTGGCCTCTGAAGTGTGGCATTCATGCCATTCCTAGTCATAATTTTTTCGACAATAGTATTTAGATTATTTTCTACAGCTAATTCCTCTTGTCGAATTTGATCAGCCTCTTGTTGTCGATGTACTAATACCCTAGGTGGGTCGACAACCATATTCCTTTGAGGCACTGCAGTTTGTCTTTGATGGACAGTTTCATCTTCTATTGCCCCCATGTCTATTTGACCAGGGGCAGTTAGTCAAACAGGTGGCGCCTGTCGAACAGGCGCTGGGGGAGCAACCAAAAATTACACAAACGTGTTAATTGGGCAATCACCTGTCGATTCGTTTCAATGGACTGCCTATTAGTCTCAGCCGACTCTTGTACTATAGGGTTAAATACATTACCCATTTGGTTAGTTAACATATTAACCAAGTCGTGGTTACTATCATCCATTGGTTGCCTTAATACCGCTACTAAAGTGTTAGTAAGAGGCGGCACTACAGGCTGAGAAGGCGCTCCTCTATTTTGGTTGCCTCTATTATTTCCCCTGGTGCAAATCCTTGTAAAGGGGAATTCAAATTTTGAACTTTATCTGATACCACTGTTTCATTTGAAGTCGATTGATATCCCGAAATTAAGGAATACAGCATTCCATAAAGAGGATTCGCAGTGCCAAAATGGAGTACTTGTGGGATTTCAGTCATAGTCATCGTGGCCCCTGGACTTACCGGCTAAGTTTGAGGAATAGGTGCAGTGACTGTGGTCAACACTGAGGCAGGTGGTGGAGGTAATGGTGCAACCTGAGAAACTACTGGATCTGTCAAACTTAATGTTCGTGATGGAACTTCGTCAATATTATGGTTAGTCATCCTGGGTGTACATCTCTTAGTTGGTGGTTTATTATACTCTTTGGTTAAACTTCCACTTTTAAGTCTCATACACTTATGACATCTAACAACATAAACTTAGCACTGGTCCCACCGGGTGTGCCAATTTGTTTACTGTAGAAAATGGTAAACAACCGCTGGTCCTCCCAAAGTCCTAAAACTAAGGGTTACTCGCAAGATCGACCAGTTGATCTTAAGACATGTGCTAAGGTTTTTTGAGATTATATTAGTTTTGTCGAAATCCTTATCTAAGAAACGGTTTTCTAAGACTAAGGGAATAAGTATAACGGCTTTCCACACTATGATTAGACTAGACTGACTGGTGACTCATGACCGACAAGAGAGCCTAAACGAAACATAACAAATTGATTGCTCACAATATAATTTCTACCAACTATGGTGACTCGTGAGCCACAGAAGGCTGTGAACTCCAGACTTGTTCTAAACAAAGTAGGTATCGACTGACTCTTTTGTTAACTCAAAACTTGTAACGAAAAGAGAATCAACATATACGATAATGTAAAGAGATTGTTGAAAAGTAAATAAAATGCAGATAAAAGTTTCAGAAGAAATGACTGAAATGTAAAGGTTTTGCACTGAAATAAAAGTGGTGATTCACGTACATCAAGCACTCTTCAACTCTTTTCTTCCTAACGCTTTGAATGAACAGAGTTTTCGCAAGTGATTTGATTATACAAGTGAACACACAGAAATTACATTGAAACTACTTATTTATAGTATTTACAAGGTAACTGCCCTAAAGCAATTGACGGGTGACATCTGAACTCTAAGGTAACCGCTTCATCAGATGTTGCCACATATTTGGCGCTCAAACGAGTTTATAAACTGTTGGGTAACTGCTTAAGGATTTTAAATTTCGAATATTTCCGCTTCTAACTAGACACCAACCGCTTATGGCTTGCTTCGACATGTACCTCTTTTGACAAGAAACAATAGTAGAATTCTTCTAAGTTCATAATCCTTTATGGTCGACACGGCCAAATTCGACCACTTCCTTCGCTTTGCACGCCTTGGTCGATTTGACCATTTTTCTCATATTTTAACATACTCTCCTTCTGGTTGACTTTGTTGTAACTTGATATTTTCTTTAATCATTGATTTCTTTTCTTTGCCAAAACCAACTTTCAAACACTTCGTTCTTAATTTCCAAAAGATCCTTATTTCAGAAAACTACCCTTAACTTTTGAGAACACCCTCATTTAATACACGTGCTTGAATACCTTGAGATTTTTCAAGGTAAAACACGTGCAAGTTTTTAAAAAATTTAATTTTAGAGTTTTTTATTTTATTCCATTTTAATCAAAATTTAAATCATAAATATATTGTAAATGATATTTGGAATTTTTCTCATAGTTAATTGTTATTTTTAATGATTAAATAAACTTAAAATCGTCAGATTTCATGTTAGTATTGCGGGTATAAAACCGAGTTGAAGTGACCGGACTAAAAATTGAAGATAATGATTAAGAATTTATTTATTATAAATAAAAATAAAGAAATAAACACAGTTAGATTAATTCAAAGATTAAGAATTACACACCTTCATATTCTATTACTAAAAGATTTTTTAAAATTGTTATTTTACAACTTCACCATACAAATTCCCTTAAGTAGATAGATAGATAGATATAAACTTCACATGCATATAAACTTCAAGATTTTAATATTATTTTTTCAGTTATTCTATTAGATTAAATATTAATCTATAACACTAAGAATTTAAAGCTCTTCTTTATAATAGTTGGAAGATTATTTGTAGATACATAATAGTGTGGTACAAGATGGAGCAGTTTTCTTTCAACAGAATAACCACTCCAACACCTAAGAGCAGTAGACAAAGATTGTTCAAAGGAAGGAAAAAAACGGTTAAGTTAATGAAAATGTTACAGTTACCAATTATAAAAACACAACTTTGGAACCGTTTCATCAAAACAAACAAAGTAACCGAGACCTTTGTGTCACTCAAAAAAAATGAATGAAAACTCAATTTTGCAGACAAAAATCAAAGACCTAGAATCAACGTTGGACGATGCAATACTACGTGGCCCCGAAAAATATTCGCATGAAGAGATTGAACAGAAGTTTGCGTTCATAGGAAAACTTGTATATGCTGAAGCAAAATCTTATCCATCACAACAATTGCATCACTTCACAGAAAAGTTGGAATCGTTGAGGAAATCTTTCAATGAAAGGGACAGCACTTTCACAACATTTACGAATCCAGAGTTCGACAAAGATTCCATTTCGAATTCGAACTCTACTTGTTCTTGTACTGAGTCTTGTTTGAAAGATGTTGAACTTGATGGAGAAGAACTTGATGAGAGTAACTTGATTGTTATCGATGACCCGGATAAGCTTTTTCCTGATTTTGTTAGAGAGAAAGGTGTTGAGGGATATAGAGGAAATGGGGTGGAAGAAAATGGTGAAAAGATTGATGTTGGAAGTGGAAAAATTGGAACTTTTTTTTATGATGATGCTGAGGAAGGTTTTGAAGATTTTGATAAAGAAAAGGAAGTTATGGAGGAAAAGAAGGAATTGGAAAAGGTGAAAAGTGGATTTGGGAAGAATTGTTGTGTGTTGGTTAGTGGAGTTTTTATTGGTATGAGTTTGATGGGTTTCATTATGGTGAATTTTTCTGGTTGCTTTGATGAATATGTGGAACAAACAAGTTTTGCAATACCAACTTAGATAGAAGATGAGTAATTGGTAAACTTTGCATTCCAATTTTTTTGTTTAGTTTGATTTATTTCATGAATATTTTGAGTTATTATCGTTAGATGTTATGATATGATTTGTAATTTGGATTTAGATTAGTGATCAGATGATTATTGTTATGTGTTATTTATAATCAAACTAATCACCATGGCTTGATTGATTGATGATTTTTTTAATCTTGTCTTTTTCCTAAAAGCATGTGCATGGATGCTTCAAAATCGTTATTGTATATTTAGAATTTATAGATAAACACATTAGAAAACTTGATAGCCTTGTAGGAAACAAATGTTGCACGTAATGCACCAATGTTTGTCAATACTTTTATAAAAGAGAACAAATGCTATTAATGGAGTTTGAGTTTTCTAAGAAAAATAAAACAAACCTTTTATGTGCTTGTAGACTAATGGAGAGTAGGTTTTAAATTTGCATGGTCCTTTAAGGTAGTTTGGACCATAAATGGGACAGTTTTCAATATACCCTTTGATAAAGTAATCTAAATGATCTTGATATATCACACGACACACACTAGATCCAAATTATTTATTTCCGATGCCATGTCAGTCCTAGAAATTGCATTGGTATATATCTAGTTCACTGAATTTTTAAGCCTTTGCCTCTTCAAGTAACTAAAATTAGAGGATACGTTACCATATGAATCCTTCAAATAGTTTCATCTTTAAAATTAGAAAGTTAAATATATTTTTATTCAAATAAAACAGGAATAACTTTATAAATAATGACATAAAATTTCCTCACATAAGTGGAGTGAAGTTATTAATAAAAAAATCTCAAATCCTACCATCATAATTTGGCATTCACGTTTTATTGGATAAGGGCTAATTCCTCTATGCAAAAAATAAGAAGGCGGGTCTTTTCACACTTTTATGGTTTAACTCACATATCTGAAAATTTTAAAATTGTACTCATAAATTTTTAGAAATGTATCTTTGAACGCACCTTATTTTATATTTGCTAAAATTTGATTTAGAGAGACATTTCCAAAATTTTCTAGAATGAATTTGAATATCCTTCTTCAAAAACACCTTTGACCTTATTTACTGCAAGTTTTTCATTAAAATTGGCGTTGTAGCCGAACACTCTATCGATTTTAACTAATATTATAGTCGTAAGACTATAATATCCTTGTTCTGGCCTTTGTATTCCTGTGTTATTGACCTTATGCGATCTAGCGTAAAGTTTTTTGAAAAATCGACTCTGAATCAAAATTTTACTGTCATTTCATTAAAAAAAATCAAGGAATTCCTTGTTTTTCTTTATTATTTGATTTATTTTTTGTTTACATATTTTCGAGAAAATTTGAAAAATTAGACACTTAATTTGATTTTATTTGATTTTTAATTGTATATTCAAATTTTTATAATTTTATTTTAATTGTTTTTCTATTTTCTAATTATGTTTCTCAATAGGGATATTGTTGGTATACATATTTGTTACATTGGTGATGCATGAATACTAGATTTGTCTATCCATATACACTCTATTAAATTTAAAAATAAAATAAAATAACACAATAGAACACTTTCCAGACATGCATATCCAAAAACATCATATTTTGGAGGGAAAAAATAGAATTTATCCAAAAATACATCTCCGAAATTAATTATAATAGGATGACTCACTCATTTACGTTCAGATTTGTGAACAATAGGTGCGTCCGAAGATTAGACATTAACATAACTCGTATACGTGCGTACCATCCAAATTCGTCTCGAGTTTTACGATGAAAATCCGCTTTGACTAAATTTGAGATCGGGCTTGAATTTTTCCCGTTGACAAAATATGAAAATGAGACGGATAATGGAAACACTAGTACTGTCCTCAAATACTTTATTAGATTATTAAATATACTTTATTAGATTAAAAAATATGTGGTAAATACTTTGATATTTTAATTTGAATTTATTATTTAAAATATTTATAATGTATTAATGGAATTTTTTTAATGAAATTTTTCTATAATTTTATCTTATTATTTGTAAAATAATTTGATTTTTTAAAAATAAATATTTCTTTTAAAAATTGATTTCATTAATTGAATAGTGTTGAGACTATGAAACCCAAGCCCATTCGTAACGGGTTTGGGTTTTAGTTATCTTCGTTGGGGTTAGGGGCAAAAACAGGTTATTTGGAAATTTAGCTTTGAAGAAAATTAAAACCATCCCCGAGCCATGCATCTTTGAAAACTTGAAGTATTTTTGGACCCGTCCCATGCATCTTTGAAAACTTGAAGTATTTTTGAATTTTCACTGAGTTTATGAAAAGATACTAGGGTGGGAAAAGAAATTGAAATGGGGAAAGGGGTGTTTGATGCAGGTCTAGATGGGTGGAAATCCTCAAATTTTTCATTATTCCATTTCAAAGCTAGAGGCGAATAATCCAGGAAAGCCAAATTCTGACAAAAACTTGTTTTAGAAGTATATTAAAATGAATCCTACAACAAAAATCATGAATCATGAGGCGGCAAATGGTTGTGTTCAAATGAAGAGGACAGCCTCCCACCAACGAATCACACAAAATAGATATTTGTAAGATATTTTAAGAATTAACCTTAGTCAAAATGGCCATATAAACTTTCAAGAAATGGCCATATAAACTTTCAAGATACATGAGAAAACTAATGTATCTATCTATCTAATTGAGATGAACTGAAGAATTAAACAGAAGAAGTGGCCATATAAACACTTTGGATAGACTGTATCTTTAATTCCAAATCATGAGAAATTGGCTATAACAAAGTCAAACAGGAACTGGAATGCCTTTCTTAGCCATACTATCCAAAACATCGTTGAGAGCTTGACATAGGCCAACAATCTGCAACAGCAAACCATCATTAAGGTTTAGAAGATTTAAGAATGACTGAACCATTTTCATATTCTAGCTTTCTTACAATCCATGAAAATTGACTGACTTTTTGTGAAAAACGTACCTGCTGGTCCCATCTCTGCAACTCTTCAGTGTCATCGTCAAAATGTATGATAGCTTCAACCTGATATAAATCATTCAAAATTCAACATTAATATTAACATTCCTATTTATTTTTTTATTAACTAAGAGGTGGTAATGGTTATTTAACATTTATTTATACCTGATCAATAGATCCCTTCATCCTATCCTCATAGATCATTCGTGATGCTATCTTCTCAGCCTGAAAGTATATAATATTGTGAGAGAAAAATCAAAGCAGCCCAAATCTTACAAGCCGTAGGACGGCCATCGAATGAACATAAGACAAATCACCACCAACAGGGTTTCCCTCCTGAACCTTTTTGTTCAGTAATTTGCATAAAAGCTATTATCAATATGCTACACCTTTCAATTAATTTTTTTTCTTATTTAAATCTAATGGTTAAGTCTTTACGACAAATAAGAAAATAAACATGAAATGCTTGATTCAATTGACAGATATATTCTATTTGTAAGGTGCAATGCTCTTTACTGAAAGAGTGAAAAATAAGTATAACTTTATAGATGAGAAATTCTATACCTTGGGAGGTGGAATTCCCAATAGTGTGCCTAACTCATCAAAGCTACAACAGAAGCAAACACAAAGATTAAGAGGAGCTATAAATATAATAAAACAGTAAAAATATTAAAATAATCAACCTAAGGAAACAATAAATTGATAATCAAATTTCTCGTACCTGATATTAGTATAAAGTTTGCTTGCGCTCAGAAGATTATGCTCAATCATTGCTCGGTCCAGCACAGTGAAATTGTCTGGAAGAAGGGCTTTCTGTGGAAAAGTAAAAGCTGAAACATGCCCATCATGACAACCAAAAATATGAAGATACAACATAAACTTTAATAACCTGATGTGGTTTCAATTCTTCTGCAAAAGCATCAATTTCAGGCCTTCGAAGAATTCTTTCCAAATAGACCTGATGTATAAAGGAATCACATTATATTACCAGTGTGTAAAGTCAAATGAGGAAGACAAAGAACGAGGAAAAGGAAAGGTGGTGAGAGAGACCTTTTGCAGTATGGGATAGATCTTCAACTTTGAACATCGCTCATCCTAATCCAAATCCACAAAAACTAAGGTATTAAGATTCGACAATTTCACATTTGTATACTGTATTATATGATTGAAGTTTTACCTTGTACAATGTGGCAAGAACACGGGAACGTTGAGGTCCTGCGCCTGCCAATATTGTGCATGTAACGGCAGCAGATAAAGCTTGCCCAAGTGCTTCCTCATTAATTTCCCTGTAATTTAAAGTGCAAATGAGATAACTGACCAACATACATAGCATTTAAGATATAACCCAAGTTGTCAAACTAACAAGTGTTAAGTAACTTAATGTATAACAGCTTAATGTATCTAAATACAACTTAATGTATGTATTCAAATTTTAGAATTTTAGATATAAGCATACCAAGTTATAACAAATGGGCAAATAAATCACACGGGTCACAATCCAGACACAAGAGCACAACAAAGTTAAATAACAAAAATTAGCAGCATGAGAGATTATGGGAATAGATTTCCTTCATTGGAGCTAGACATGACACACTATAGCTAGGATTAAGCTCATCAAATCTGGGTTCACTCACTTCATAGACCTACTGGGTCATTGGCATCGCAAACTTGCAATGATAAGTCTGTTCATTTTGTAGGGTCATGAATTTGTTGGTGTTGGGAGCAATGGGATTGAGACTCAATACAACACAGTTCACCTCCTTAACAGATGGGTACATGTAGGGATGGTAGATGCATCTATGTATGGAGTCTAATGAAACAATTGTGAGGTTATGCTTTGTGCACTACATAGCCTTATCATTCAGCCATATGCATTTAGGATTTTTTTTAAACCCTGGACCAGTGCAATTTCAGGCACGTTTGGGGATATAACCACTAAACTGTAAATTCTTGTGCCCTCAAACTTGTGATTTTATGTGATTTTATGTGATTCTAAGCGATCCTATACAGACATATGTGATTACAGAAACTATTTTGTCTGTGAGCTAATTCAATATAAATACCTAGAGTCGTAAACTTGTATAATGCTATGAGCTCAGCCCACAGTTTGACACCGTGAATATAATTACTAGTAATACTGGCTAAACATAGATATTTGCCCTCTGAACATATGCCAGAATGTTTTCGAAAGTGAATACTCATCAGTTATAATGAGTTCAGTCATGGCTGAGGCACAACCCAGTTGAAGGCAAAGCATAAATATTACTACCGTTACATCCTCACTAACATTTTAAGTTACTCTAAAGTCTAAAAGTTGAGATACCACATTCGAAACACAGAATAGGAATCAAAAATGTAGGTATTGCCTCCCAATGGACATAGGGAGTAAAATACTGGCTAGGACCCGGACCAAACAAGATCATTGTTTGGAATTAGATTCACTAAAAATACAAAAAAGCGTGTGACAATTATCATTAGAAAGTCTCCAGCTTACAAACTACCATGGCTAAAAAACAACAGAATTATGAATCTAATGTAAAAAATAAACATGAGTTGAAGTAGACTAGAACTACATGCAAACACAAGCAGTAATGTATACAATACAATATCAAAATGTTCATGTAGTCTAACACAAATATCAGTCTGTTTGCAATTACAGCCAGAATTTGGATTATAGTATCGAGTTATATTCTGGAATCTAAAACAGTCATTACTTTAAAAATATATACAAGTCAATGATGAGTTATATTGGAAAATCAAAGATACTCTTTTCACCACAGAAAGGAAGAAGAAATATGATCATACAGAATTGAAGATATATGTATGCAGATTCTCTAAAATTATTATGAAAGAATAGGAGGGAAAAAGTAACATGGAGGAAACATACTCGTCCCCTATTTGCCTTTTCTCAATTTGAGAAATATCATAATATCGTAAGGCAGCCTCCAAGAACTTCCTCTTCAGATCTAAGATCCTTGCGTAGCAAACCTGAAGAAAATAGAAGAACAAAGAAGAACCAAATTAGACGAGGTTCATATACGCATCTTTAAGCTCAGTTATCATTTTCAAACCTTGTACTTCAAATTCAGCACTTCATGGTGGCTATTGCTAACCAAGAATGACGCTTTATTAATGAAAGCTTCAGCATTGACAGCATCGTCATCCTGGTAAATACGGAAAAAATTATTTAAAATAACCTTTATGATTCTGGCATTAAAACCAATATATCGACATTACAAACATCCCCATTCAGTGATTCATTATATACATTCACTAGACTAAGTGAAAAGCTAAGTTCAGATATAACATTATATTCTTGTTAAAAATGTTGAAACCAGGACACATGATTCAATTTATACATATGAATACACACTCTGGCAAGTTAGATCTCCCAATTTGGCCTTTGAACCTTACATCTATCAAATATGGATTTCCTTGCACAAAATATAAAGTAAATACCTCAAGGTATAAACAGGCAATTTGGACGCACTTTGATAACCTGAATGTATCATCAATTACCCTGATAAAATAAATCAAAAAATAAATAACAGCATTGAGACATTTTCAAAATTTGACTGCATTATAATAATTTAGGCAAACAAGTAAATATGGTTGGAAGTTCTCTGAGACCTCATTCCAGAATCTAGGTCAATACCACTGAGCATCTGAGCGGCTTTTGACCATTGCTCCTCAGATTCATAAAGCTCGGCCAATTTCTCTCTAATAACCAAAACCTATAATAAAATAAGAGACAATCAGCATGGCAAAATGTAAACTTGAACAAGTATTATGTGACTGGTTTAAACAAAGACACGTAATGTAGTGAGAGATTTTTTCTTTAAGCAAGATATATCTATCAGAATACTTTTCAATCAACATCTCTTAACATAGAAAACCCTTATGCTTGACATGGCAACAGAAATATTTTATTTTTTTTGGAGAAGTTTCTGAATACAACAAATTTTGCTATTCTGATTATGTTAAAGAGTGATTATGTGCTTTCCCTATCACAACCACCACCTTTCTACAACTTATACAGTCCTAACAGTTAACATAAAAATAGTGTCACAAATACTATGTAGTCAATGATTGCAGCCAACACCCAAAACTCTATAGTGGTATAGCCACTTAGTTGAAGTTTCAACAAACAATACAAGAAATTACATAGTAATACTACAAATAAAATTCTTGTTTTCTGTGGGGGGCTCAAGCCCCCAATGCACATAGCGTGCTTCCGCCCCTGGAATACGACTGTTACTCAAAAAGGCAACGCAACAAAGTTTCAGATAGCACCTAAGGGGTGATACGCAGCAACGCTGTAGTCACCTCTATTGACTACTCGCGATAATTAATAATACCAAAACATTATTCCTATCATGCTTAAGAAAGCAGCATTCAAGTTAAGTTCGATTATCCACCGAAAGATAACATTACAATCATGTAGTCCCGAAACAGAATACACAAATCTCAAACCTGTTCTTCAAACGACACGACCCGCGGCTGAATCTGCGCAAGTATAAAATGTGCAATCTCCTTCTGGGTCTCCGGCGTCAATCTCCCCAACTCCTCAGCAAAACTCTGCAGAAGCTGCCGCGACACTACTAATGGAACATCATCTGATAAAACTGAAACACAAAACGAAATTCAAATTCACGAGAATCTCATATATCAATAAAAAACAAAAACAAAATCAAAATGAATAAACCCTAAAAGCGAGAGAAATCGTTTACTGTGATCTATGAACTTTCTAGCTTGACCGATATCGTTTGACGAAATCACTGCAGCGAGAATGTGCTTATACTGCTCTATCTTTTGCCTTTGGTCGGTAATCGCTGAAGCGCTCGCGAAAGCATTCTCCATCACTGTTTCACATTAACATTCAACAACAAAAACGTAACCCAAAGTGTTAAACCCTAAATTTCGAAGCGGAAGAGAGTGGAATTGAACGGTGGGGTTTACCTAACGGTGTTGTTTTGTGAATTCTTAGTCCTTTTTGTTTTGTGTAATTCCTTGAACCTATATATTGAAGCTTCTATGTGAGAGTGGAATTTCACCGCAATTTTATTGAAATTCACCGAGAATCCAAAGTTGTAGGGAGCACATGGGGTATGCATTCAGCACTACATAATGTTTCTCGACATTCAATTGGACTTGGACTTTGATGGGTTCATGGCCCAAATAATTCTAAAATTTTTACCTGCCACCTCCTCCAAACTTATGAAAATACCAAATTGTCGAATCAAATTCCATTACCACATTTTACCAAATTTATATGGGAGAGATCGGATTTTTTAAATTTTCTGACAATACTTGAAATTTGGGGAAAACTAATAAGTTTTACGGTATTTTTTGAGAAATTTCTAGATTTTCGTATCTGAAATTTTGAAATTTTCAGTGATTATTAGCATATCAAAAATTTCCAAATTTTCGGTATTTCAGTTTTTTTTTAAAATACTATTTTTCTAATATTTTTAAAATTTGCAGTGAAGACCAGAGGCAGAGATGGATCTATTGCGATATGGACCACCGTTATAACATATGTTGTCGCTCGAGTTGTTGATGAGACGCAGGCCTCAAAGTTATGTGCTAGACGCCGTCCTCCGATCGGTTCTCACCGGAAACAGATGGCTGAGCAGCAGACAGTGACAGAATTCCGCGCACCTCGTTGTCGGACTGGTAGAGCATCCACTGATGTTGAGGATCAGACTATTGTTCCTACAATGGAGCATGTAGGTGAGGAGCGGTTGATTCAGGAGCAGTCAGTGATTCAGAAGCCGGTGGTTCAGGATCACATAGTTGAGGAGTCGGTGATTCAGGAGTCGGTAGTTGAGGTTAGGGATGGCAACGGGGCGGGGCGGGGGGAGTTTAAGCACACCCAAACCTGCACCCGCCATCCAGGCCCAGACCCGCCCCCGCCCCCAAATCCGTTCAAGGCTAATATTTGTTCCCCCGCCCCCAACAAGAAACGGGTTTTCCCGTACCCGCCCGAATGAAATTTTAATTTTTAAAATTTATACTTTTTTCAATAAAAATAAAAATCAATAATTAAACTAAATAATTGATTATTTTAAAAGCATTTTTTACGTTTGATATTTTTATTTAAATTATATTTTTTAAAAAAAATAATTCTAATAAACATGATATTATAACATTAAAAAGTGTAAATGAGTAATAAAACTATTAAAAATACATCAAATAAATTAAATTTAGTTGGCGGGTGCAGGTGCAGGGCGGGTACTAGCATCACCCTCCCGTACCCGCATCCGTAAATAAAAATCGGTTTTCCCTTCACCCTTCCCCGATTAAACCGAGTTTTCCGCGTTAATTTTGGGGCGGGGTCCAGCGGGGGCATGTTTATTTGTCATGCCTGGTTGAGGTTGCTACAAAGCGAGTTGACGTGGTGTCCCCTACTGATACAAACACCACCACACGTGCATCTATGGAGTCATTATGAAATTCTAGTATAACAGACTCAAATGTCTTATAAAGATGTCGAAACATCTAATCTAACATTAGCATACATGTAAGGTATAATAGTGCAGGAAAACATAAATAACACAGATAATTATTTACCCAGTTCGGTGCAAACACACCTACATCTGGGGATTATCAAGCCAAGAATGAAGTTCACTATCAACGGTATCAATTCGGAGTTAAATTCGTCCGTTTACAACTCCTCACTTAATCACTACCCAATGACCCTTCTACCTAGGTTCTCCCTAGATATGGAATATCCCCATTCCACTACCAATCATCACAGTGATGTCTAATAGTCAACACCTCAACCACATGCATCAACATTTTGATTTCTAACAACTCTTCAACACCTGAAAAGTAGAAGTTACACTTCTATCATAAACTACCCAAGAGTTAAAGCATCTTGCTTCTAACTTAGGACTCACCTTGAAGTTAATTCAAAGCTTCCTCCAAGAATATAACTCAACTCATTACTTCACAGCTTCCGAGTGAGAGCAACACTCATCTTGCCTACAGGCTTCAAGGTGAACTTAGTGACCTTCCCACAACCTGGGAGGTTCACTCTACTAACTATCCTAGAGAGAGGTTACAAACTCAACCCTAAAAACTACATCATGATCAATCACAGTTGTTCCTTGTCTAAGGTTATAAAGCTTATATTTATAACCTATACCCAACTAGATTTGAGCATTCAATCACAACTCGTTAACTATTACAATTTTGCAGAAGATTCTGCACAAGAATAGGTCTTCAACAAAATTTTCCTAATATATCTCCATAAGAATAAGTCTTCAACAGAATTCTACAGAAGATTCATAAAAAGTCTTAAATACATTAATAAATATGCATTTTCATGCATTGTTTCAATTCTAACTTTTCTAATTTCTACATTTCATTTGCATATTCATTTGTTTAGAATTATTTGCATCGTGTATGGATTTAATATTCAATTTTTTCTCATTTCAAAACAACAAAACAAATGAGAATTGGAAATTTAATCGATACATGAATTTCACTTTCCATAAGCATTTTATGCATTTTTGTTCATCGAAACTCATTTTTTCTCAAAAGGTTTTGGCATGTTTTAAAATCGTTTTTGATGGTTTTGGAACCGAATTTCAAGTGCAACATGCCTAAAACGTACTTACTGCCCCATTCCTTTAAGGCCCGAAAAACATCGATTCCACTCGAAATTAATTAAAACCGATCATATTTTTGAATCCGTTGACGCGTTTGCAAGCAACAATGTGATTTTTAATTGATTCCGACAAGTTGACTTTTTCGCTCCGATTTCGAATAAGCGTTTTCCTAAGTCAATTTTTGAGTTTTTATTTCACTTCTTGTATGCGTATACTAGTATATCATCATGTGAATAATTGCTTTTGAGCTTTGTGCTTCCGATAAGCACTTCACCTTGTTATTTCTAACACTTTGTTACATGTGCGAGGTACTTTGAGCACTATTCTTAAGATTTAGATATGTATGACACATGTCTTGATCTTGCACACATGTGTGTGCATCTTTTGTCTGCATTGCTTGGTTTTCACCTTCTTGCAGGTTTATCAGATTGATTTGTATGTGTACGACACACATTTCGATTCTTGCACACATGTGTGTGCACTCTTTGTTTGCTTGCTTGGTTTTCACCTTCTTGCAGGTTCATCAGATGTGTATTGGCACACATTCTAATATTTGCGTATGATACACATTTCTCTTGTCTACATTGTCTAGATTTGTAATCTCTTGCAGGTTCATTGGATCTACATCAAATGTGTACTGACACACATTCTTGATCGTGCATATCACATGCACATCCTTTGTTTGTATTGTATGGGTTGCAATCTCTTTCAGGTTTATTTGCTTCGGATGTGTATCTACACACATTCCAATTATGCTTTTGGTGCCTCCGTGCATTGCTCACAGGTTTTCTTTATTGCTTGTCCGCAGTACTTGAAGTTTTCCGGAGTATTTTTAGCTTGCTTTTGCTTATACGGATTGTTATCCGTTTGGTATTTTCTTCTCCTTTTTATCGCATTCTTTTACCGCTTTTCTGGAGAGCATGAGAAGTAGAGTTTTACCGCTTTCTTTTTCCATGAGAAGTAGGATTGCAGATGCATGATGGGGCTTTCGTAGTTGGAGCATGTTCAGGAACCCCTCTGGTTTATTTAAAGACCCGATTAGGACAATTCCACATTCAATGTGCTAACTGTATGTGGGTTGTTCTCCATTGTTGCTCGGTGGATTGACCATTCTTCTAACGTATTTCCTCTCGGGTAATGTTTTGCTAGTTCGGACTAACTCTACCACTTCTTAATCTCATGCAACAATGTTAATGAATTTTTTTGTACGTAAATAGTGAAAATTCCTAACAAAATAGACACTGGGTCGCAATGGGCATGCCAATTTGTTTACCATGAAATTTAATAAACAACCGCTAGTCTTCTGAATTCTAATGATTCTAGTTACTTACATGATCGACTGGATTGTTTCTAGCACGATAATGTATATTTTATGTTCTCTAAGTTTTCTAGACAATATTCTCTTTGAAAATAAAAGTAAATTGAGAGGAAATGACAAAATAGTTTATGAAAATAACAGGAATATAAAGGAGTTTTGACTGAATTTCAAAAGGAATGTAAATGATTAGAATGAAAGTAGATAAATACTAAAAATTAATGTGGAGTTTCATACATACATTGCTCAGAACTCGTTTCTCGATTAACTTTGATACTTTGAGTGTATAGAGTAATTTGTACAATAATTGAACACACATAAATGAATAGTCTTCTTATCAGAAAATGACACGTTCTCGCTTGCATGCGTTCGATCCTCCAAATGCCTCTATGCGTCTCTTTTTAAAAGGAACAAGTGCCAAAATTCGAATGTTCAATTTTATTTCAAATCTCTTCGTCGAACCCGCTTCAAGTATCCTTCGACTATGAGATTTTGAATTTGTCTTGTTTTAGTAAAATTTTGATAGAAAAACCATCATATGTCTCTATCGAAGCATCTTTCCAATATTCTTCATCCTTCTTCAAAAACCTTCTTCAAAAAAAATTTGTTTTTATTTCAAAAAGTATATATAAAATGGTATATAACTATATATATCAAGTACCCTTCTAGTTGCAGTGCACTTGCACGCACGTATATACATAAACAAACAGATAAACCATCACGTGTCTTCCTTCTACTTCCACTTCTTAGGTTTCACACTCAATTCTCCCCCAATTTTCTTCTTCAAAACCCTAACCCTCTCTCTCTCTCTCTCTCTCTCTCTCTCTCTCTACTATCATCCATGGACACTCTCGATTCAAATTCTCCCACCTCCCTCCCTCCCCCCACCGACACCACATCAGATCACCCCAACCAATCCCAAGACCTAACTCCCGAAAACGGCACCAACGGAATCCCCGCCGCCACCGATATCAATCCACTACCACGTATCACAAACCAACTCCTCTCCGAGAACGGTCTCACCAACAACACCCGAAGCGGAACGGATAAGGATCAATCCGGCGGCGAAGAAGAGACAACCAGCAAGCGTCGCCGTAGAAGCCGCTGGGATCCACAGCCGGATTCGAACGATCAGACCAGCGGCGAAACCGGTGCTGGAACTAAGAAAAGGAAATCACGCTGGGCGGACGATGAGCCCAAACCGGTAATTCAGCTTCCTGATTTCATGGGTGGGATTGAATTTGATCCGGAAATTCAGGCTTTGAATAGTAGGTTGCTTGAGATTAGTAGAATGTTGCAATCTGGTTTGCCTTTGGATGATCGTCCTGAAGGTGCTAGATCTCCTTCGCCGGAGCCCATATATGATAATATGGGGATTAGGATTAATACCAGAGAGTATCGTGCGCGCGAGAGGTTACAGAAGGAGAGACAAGAGATTATATCTCAGATTATTAAGAAGAATCCGGCTTTTAAGCCGCCCGCGGACTATAGACCACCCAAGCTTCAGAAGAAGCTTTATATACCGATGAAGGAGTACCCTGGTTATAATTTCATTGGGCTTATTATTGGTCCTAGGGGGAATACTCAGAAACGGATGGAGAAGGAAACTGGTGCTAAAATTGTGATTCGAGGGAAAGGGTCTGTGAAAGAAGGGAGGTTGCAACAGAAGAGGGATTTGAAACCGGATCCTTCGGAAAATGAAGATTTGCATGTTTTGGTGGAGGCTGATACTGCGGATGCGCTTGAGGCTGCGGCTGGTATGGTGGAGAAACTCTTGCAGCCTGTGGATGAGGTTTTGAATGAGCATAAGAGGCAACAGCTTAGGGAACTTGCTGCTTTGAATGGAACTATTAGGGATGAAGAGTATTGTCGGCTGTGTGGTGAACCCGGTCATCGGCAATATGCTTGTCCTACAAGGACTTCTACTTTTAAGAGTGAGGTTGTTTGCAAGCATTGTGGGGATGGTGGTCATCCTAGCATAGATTGTCCGGTGAAGGGTGCTACGGGGAAGAAGATGGATGATGAGTATCAGAATTTCTTGGCTGAGTTGGGTGGTACTGTTCCCGAATCTGCAACAAAGCAAACTAGTACTTTGGCAATTGGGGCAGGTAGTTCTGGAAGCAATCCACCTTGGGCTAACAACTCTGGTTCGGCTGGTAGTACACCACACCCTGGCTTAGGGTCTGGTGCAGTTAAAAAAGAAATCGATGATACAAATTTGTACATTGGATATTTGCCTCCCACTCTTGAGGATGATGGCCTGATCCAATTGTTTCAACAATTTGGTGAGATTGTTATGGCCAAAGTTATTAAAGATCGAATGACAGGGTTGAGTAAAGGGTACGGGTTTGTGAAGTATGCTGATATCACAATGGCAAACAATGCAATTGTGGCTATGAATGGTTATCGTCTCGAGGGCAGAACCATTGCCGTGAGAGTTGCTGGTAAACCTCCTCAGCCTGTTGTGCCTCCTGGCCCACCAGCGTCGGCTGTGCCCACTTATCCTGTTCCCAGCCAGCCTCTTGGTGCCTATCCATCCCAACAATATACCGGAGGTGGTCCACTTGGGAGTGCTCCTCCTCCTCCTCCTGGGAGTTACGGTGGTACCCCAGTCCCATGGGGACCTCCTATTCCTCAATACAATCCTTATGCTCCTCCTCCACCTGGGTCAACTATGTATCCTCCTATGCAAGGTCACCCCATGCCTCCTTATGGTGTTCAATATCCACCCATGCCGACAGGTCCCCCTGGTGCCTCATCCCAGCCCGCGACTTCTGGTGAAATGCAGCAGAATTACCCTCCTGGAGTGCAGTCTGATAACAACACGTCTACTCCGACCAACATGTATGGGAACACAGTACCTTCAATGCCACCAGCAGCTCCACCAACATATCCTGCATCTTATGGTTATCCACCTCCACCTTACTACAATGCAGTTCCTCCACCACCTCCTCCTGCCTCTACAGACCAATCCCACAACATTGTAAACCCGCCTTGGGCTAACAACCATTCCGCCCAACCTCCATCTGCAGATCAATCCCAAAGCATTGGAAATGCACCTATGCCTCCTCCTAACTCATCGGCGGAGAAGACATCATATGGAGCTGATTCAGAGTACGAGAAATTCATGGCAGAGATGAAGTGATTTGGGTTCATTTTAGAAAGGTATGTTTGGGGTCTCTTGAAATGTCTGTCACACACTTCAAAATCCAATTTCTGACTTATTTTGTCACAAAGAAAGATCAGTTTTTCATTTATTTAATTGATTAAAACCTTTTGCAGTTGTTGGACTTGCATTTCTTTTTCAGAGATAAATTACCATGCTTACATATAAATGCCAATTTTAGACATTTTCCAACCCATGAGCATCCATGAAACTTACCTTTTGTGTGCATATAAATGCCCATTTTAGACATTTTCCAACCCATGAGCATCCATGAAACTTACCTTTTGTGTGCTCAAGTGCATACTTTGATGCTGTTGTTACACATCTGAGTGGGATTTCTTAGATGCATCTTGATGGTTATTGTTTTTCTGATCTATGTTTTGTTCATTAGTACAGTATTAAATTTATGGCTTAGTCTTAAAACAAATATGGAATTTGGATGCTATTTTTGTATACAGAGTTTTTTTATCAGCTATACGTATGTATTTTTGCCTGTGAATATGTTTTTCTGTAAATGGCAATACTGGCTACTGTACTCATCTACTGCCTAAATTAAGCTATTTTAGTTATATTAAAAATATACAGTTTTCTCTGTTAACTTTCTTTCACTTGAATTCCACCTGGTCTTTTGTACAACTGAAGGACTCTTACAGAAGAATGGGCAACCTTTTATGACCAAGTATATTAGACATTGGCACAAACTGTACCTTAATGTATGGTGTCTACTGAAGCAGAAACCAGTTACAGTTTTATGGTGCAGATATAAAATCCATCAGATGAACTAAAAAGATCGAACCTCTAATTTGTGTTGTTCAATTTATTGATATCCATATCATAATAATGTGTGTATATTTGAATGCAATGTGTTATAGATTATGTCCATGAATTTCATTTCTAATACATGAATATCTGTCTGTATCTTCACTCGAAGGTGTCTCTAATCTCACACTGTTGTTATGCGTAAAATCAGCACTGACCTTCTGTATGTTTACTTTATATTTTATCATGATTTTACGTTTCTTAACCCTTCATTGTTATGATGTAACGTTGTGACAGGCCTGATGTTTCTTGGAGCTCTTGTGAACCTGATTTCCTAACCTCTTGCCATGTCTTTCTTGGAAGTTTGGGACTCACATCTTTAACCTTGCTGTACTGTTATGAAATTTGCAGAGAATTCGAGTTGGAAGTTGAGACACAATCTGCATATAGCTGGGAGCAACATCAAAAGCTTACTATTGTTACGATAATTAATCTTTTTTTATTGTGTTGGACTTAATACACTGCGTTATTTTCTGTGGCATTTTAATTTTTCACACCATAATGTCTGGTTGCTAATGTTTCTTTTTGAAAGCTTGTTTGAACTTTATGGCAGCTGGCAGCTGGTGTTTTTTGTTTATGTTCTTCTATTGTCACTTTCGGTTGATTTTGTTCGTTCAAAATTGATTCTATTCTAACTTTTGATGATGTCCTTTAATCTTTTGTTTGTGGACTAATTCTCTCATTCTCTTAATTGTTTGGTGCCGAAGCTGCCTTTTTGATGCTTTTAATCACACATCTCATCCCGAAGGTAATTGTGCCTTGCTATTTATTTTAGGCATTTCGGGTTGATATAAGAGATTTGGATTTTAACAATTCGTGTGTGACAGGTATAAAAGACTTCCAAATGAATTTTTGTTTCTGTCATGATAAATGTCATACTTCGGTGGCGTTTTTACATTTTACCTCTAATTAATTTTCTTAGCTGACATGGTGTTATAAGCACCAAGTTATTGTATCGTGGTACAGGAGATTATCAAGTTTCTGATTTGTTTCTGAAGTGATCATAGGTCCTGTGGACACCATCGATGTTTTGGGCATTTAATGAAGGCTGAGGTGAAAATTGTTGTTGGTAGTGTTTGTTGTCCACCTGTGTTTAGTTTAGATGTGTTGCTGGGTGAAGATAGGATAGATGATAAAATAAATTGAGTTGTAGAATTTTGCTACGTTTTTTCTGTTAGTACCAGCTCTTTTTTTAAATTAAAACAAACAGTTCTGTTGTATTATGGTCGGGGAAATATTTAAGTTTTCTAATAAAATACTGGAGCCTTGCTAGTTCTCAAAGTGTGTCTATAAGAATAAGGGAAAGAATATTGCTAGGAATGTGTTTTTAACACATTTTTTCAACACATTCATGTTTCGTTGAAGTTCACGAATCTCACTAAATCCGGGTTCAAGTCGGGGGAATTCTTCAGAACTTCTCTTAATAAAAGAATGTGTTACGCGTAATTTATTAGATAGTATATTGATGCCATTTGCCCGTTTATCATTTTAAGATTTGAAGTACTAAGTTAATGTCTAAGTTAATGTTTGTCAGGGTTTCATAGCAAATAGGGATCTTGTCTCTTCTTATTGAATGTCCATATGCCCCTTCATGGACATCCCTTTTCTCTGCCTCGAGATTGGTTGCCCTGGTTTATATCCTAGAGTACTCCTATGGCCGATCTGTCACCCAATCCACTCAAAAATCTAAAGGCTTGACCCTGTCCCATTTAGATAACGACCCTTGTGCATGGCTTAGTCAGCTATTCTCGCAAAATTCTAAAGGCTTGACCCTGTCCTGTTTAGAGAACTGTCTTTATATGGCATGACTTAGTCAGATATTCTCGCAGTTTAGATAAAATATATCAGATAAAATATATACTTTGAAACACAAGCCCTTGTGTCTATAGCCAAATTGAGCTCTTGATCTTTTAGATACTTTGAAGCATTTATAGTTCATATAATATTGTCATTAGATGTTTTCACTCTTCTAGTAAATAAGATTTCGTTCACTCTTTTTGGTATTAGTAAGATTTTTTAAGCTTTTTAAAACTCATTAAAGTTCTTTATTCCCTTTTCAATAGTAGAAATGTTTATACTCTTTTCAATAATATAGATATAGTTTACCCACTCTGGTCGGTCTTAGTAGTAAGGCTTCAATTGGTTGGAGAGTTAGTATAACATGTTAGGTATCTTATATTGATTTTTCAGCATCCAACTGATTACCATTTAGCAAGACACAAACAACATAGAATTGGAAATTGAGGTGATGGCAAGCCTTAAACTCAAGGAACTGTGGATCTTTTCCAGTTTTTATCGGATTGACGAGTTTCTTGATATATATCCAAACCAAATATGAGTGTATGCCATACCATAAAATTGAATGATTTGATTTTGAGTTATTTTTTTGATTTAATGATTTTGAGTTTATTGATACCAAATATGACTATGGTTTCTGGTTAAATTGAATGATTTGTTTTTTATAATGTTATTAGTAATGCATTTGTATGCATGTCACACTGGGTTTTCAAAATTTTGTTGGTAATGCATATAAAATCATATGTCCTTCCCACCCATCCCAAAGTATCACAAATCCAGACTCATACCTTGATGTCAAGACAGCAAAGCTTCAGTTTCATTGTACAAAATGCAACACCTCAACTTCTTGTGAAAACATGTGTAAAACTCAAATTATGAGAAGTGTTTGTTTGAAAACCATATGAAATTAAAGTGATGTTTCTTTTGAAATGTATTTTAGAAGTTCCTTCATCAAAGATTCACTACCCAAAGGAACAAGTTCATTTTCCCAACACTTTCAAATAAACCTATTCAAAATCATGTAAGGAAGACTTGATTAAAGTCATTTAAACATAAAGATTGAAGAACAAACAAGGTCAAGCAAAAAGTTAGGTGGTTAATACATTACTGTCTAATGTTGGAGTGTTTAGTATAAATTACCAGACTCTCGTCCCAAAATGTAATAGTCAAAATTATGTCTAAAATAAATTGAGAGGCATTAAAGTTTGTGAATTTATTAACCTTCTTATCCACCCGTGCGAAATTCTCAAATTATCCCTAAAAATCAAAAATATATTTTCGAGGTGCACCACCTTCTGATAAAATTTAAACCAAATTGAAAATTAAGTTTCGGTTCTGTATCATAACTATATTTTCGATTTTATTCATAATAGAAATTCAGAAAAATTCATTTCATTGTCTAAGATAGAGATACATAAACTTTGTAAATACAAATCGAAACTTAAACATAAATCGAACATTCCAAATCAATATCCTGGTGGACGTTGTAGCATCCTCATAATGTCATCGACAGTTCTTGATAAAGTCGAATGTAGTTCAATCGAAACTTTCTCCTGAAAACTTCGATAAGTCGACCACATAGCCCATAAATCGTCGTCGTTCCTCAGTTCACGATTCATGAACTGCAGATTTCCTTCTTTGTCGATTGATGGAGAGCAGTACTCGATCTTCTACCTTTTGACCATCGCCGTAAGAAACAAGTTCCTACAAATTTTCACGTACCTCTTCAATTGGGATGTACACCGTAATCTTGAATTCGTGAGACGGTACATCGTCGGGAAAATGAACTCCAGCAACCCATGTGATGTCTAACTTCATGTCCATATCTGATTTTATGTGTTGTGGTAGGAAGAATTATAAGGGGAGAGATATTTTTATAGTAGAAGGATGTAAACATGGACCGTAGAAATCTTATCTTTGTGTCAGTGATAAAACCGGAAGTTAAATTTCGGTTTCCTACTTAATACCAAAACTGAAAGTTAAATTTCGATAAATGTCTTGGGTTTGAAAAACCAGAAACATAACAGAAAACAACAACTATAACACAAAATCTCATATATTCAAATTTTTTCAAGTGGCTAAATTACAAAAATGAGTATGTTTCCACATCATTATACATTATCAAAATGAAGTTAACATTACAATGCTACATATATTACTTGAAAGAGTCGAAAAAAGTGTCACCGGATAAATCCACCGGTGGCACCCCTTTCGACTTTTCCCTATTTATTTCTATATCTATTTCCCTCAACTTGTTGTATTCTTGCATCCTTTCCATGAATTCGTCTGACCATGTCGTCGATGGTTATGTCCAATGAAGCGCCCACTCTGGTGACGTCGGTGGTATATGGCATCCCGATTTAAAATAGACTTGAACAAAATGTTGTGGATTTGAAATTCGCCCAACACAAATGATACAATCAATGGGATTTGGTTTAGGAGTCGTGCGCTGAGGTAAAAAAGTCTCCGAAAAACCGTATCTTGTCAGATTAATACACACCCTGTCATACGCACTTGCAATGAGATGACCCATTTCAGGGAACCACATCCATTTGTCCTCCGGTGCACATCCAACCTTAACAAGTACTAGTGCATGATGTATTTCCTCAACCTTTTCCTTACTCCTGAACACACATGTGTACAACTCTCTGTGTTCCGTCAACTCTATGATCAGAGTATCTCGCACAGTATTGTAATAATCTTCACGGCTACCTAGCAAACAAGAAATAACTCGAAACCGATCATCTTTCCCTTTGAACATTCAACATACATGGGACACACATCATAGACCACAATAGTGCAGCCACACTTTGAGATGTCATCACGCACAGTTGAAGCTCTTTTGGCCTCATGGAAAATATAATTAAGTGTCACCCGAGAGATGTTATCGACCAATTGAGAATATAACATATTCTCCTTAAACCCGTGTTCCAACACTGTGATACTGCGACCAAATGTCGTTTGTATCTCATTATGCTGGTTCATGATCATATGGTTCACAATTTCCAAACCCGTAATCAAATCGCCCTTGCTATTTGCCAACCAATTCTTAAGATAAGCATGTGCAGATTCAACTCGGTTTGATGTTGTATGTACGAGGTGCATAACTTAATTAGTCCATGCACAAACAAATTTCTCCTTCACCTGATCAAGTATTGTGCTCTCCACATATTTCAACAGATTCGAATATTTCTCACAAACACCTCAAAATTGTAAAACAACATCAGAATACATCTCTTTTGTAGATGCATTAACAATAACATTCCATGCAGCCATTATTTTATCCACAATAACACTGGTCATTACCAACTTTCCATCTTCACCAGCTACTTGTTTCGACCCCACAGCAGGTTTAACCCGACTTCGCACATTTTTTGTAATATGGTACCTACAAATTAATGTGGAAGAAGTCGGAAATACGGTTGCAACGACATTCATTAATGTTGTATCATAGTCGGTAACAATAACCTTTGGCATATCCTCTTGGTCCTTCAACGTGGAACTACACACCTATAAAGCCCATTGAAATTTGTCTTCTTTTTCGTACTCGAGAAATGCGAAACCAACTGAGTACGTCTTCTCGGTCGATGTAACACCAACAATTTCCAACAACGGTAGCCTGTACTTGTTGGTTTTGTACGTCGAATCCATTACGAGCACGGTAGGAAGCGTGTTGAAAAATTTAATGGAATCAAGATGAGTCCTATAAATGTCTCTAACAGTTACTCCATCATCACCCCCTCGGTGCCTACAAACATAATTATTCTCATCAAGAACTTTCAAAAGGTGTTGCATTTTGGTTTGATTCTCCCGAAGGCCTAACTTTGTTTGATATCGCTTATTGTACACTTGTTTGATATTAGAGGTGTTCTCCGGTATTTTGCGCTTCAAAGTTGCAAGAATGTTTTTGGGAGGTACCAAATTCAAAGTCATGTCGGAAACACAAATTTTCTCATCCGGAAGAAGACGACATGCTATTGGATGACCGACCAACTTTGGAGTTAAATCATGATTGTGTTCTTCGCTAATCACATTAAACTTCCACTTATTGTTGTCCATGAGATAAGCACGCAACCGAAACGGACACTCATATTTTCTTATGTCGGTTTCCTCGCGTTTCAAATTTTGAATGTGAGCCACATATTTTTCGCTCCTTTCGCAAGTCACAATAACAAACACAATTCTTCTTTCAGCGTCGTTATCGGACCTTGCCATCACAGTAGCAAATCCTAACCTCGTTGCCTCTAAACAAATCCACTGCAACATATCGTCCCAAAATTCAAATTCTTGAACATTTTCAAAATGTTCACGAACATTGACCTCCTTAATTACGTGAGGTGGAACTACGACTGACGATACAACTTCGGTGACATCGGGCTTAGGAATGTTATCGAGGTGCACCATATCTATGTAACATAATACAAATTATAAGTACACATATCACAGTGAAATCTGATGCATAATTTCAAAACAGAGACAAAACTGGAAATAAACTTCTGGTTGAGTTCAACTAGAAATCGGAAATAAACTTCCAGTTTGTACGTAACCTTATTTTTCAGCAAAAAGTTGCAGATTAATGCAATCAATGAGGGATAAAAGAGATGATGTTTACTTGAAATTCTTCTTTATTGAGCTTTTTGTGATATGATGAACCCAAAAAAGTGGATTTAGAGTGGATAATGGATTGTCAATGGAGAGGGTTTTGAAGAGGTTTGAAGGAGAAAGTGTGTTATGGTGGTGATCACCATGGTTGCTGCTTATAGCAATCAACTTCGTGACAAAATCGAAAATAAACTTTGGGTTTCATACAAAATATCCAGGTGGCATACAATTCAATGTTCCCGCTTCTATAGTCGAAGTTATACTTCCTGTTCCATACAAGTTAAGATCCGATACAATTTTGTACAATTTCATGGGTCATGTAACATCCCAAATTTTAATAGTTATTTATTAATTATTATTATTATTTATTATATTATATGATAATTAATTAAATAGTGTGAGTTTGTGAATATTTAAATTATTTGAAAATGTGTGTTATTTGAATAATTGAGTTTTATGAGTAGAAATGATATTATTTAGTATTGGGCCTAAGTGTAATGATATGAGTAATAAGGAGGTGTTACTTGTTAATCCCAATTTGAGCTTACTAGTTAGTAAGGGGTTAAGTGAAAAACATAGTTAGTGTTGTCATTTGTGGAAAAGAAGAGAAAAGAAGAGAAGAGAGGAGGAGAGGAGAGGAAACCCTAAGGAAGAATCTTCAAGAGGTAAGGGGGAGAATCTCATTATTATGCATTTTTATGTTGTTGGGTAGTGATTAGTAACATGCTATAGGATTGAGTATCTCAATTTCTAGGTTTTGGTTAACTCAAGTTGAAGCTGTAATTTGGGGTTTTTGATGATTAAAACTAGATTTGATGATATGAATAGGTTCTCTATAGTGTATACATGTTAAATGATGTTTAATTAGTGATAAATGAGCATTATAATCTGTTTTGGTGGTAGGATTCGCAACTGGTGCAGTGTTGTCACGCTGCAGATTTTTCTGCAGAATCGTGAGGCCGCTGAGCGGGCGTGGTACCGCGAACGCGGTCACCTGTGTGAAGAAAAATAAATTGTTTAATTGAGGCATGATTGAATTATGGGATTGCTTGTTTATGATTTATCATTAATTTACATGAATTTTAATAATTGTTTTGATGAGAATTAGATTGGTTTTGAATGTGATTTCATTGAATACATGCTACTTGAATTAGTGTATGTATGTTATACTTTGGATGAATTGTCGATAATAACATGTGTTGACTTGTATGCTATGTGCTATTTGTGACGTATGATAATAGGAAATACTTGTGTATTTCTTGTTGTTGATAAAACATGATGTTTGTGCAAATAATGGATAATTCAAAGTGTTGGATTATTGTGGTATGCTTGAATAATTAAGGTTGGTGAATAATGTTAATTGTATATATGTTGAGTAAATTGCACATTCATTCATGGGGAGTTGGAACTCCAGTATATGATTGGCTTGATCCTTAAGTGGAAAAAGTAACGGTGAAACTTTGGGTTCACATTATGCTTGATCCTATGCGGAAAAAGAAGCGGTGGACTATATGTTCATATCAGTGGCTTTGGTCTTGTCCGAATCGGAAGCGTGACTTTGGTTCTAAGTTATTGAATCGAAAGCGAAGTGAGCGAAATGTTCACGATGGTACCACATGCATGAGTCATATTGCATTGATATCTCATGAATCATCAAAGAATGTGTGTTGTATGTTGGAATTTGTGGTAATTGATTATATTAATCATTGAATTGATTATATTGATGACATTTATGCTATTTGCGATAAATGTGGATATGTTATGCTTGGAATGTTTGTATAATTATATTATTCGGAACATCACATGAAGTGTGTAGAATTCTTTAATAGATGTTGTTTCTATATTGCTTCCAATTTATATGTGAATTCTCACTCTTTTATTGTGATGTTGCCTCTATGTGGGTAACATGCAGGTTCTGAGGATAGTGGTGCTTCGCACAAGGCTAGTGGAGAAGCTTAGCTTGTTTATTTCACTGTCCTTAGGTAGCGAGTCATTGCTCTGGTCTATGTAACACGGGGTTTTATTTGGATTCATGTTATGACTTGTTGAGAGATATTTGTTATTACTCTATTTGGTTTTGAATATGTATGAGATTATGTGATGATTGACCTTGGTGCCTAGTACTTGTGGTATGATTGGTAGTATGAGATATCAATCATTATACTTTGCTGATGAATTAACTATTCCGCTGTGAAATGCATGTTTAGATTATTACATGGAAACATGAATTTGAATACGTGTTATGATCATGACCATTATGCAATTTTGGTGAACACACACACACACACACACACACACACACACACACACATATATATATATATATATAATTTGTGTTTATGTATGTGTATATTTTAAATGTAACATCCCTTGTATGTGTGCATTTTATTTTACTCTGATGTATGCCATAATTTATTTGGGGGTAGAAAAGCGGTGTTACAGGTCACACCCCATTTTGTCTGGTTTGAAAAAAGCAGGGTGCGAGCTGAAAATAAAATTTTGGTTTTGAGAAGGGAAATTTGGGATTTTCACGGGGTGTGCCCCGCCCTTATGGGGTGAGTTAAGAAATTCACTTAAAGTTTTGGTCCTGGATATATTAGGAACTAGAGTTTGAAAAATTGAATCAAATTTCTAATAAGGATTCCTTCCTTATTCAATTGATGTACTTGTTTATATTAGAAACAATGCACGATGAGATACTAGTATTAATGAGTTTTTTTAGCTAGTACCACCTAACATTTCACTACCCGACTATTCGAGCTTGCATCTTGTATCTCTTAAGGCCTACAATCATCACATGAATTCACGTGCATGTTCAAAGAATCGACTAACCAATCCAATTATAAATTTGACTTCTCTATTTCGAATAAGTCGCATATTTCTTGATTGGACTATTGAGAATAATCACATATATCATAATCTATAGAGAGACGTTATGTCAATCACATTTATTATAACTCACGAGACTCAAGTTTCATGCTCATCCAAGTATATCATCTAGCTTTACGTATTATAATATATATCTCATAACTTATAGATATGTTGTGGCAACTACGTAAGTCATGTATCACTCAACAACAAAAACAACAACAACAACAACAACGCTTGATCTTCATCATCGATCTTCACATCAATATTTTCAAGATCAAGAACCAGCTTGTTGAACATATCAAACTGCTCAGTAAGCACTTTGTCTTTAATCATCTTGAATGAATATAAAGTTTGCTTCAAGTAGAGTCGATTTACCAATGATTTAGTCATGTACAAACTTTCAAGTTTCACCCATAATCCTACCACCGTCGTCTCTTTTGATACCTGTCGAAGAACCTTATCACCAAGGCTTAATAAGATTGCAATGTGGGCCTTCTCTATCGTCACTGACTTCTCTATTGCAGTTAACTCGGCATTCCTGATTGTCTCTCTATTTAATGCTTCCAAATAACCATGCTGAACTAGTAGAACTTTCATTTTCAAGCTCCACACACCGAAATCTTCCACTTCGGTGAACTTTTCAATCTCATACTTTATTGAAGGCATCACCTCCATGCTCACCGCACAAATTTGTTGTGAAACACGATACCTTATTACAAAGTATAAACTTGTTTCGGTATGATCAAGAAACAATTAGGGTAGAAAAGATGGGAAAAAACAAGAAGAACAACAAAAATTGGTTATTAACTGCTATTATTTACTTTCTCTTAAATCAAGATTACAAGTACACAAGAATAACAAATAACCCTCTCACGCTAAATTAGGATTTGCAATATGCAATAATGCGAGACAAGTATGTTATTTATAATAAACCTAACATACTAAACTAATGGGTTTTTTCACAAATACCTATTACAAGCTAACTTATGGTACAAGCTAACTTAAATAATTGGACATAACAAACATGTCCAATTCGAAATACTAACAACCCTGGCATTTCGACACCCACATACTAGAACACACTTCGACTATAGTATGTAGGTCTTTGACACTAGTATGTGAACATACTTCGACGACATGCATAAATCATGTTGAGCTATAAACTACGCTTCAACCCAATAGAATTTGATATTGTCTCACATGTACCATATCCATCTGATTCTTATACATTATCCTTTTATGCGAGTGATGGATTTGACTTATTCATAACTTAGAAAATGCATTTTTTTTCT
This sequence comes from Vicia sativa, assembly GCA_021764765.1. Taxonomy (NCBI): domain Eukaryota; kingdom Viridiplantae; phylum Streptophyta; class Magnoliopsida; order Fabales; family Fabaceae; genus Vicia; species Vicia sativa. Next base: position 2,666,859 of record CM038796.1, on the reverse strand, counting down.
AAATATCCTTCACTGTTAAAGTGATTTTCAACCAATATCACAATAATTAAATACTTTTTTTTTTGAATTTCTTAACCCACCCCATGACCTTCTTATCCACTCGTGCAAAATTTCTAAATTGCCTTTGGAAATCGAAAATATACTTCCGATTAGCACCCTATATCATGCAAACCACGTTGAAAAGGGTTGGATGTAAACCGAAAGTATATTTTCGATTTTAAATTGTATGTAATTATTAAATAAAGCGTGTATGTGAAACCAAATTTGAAATAAATTCTTAATATTACATTATTTAGTATGGAACCGGAAATATATTTTTGATTTTCACCCAAATATTTCAAAATATAGTGCATACCAAAAGTAAATTTTCGACTTTGTGAAGGGCATTTTAGAATTTTCATGGAATGTGCTACACCTTTATAGAGTGGGTTAAGAAAACTATTTTTTTTTTTGCATTATATGCATCTGAGGATAATTATGAGGATAATTACCGCATGAGAGATTACCAAAGATTTTTATTGTATATTGTAATCTCTAATGCCTGAGTATACATATCTATTTTTTTTACTATGTCAATTTTTATTGAATTTCTTTTTTTTTATAAATAATTTTTAGTCTTCGTGTCTTATTTTTCAAAATAATTTTATTAAATTTATTTGTCAATCCATTATATACGTATGTATATTAGTAATTTTATTTAAAAGAGTAAGATTTATTTTCAAAATCAACAACTTAATCAAAATTACAAATTTAAAAATAGAGGAACAAAAATCTAAAAATTAATTTAAAAAAAATCAAATTACGTATTTAGAAAGAAAAAAAACTAATAGCAAGAAAGATATACAAAAGTAGAACTACAATTAAACCTAAATTAATTGTATTTCATCTATTTTGTTTGGATTCAAACCCAACAATGAAACTTATAAGTCTTAGTACCAACAAATAATAAAAAATTTACTAGCCAGAAAAGTTATTGCTCAAAAAAGAATTATGTAGTCTTAGACTCTTAGTAATAATTTATCATATATAACTCGTTAATGTTGCCTTTATATATATTAAACTTGAAACACTGAACAACAATTCTTTATAACCGAGTTGGTAGATACAACAAATTTCATTTTCTAGGTCACGAGTTCGAAACCGAGTTATCCATTTTTCGTCAAATTTTTTTCAGATTTCTGCTTCATCTTGTTCATCTGCAACGCCATGGACAAGAATCCAAAGAAACCTCTCCGAAAGGTAACTAACTAACTCAAAACCCCCAAATTCATTTCTCGGAAAAGCGATTTTGAACTAAAAATGGATTCCGTGTTGGTTCTTTGTTCGCAGATCAAGTACGCTCCAAAAATTCCAAAGACGAAATCCAGAGCTCAACCAACCAAAATGTAACTCTCCAAAAACAGTTGGATTTTGAAAAGTTTCAAAGATGAAATGGATTGTGTGTTCTGATTGTTGAAATTGTTTTGAAACAGTGAAGAGCGTGTTGAGGAAGAAGATGAACAAAAGAGTGGTGAGATTCAAGCTACTATTCGTCGTTTGCAGGTGAGTTTATGATTACTGTTAATATGTATAAAATGAGTTAAGTGAATATTTTCTAAACTCCATATCTTATTATTCTAGTATTCTATTTTTGTAATCTATCAGACATAACACATGCGACATGTTCTGCTCCAATTCTAACCTGTCGACCAAACGCTGTCATAGTATTATATATTCAAACTAGGTATTTGGATTTGCGGTAGCTTAAATTGAGTATAATAGAATTGATTTATATTTAAATATTTTTATATAAAAGTGAGTTGAACTATAAATTTTATTATAAAAAAAATTAATTCTGAAAGCAGAAGATACAAATTCTAACGTCTAGTAAAATCAATTACGAATTCTGTTCTAGAAAAACCAAACACCTATAAATTATTCAAGACTCTAGTAAAATCAATTACGAATTCTGTTCTAGAAAAACCAAACACCTATAAATTATTCAAGAATCAATTCTACACCTTTAAAATTACCTTTGACCATCCCAAAAGTCAAACCAATGCACAATGTGACAGGCATTGAAATCCCTAGATAGAACATATTACATGCTGTGATAATGTCTATTAAAAACAAATTATCTGATAAGTGTATCTAAGAATTTCTATGAAGCATGGACTGTGACACAAACATAGACACTCCAATGTTAATAATGAAAATTATAGGGCATCGACACTACTACATATGATAGTATTTAAGATATGATAGTATTTAAGACAGAGAATGCTTTATTTATTTTATGAAACAACTTGAATTGTCCGACACATGTTGTATAAATGTCATACGAATATTGGACACCGATTCGAAAAACATCAAATTAAAGAAAGAAACCATTTTTTAGGAGGATACTTGTCTGACTTTTCCGACATGTGTAATGCAAGTGTCATACGAGTGTTGGACACCGATTCAAAGAATATCGAAATAAAAAAAGAAACCATTTTTTGGGGACACTTGTTTGATTTTTCGTCATATGTCATGCAAGTGCAATACAAGTTTCAAACACCGATTCAAAGAATATCGAATTATAAAAATAAACCATTTCTCTGGGGACACTTGTCTCACTTTTGCAACATGTGTCATGCAAGTGTCATACAAATGTCAGACATCGACGCGTGTCGAATACTGCGATGCGCTTATATGCTTCATAAAAGAATTATACTAAAATATATGAAAAGGTAGCAAATATTCAGGTTACAATTTATAAATGCGCTTATATGCTTCATAAAAGAATTATACTAAAATATATGAAAAGGTAGCAAATATTCAGGTTACAATTTATAAATGCGAACGATGCCATTTTTTTTTACTCTCAATTTGCTAAACTGACGTAATTTTGTTTTTTTTATCTATTTATTATATATTGCAGAAAAATATTGCAGGGCGCCAATCTAACGTTGGAAAACAATGTAATTTCTCCTTATATTTGCAAAATGTTATTCTGATCTGTTTTCACCAGTTTATCTGTCAAAAGACATTGTATAAAATAATAATCACTCTATTTCATGATAGTTGTGGTATTGGGAGATAAAGATAATATTTTCGAATACCAGAAAATTGTTTACTTTCAAAAGCATATTTGAATGTGATGCATGATAATTTTTCTTCACAAAGAAGTTCCATTTTTCTTTACCATCATATTCTAAAATACATTTTTCTCCAAACATTCTACAACACTATTCTATTCATCTTGTTTGTCGCTTAGTTTTGATGATTAAAACTTGCAGCCAGTGTGCAAGATGCATTTCCCGGAAGTTCGTCACGTTCCTCGAGAACACTTCGCAGTGGTAGTAAAAGAAGTGGCTTAGAATCAAAATTTTCTGCTAATGACAAAAATGGTTCAACATATTCTTCAACTGCAATTAATGATTTCTATACTTCTGCGGTAGATGCCGCTGATGATTCCACCGATGAAGAAGACTACAAGGAACTATGGGTGAGAAATTTTCTCCTCACTCTTATATTTTCTTCACATCTGTATCTTTCTCATATGTATATACGTATCTGAACCTTTAAATTAACTACAGAATCATCCTGACTCGATCTATCCTGTTACTCTTCCTCTGAGGAAACCCAATTCTGGAAATCCAGGTTTGTTGAGGATATTATTATTAGCAATAATCAGTTCCGCGAGATATTTGGTTTCGACGACATTAACAGTTATGCGTTGATTTATAAACTGGCAGCAATTCTTGATGAGGAGGAATTCGGGGAGGCTGCTACTAAAGTGGAATATGACGATAAACCTCTTAATTCTGCCGAAGAACTCGGGCTGTTAGTAAGTAATCAGAATGGCCTATCATTATGCAGGTGTAACTGTGATATAATGCGTAGATTTTTTATGCAGGACAACACTGAGCAACCAAAGATGATTGTCTTTCAACTTCCAACTGTACTGCCTGGTATCAAGCAACCGGTGAGCAGGAAGGGGAAAGAGAAAATAGATACGTCAAAAGCAGCAAAGCCGAAAAAGGGGAGTAACTTGTCACAACTTCCAAGTGGATTTATGGGCAAAATGCAGGTGTATAAGAGTGGAGCAGTCAAATTAAAAATCGGAGAAACCCAGTACGATGTAAGTACTATCCATGTTGCAACTTGCAAGTACAAAATCAATTTAGTTTCTCCATCTGGGATTCAATCTAATTGTAAAATACAGTATGCAATTTGATAGCAATTGATAGCAATTATGGTTAATGCAGTTGATAGCAATTTGTTATACAGGTGTCTGCAGGTACAAAAACTATATTTTATCAAGATGTTGTTGCAATTAACAAGGCAAAGAAAGACTACTCAGCACTCGGGGCGGTTACAGTCAACACAAAGGCAGTTGTAACTCCTGATCTTGATTCCATTGATCTGTTAAAAGACTAAATCTAAGTAGTACATGATTAAGTGCCAGTGTAAGGGAATAGCACAGATTCCCATGGCTTATGTGAATAGGAGAAATATTTTGTGAATACAACTGGTGATTGGAAGTATAAGCTAGGCAGTAGAATTAGTATGACATTGGTGGAATATCAAGTGTAAAATTGAATTGATGTTGTTATCATTGCAAGAATTCTTAACTTTCTGTATGTTGAATCAAGATGATTGATGAGCAAGAAAAACTTAAATCATTGAAAAGTGATACTAATTTTTAATTTGCTTCAATGCTTCTTCTGGTCCTTGATTTGTAAATATGAATATGATTAGTCTACAAGAGAACCTCTCAAAATCTGAGAAATAATTAGGCTCGACTAAGTTCTTCTATTTGTTTATTGCATTGATTTTGAGGAATGAAAACCAAATTAAACTTGACTGATACTTTAGGAATAAAGAAATACTCCAGATGATATTAATTTACTCATAGAACTATATGCCAAAAGGACATGAAACATAGTCACATTTAGAAAGTTTTGCATTTGCAAAATAACAAGAGTCTAAAAGAATTGTCTGGTAAAGTAGTCAAATTACATTGTGCCCTATCTTTGGACAGACGCACCACCGCAATCAATAAGATCATGGTCTTGTAATTATCTTTCGACCGACGTGCCTCCACAATCAACAAGATCGTGGTCTTGTAATCATCTTTGGACTCGACGCACCACCACAATCAACATAACCATGATCGAAAGCATGAAAGCAGCACGCAGCTTCTCAATTAAGGGCTGCGAATCTTCTGTATGGTCGGCTGTCTTGTTCAGTGATTGTTGAAAAAGATTGATCACAATCTTGGTAATTCTCTCAATCACTTCCATGAATTTGGTTCTGGCAGTATTTAATAGCGAAATCAAAACATTTGTTGACTTATCAGGGTCATCATTAGCAATCTCATCTAGGCGCCGAAGTTTGTGCTCTTGATCTGCAAATTTAGTGTCCAGATTAGTATAATTTTAAGTCTTATGTCCACAAGCAAGTAGGTGATAATTCTACAATATCAGCAATACAAAACTCCAAATGAAATTGAACCAAAATTTTAAACACCGACCTGCAAATATTGTCTCCCTAAGCTCTTGAATAACTTCATTGTTCAAAACAGCTTCCCAAACAGCCGCATCGGTTGATAATGATTTTACTAATCTCTGCAGCAAAAAGACCTTTAGTTACTAAATATCTATAACAATTGAAATCAGAAAACACATTATATTTTTGTTGGCAGATTAAAACGTTCAGAAGATATAACCGCTAGAGCATAGACTGCACCTGGACGGATGGATCAGTTTGCAATAATTGAATTGCATGATAAACGCTATCAGATCCACTATCTTGTAACATTTTCGGATTACAAGGAAACAAATATGGTTCTATCCAGTCTGTATCTGAATCGCCTTCAGAAATTCGGCCAACATGGCTCAGCTCCTTTTCTGGTTCGTTGCAATACAAGTCCTTATGAAGCTCGACACGAGAAGCAAGCCCTAACACCCTGCATGTAAACTGAGAGATGTATCACTGATCTCAAATGCAACAATCAAAATCAGCAAACACAAACTCTGACAGTTCATGACAAAATTTTAGAAGATTGAACTGTTTACATTCTTAACATCAGAAAATCAAATTCAAAACCCAACTTACAAAACTGCAGTGACCAAGTTTTATATGATGATCGAACTCTTACTCTCCACATTCCGACTTCAACAATTGAATACAAAACATAAACTCAAACAATTCACTCCTACGCAAAAATTTACTGTAAAGATTTGATCCTTAATGTTCAGACTTCAGAAAAACAAACTCAAAACACAAACTCCAACATTGCAGCGAGCAAACTTTAGACACCTAAAATTGATTCCGGCCCTAAACTCATTCTACCTTTCGCGGTGACAAAACCAAATTCGAAACACAAACAACACAATGAGATGATTTTACTTTAAAATTAAACTCCTTAAATTCCATCGCCCGCTAATCAAATTCAAAACATAAACTCAAATATCGAACCGGCTTATCTTCATCCAAACCCTTTAGTTAGCTAAACTCAAAGACTAGATCAATTTCTTAGCTCAAACAAACAACAATATGAAACAAACATAACATATATTAAATTATAATGCATTCATCAGCCAAACCCATCATTATCAACATAAGCCCTATTTGAATCAACTTATTTGAGTTTATCTACTGCCATAAGTTTTGTAACACTATTTGATACACTCAATTCTGGTTTAATACCGTTGGAGAGAAGCGAGAGAATGATGAACCTCAGTCTGAGAAGGAGGAGAATCAACGAAACCGCCGAGAAATCGAGGAGCAGCAGAATCATGATGAGAAGGAGAAACGGAGAAAGGGATTGGTGATTTGGTTTTGGAGGTCCGCCAAGAACAAGAAAAGCCGCGAAACCTCATTGTAATGGTGAAAGTGTAAATGTGAAGGAAACCAGGATATTAATGTACGTTGACGTTTGATTAACCAAACGATTAGAATCACAGTTTTTAAGAAATGGATAAAAATACACAAATTTTAGTTCATTCTTTTTCGAACATATTCAAATATATCTATCAATTTTTCTTCTATTTTATTTATAAATATGCTAAAATACCACTTTTTTTATCTTATTTATTTATAAGTAAATATATATTTTTAAGTTTATTAAACAATGAATATCTAATCTTTTATATATATTAGATACATTTATTATTCAATGAATTTAAAAAGAAAATAATTACTTATAAATCAGATTTGAGTAATGAATAGTTTTAAACTATTTATTTCTTTCAACTAATATCAAATAGTTTTTTTTATTTATTTCAGCTTTTTCTTAAAGTTTGACGGCTAAATGTTAAGTTTTGATAATATTTATTGGGGATTGTTGTTTTCCGGGTGCTTCTCAACTACTATAAAAAAATCACAATTGTTCATAACGTTTAGTGATGCACTCCCCAGCACTAATGGATACAAAAATTTATTTTGTTAAAAAATATCGTCTGAAAATGCATCATCGTTTTAATAAATATGTCATACTAATTCAAACTAAAAACAACAAATGAAAAGTCCTTATTTTGTTAAAAATTTAGTCTGGAGATGTATCTCTAGAATATGCTCTGCTAGTTCAAACTAGAAACAACGGATCAAAACCCTTATATTATTAAAAATGTAGTTCGGAGATGTACCTCTTGAATGTGCCTGCTAGTTCAAATTAAAAATAACCAAGAATAACGACATAATGAAAAATAACACAATATAACATCAAAATAAATATTACATAGATAATTGTCAACATATATTTAACATTACATTCCATTATAAACGGGTAATTCAGGATGTTGCAACATACTTATAATATCTCTATTTGATCTTACAATCGTCACATCCACTTCAATCAAACTCTTTGTTGAGTAATAGTAAAATATGCTCCACATCGGTATACTCTCCTATTTTTTAATAATATAAGGGTTTTGACGGACCATCTATCGTTTCGGCCGTCTCTGATTCTGATCATTTGTCCAAATAATAAGTCTTATCATGTCTCTATCACATTCTACGCAACAAACATATGCTAAGTGTTTTAAATCATGATAATGTATAACAATCAATTATAATTAAAGATAATTTTATAAAAATATTATATTTATTAATGACAAAATATTTATTTTGGTCTATAATTATACCCTAAGGTTTATATTAATCTCTTACCTTTTTTCGTATCATTTTGATCCCTTAACTTTCAAAAAAACTCATTTTAATTTATTTGTCTAGTTAACGACATAAAATTTTCAAAATCGATAGTTAAATTCGTCATTAATTAGTAAAAAAGAATTAAACTTAAAATATTTTAAAAATCTAAAATATAAGAAAAGTTGATGTTCTCAAAAAAAAACTCATATTACCCTTCTTTGATTTTTTGGTATATCATTTTTGAATAAAAATATTTAGATCATAAATATCATATTTCGTATATAAAAATATTTAGATCAATAATAATTTTTTTTCGTATACAAATATTAATTTAAATATTTTTATAGTAACAGTACACTGTGCAGCAATGTCGTGGATTCACCTTGTCAACAAAGTTGGTATTAATTTTGTCCACCACAAATACAAAATCACCAAAAAAACAGACAATTCCCACTCTACAAATCCAACTAATTTATTTTTCTCCATCTTCATCAAAACACATCTCTCCACAATGCCTCTCCTCACTTTCCCTCACTTCCCTTCCAACTTCCTCTCACTTTCCCGCTCCCCAAACAACCGCTTCTCTCCTTCTCCCCGCCGTTACTCCTCCACAACCGCCATTATCTGGTTCAAGCACGATCTCCGAACAGACGATCACCCCGGACTACTCGCCGCCTCCCAGTTTCAATCACTTGTTCCTATTTACGTCTTCGATCACCGCATTCTTTCTCGTAACTATGCAAATTCTCGTTCTGAGTTGAAGATATTGGAAGTGGAAATTGAATTTTACGGTGTTTTGATTTTGCAGGCTTTTCCGATGAAATGCTTGAGCTAATTCTATTTGCGTTGAAGGATTTAAGGAAGTCGTTGAGACTACGAGGTTCCGATCTCATGATTAGGTTTGGAAATGCTGAGAATGTGATACCACAGCTTGCAAAAGAGGTGGTTGATTTTTTCTTCTTCTTCTCATTTATGTAGTTAGCAAGTTACATATTTATGAAAAATGTTATAAGCTATTTTGATTAAGTCTCTCAAAAAGTGTTATGGCAGTAGATAAGCTCAAATAAATCCATCCAAACCGACTCTGAATAGTTTTCATATAAGCTATCTTAAGAATAGATTATGGACTTGTTTTAAATTGTTTCTAGAAATTTTCCCAAACAATGTCACATGTGTTAGTTCTTTTGAATTGGTTGTTACTATTTATCTATCATTTTTTTAAATTCATAGTGACATTGGTTATTGTTGTCAACAATTCCTTGCACTATTCATTGCACAGATAGAAAAATATTTGAGGTGAGAAAAAATATCAAGCATATTATAGAAAAAATGCAAAAAAGAAATTATTGATTTCCTTGGTATATTTTGAAAAACTTTAATGGTCATCGAGAAGGAAAGGAGGTAGCAGTTCCTTACTTATTAAAACTTAACTTGATCAATGCGGTGGTGCATGAGGATGAGAGGATATTTGAAGTTTTTTGAAGCAAGTTCCTTTTTTTTTCCTTAAACAAATTCAATTTATCGCTCTCAGGATGGAACAGGTCAAAGCCACTTGTGTATTTGCGGAACAAGAGGTGGAGCATGAAATGCTCTTTGTCATGGATGTTGTCAATCAACATTTGAAATCGATGAAGGTTCCACGAGACATTCCAAGAATTGAATTGTGGAAGACTCCGTTTTATGATGTAAAGGTAGGTATGTAACTCATTAGTAATTGATTGTGTTTACTAATTCTATCATATTTATTAGAGTGAATGGCCAATTTAGTGCGTTTATAGGAGTTGGTCAATTTGATCTTCAAATTAATGAAACTCCAAAATAATTTGTTAAATAAAAAATTCTTAATGACATTAATCTTTTCGGTTGGGAGAATTTCAGAGACTAAATTGACTAACCTATAAAGGCTAATGTTATTGAGAACTTTCAACTTTCTTTGATCATTTGAAATTTCATTAACTTTATAGATGATGAGATCAAGCTGACCAATCCGTATGATTTAGGGACTAAATTGGCGATCTTCTCGTTTTTACTTGTTTGATTTAGTTGATTATGTAAGAATGTTAAACTTGCATCATGATGGTGACTCTTTTGTGTAATTTAGTTATGTTTGATTGATTGAGTTGATTGGGTAAGAATGTCAGACTTGCGTCATGGTGGTGACTCTCTTGTGTAATTCAGTTATGTGTGATTGATCGTTATCATTATCACATAGGTGCAAAATCTTGCCTCATCATATGATGACTTTGAGAAACTTCGGCTCCAAGTAACTACACCACTTCAGCTTTCAACATTACCTGGTGCAGAAATGGAGTTAGATTGGGGTGAGTTTTGTGGTGGTTTGATTTTATTTTTTATCACCAGGATTCATCTGTATATATATTTTTTCAAAAGATTATTGGATATGTTAATGCACTTTATGATGTTGCCAAATGTCATGTGATACTTGTACATTGGATTAGGCGATCTTCCCGTGTATGATGATATTAAGGGGTTTATGGCTAACAACCGGAGTAAATCACAAAATGATTGGAATATGATCAAGGAGACATCAGCTGAAACCCTGTTAGGCAGAGAAATGTTGAAGTCCCGTGAGAGCGGGGAAAGAAGTTATAGCTTTAGACAGATCAATTCAAGGGAACCAAATGAATCTGTGTTTGTTACACAAAAAGGAAACGTTGTTGGAGGTGGAACATATAGTGTACTAAATGCATTGGCTGGATATTTGAGGTATTTGGAGGGAACGGCTCGTGATGATTGGCAAGAGTATGTAGTGATAACCCTCTTTCCATGATTCTGTTTTTTTGGTAAATTTATTGAACAACCCGGAATCCAAAGCTAATGTTATTATGCAAAAGCTTCGTTTTATTTGTATTACCGTTCTTTGTTTTCTGTTTCTTGTTTGTAAATTGTTACTCCTATTTTTTTATTACATAGATGCATTCTATTTCTTTGCATCATTAGAAGGGCATAAATTTCTTCTCGAATAAAATGTGTTGTCTATACCTGTATTTACCTCAAAGGTTTCTATGTTTGTATCCTACTCATCTACTGTTTGGACTTCTTCTCCGAAATAGTTAATTCATATAACACAATGTGTTCTTTTTCACATTACTTTTTTATAACACATTCAACATATGTTTCATTTGCCTAGTTTTTAAAAACTCCCTATTGAAGTCATTAAATTAAATGAAAAAGTACACATCATGAAATTTTTGGTTCACCTTAAATTTGTGCAGGGTGCATGACAAACTGCGTGCTTCAGAAAATCGAAATGGAGCATCATTTAATGCACTATTTGGTTCTGCCCTAGCTCTGGGTATTATATCCAGAAGAAGAGTACACTATGAAGCTATCAAATATGAGAAAGAACGAAATGCAGGATTCTTATCTCCTTTTGGATATTCAGTCGCTACTATTGCTGCAGCAGTTGAGGCCGTGTGTTCAAAGGAGGTACTAACTATAACAGTTATGCCGTGTTAAAAGTACAAATTGTTGTGTCTTATTGATTTGGTTGGCTTATCTGATATACATGGGTAGTTTCCCGGACATTTTTTCTCAAATGAATTATTTTATTTTGTTGGTGTTCTAGTGGTATTGGAATTTAGCTTTGAGAAATCAGATAAGCAATGATGGAAAACAGTCAACACGAATATGGAGATGGAATGGTTTTCTTATTCAGGTATTAAATTAATTGGATCACAGTCAAAATTTGATTTCCTATTAAGGGAAATGCTAGCAACATATCCCCCAACACAATCTTTTCAACGCACCTTTTTCTACTGGCCATAACGGTCCCATCAAATTTATGTAGAACTCAAATGTAGGATCCACATAATTTAATGGGTCCTGTTTTCAAATTAGTGGAATCTATTTGAACTTCAACCAAAGAAACAATAAAAGAGTGTGTTGCTGGAACTCGGTTAACTTTTCTCGAGTCTATTCAATTATCTGTCCTCAGAGAAAAGTTAAAACACGTGAAATACTTTTCATAACCTAAGCTACTCTGCTATTTTAATGGCTAAACTGCGTTTCTCAGTATTCAGTTGCTGGTGAAGAGGGTCCTGCTGTTCTTCTTGTGCATGGTTTTGGTGCCTTTGGAGAGCATTACCGTGACAACATACACGGTTTAGCTAGATCCGGAAATCGAGTTTGGGCTATTACATTGTTAGGATTTGGCAAATCCGAAAAGCCAAATGTTGTATATACTGAACTCTTGTGGGCTGATCTATTGAGAGATTTTATTGTTGATGTTGTGGGGGAACCGGTCCACCTTGTTGGCAACTCAATTGGTGGTATGATTTAACATAAACTGGGTACACTTTTCTACAATAAAATAAAATAAAAATAAATCTGTCTTTTACACAAATACGCACACTAACTCACTTGGCTCCATGTACATGATTTTATCACTAGTTTGTTCTTGCTTCTGTTGATGATTTGATCTTTAGTGCACACGTTTCCCAACTCCAGGTTATATCGTTGCTATTGTTGCTCGAGTTTGGAGTGTTTTGATCAAATCCATCATCTTGATCAACAGTGCTGGCAATGTTATCCCAAGAAATACATCCATGTCATTGTCTAGGCAAAGTGTAAGCAAGGACAACTGAAGTTCATACTGCACACTCAAGACTTGAACATTTTTTTCTTCTCTTGCCGGCTTTGTCTGAAAAACTAACCAATCTGTTTTTTCTCGCCATTATTAAAAATCGCAATAGAAGTTGGACTTTTAGATTTTAAAATCTCAAGCTTTACCTGAAGTCTATCATGACTGTATAATTTTCTTAAATTGAGAAAAGCGTCCAAGAGTGCATAATCTGTTGGTAAATATGGATCTTTAAGCTGGGATCATGTAAATTTCTTCAAATATTTAATTTGACACTGTTATTGCTTATCATGAGTATACCATACTTAGATTATTCTTTATAAAATTTGCTTTTCCGTTTACCTGTTAACATTCAGGATAGACAAACGTCAGTGGCTACATGGTTGGGTTCTCGCATTGTTCTGTTTTACTTGAGGCTAAGAATTCAAGAACTTGTTAAGAAATGTTATCCAACTGTAAGTGTAATTTTTGTCACTTTTTTGAATCTCATATTTATTTAGCATTGATACTGATGGTGCTTGGTTCTGTGGCATTTTGCTTTGCACTTTTGCAGAAAATTGAAAGAGCAGATGATTGGCTCATAAGTGAAATGCTAAGAGCAGTATCCTCTAGTTTACTTCTATAATCTAAACTATTTGTTTTGCACAATGATTCATATTCTACAACCTTCTCCTTTACATATTAAAAGTCCTATGATCCTGGTGTGCCTGTGGTCCTAGAAAGCATCTTTAGCTTTAATCTGTCCATACCTCTTAACTATCTTCTTGAAGATGTCAAGGAAAAGGTTATCATTATACAGGTATTGATTGCAATATGGATATGAAATATTTTCGGAAAACCAAAAAACCAAAAAAAAATGTGAATGATAACTCTCTAGTTTAGCTTTATATTATATGTATTTTTGCTTTCATTTTGTCAGGGAATGAAAGATCCAATTTCTGACTCTAAAGCGACTGTGGCTATGCTTAAAGAGCATTGTAATGGTGTTATAATCAAGAAGATAGATGCCGGTAGGAAAATTTTATATATCTGTTTTATTTTATTTTATCATAAAGATGCATTAGGCTTTGTTTTAAATTGATCTTTTTCTTTGTCTAAACATTACAGGCCATTGTCCACACGATGAGGTGCCAGAACTAGTTAATACTATCATTTGTGATTGGATACATAGGGTGGAAAGTAAAACTTTAGCAGGGTTCTCAGTGTAATTTTTTTTTAACATCTAATGATGTACATAATGATTATAACCACATGGTAAATGATCAAGAGTCCATTAACACACTAGTTTAGCACCACATCCTCGTATTGTTTTAGTTTGTTGGTAAATGCTAACAAGACATATGGTACTCAGACTTGGAGAACTTTAGAGAACTTTTGTTGCCACCCCTAACTTATACCTGGCACCCCAAAGTTTTTTATTTCCACTTTATCTCTGATATTTTACAAAGACATTTCCGGACAAAATTTTCGGTAGAACTCCAAATTTCCGGTATACATCAAATTTTCGGAAGTGTACTTAAAAAATCCGGTATACTGGAAATTTTAAATGTCCGATATACTCCAAATTTACAGAAGCATATTTTAAAAATACGGTATACCGAAAATTACAAAATATCCGGTATTGTCCAAATATCTGTTAATGTTTTTTTAAATTCCGGTATACCGGATTTTAAATAATATCAAGTATATCAGAAATTTCGTTTATACCTGAAATATCCGGTATGTGTACATATTTTGTTCTTTTCAACGGTTGAGATTTTGCCGATATTTTTGAAGGGCCCAGATTGCATCGACACTTATGTGTGGTCTAGAACGTATAACCATTTATATAAATAGGGGTTTTCATGTTATTGAGTAACACATCTCAACAACCTCTTTCTCAATATATGATTAAGGCAGAAGTGTATTACAACGACTGCAAACCTGTCGTCGAATTCAAGCTCCCAGATGGATCTGAGTCCTCTGTCGCCTTGAAGGAAACGTTGAACGGTTTGCTGCTTGATTCCGAGAACAGAATGGTGACAAAGATCGAGTTTTGGGAGGATTACATTGGTACAGATGATTGGGTGAAATACAACATAATCGAGCTGAAGAATGATGAAGATGTGAAGGGCATGTGGAAATCATTTCGTCGTAGGATAACCAAAGGTCCAATCGAGTTGGACGCGGAGATCCGAAGATTTGTTGATGACATAATGAAGTGTCTAAAGCATCCAGATGAATCTGAATCTGATAGTTCCTAGGTTTTCATGTATCAGAGTACTATTTATATTTGTTGTTTGTCATCTGATGTTTGTTAACTTATTCGAGTTTTTTATTTGTGTTATTTTGTTTTCTTTATGTAATCGAAAGAAAAGGTACTAGCCAAAAAAATTATGCAATAAAGTAACGTCTGTTTGTCACAACATACACATAATAATACAATAATAAAAATCTACATACGCCCTCCACGGGAAATGTCGGCCAACCTAGCTAACCCCTGATAAACCTCACCATCACCAACCCCATGATGTTATCTAATGTAACCGAGATGAGCTGAAGGCGGGTGTCCTGGTCAGCTGCGGGAGGAGGTGGTGGTGGTGGATCAAAAGAATTTCTGGTACTTGAAGGCCTTGAGATGTCAAATGCTGGAGCCGGGGGTATGACCCGAGGGTGTGTCACACTAAGGAACCACTTAAGGTATTCATCCTTGCACTGTCCAAGCTCCTGAACCTTGACGGCTGCGTCCATGATCTCACGAGGGGAGGTGATGATGTGACTCTAAAACCAACGATCAATGCCACCATCTGGGGCGTGTGGAAAAACCGTGGGATGCCCTGTACATAACCATACTGGCGTAGACACCACTCAGGAAAATGTTTAGCCACATAGCTCTCCCATATGACATGCCCTGAATATAAAGTAGATACCTCAAAAGGATGATGAGGACAATGAGCTGTATACGATATCTAGATGACATCATCCAGGGTCAGAGCATCCAGCCTCCTCATGTACTCCATCACACCTCCAGGATGAGTCTGTCTGGCCTTCCACCTCTTCGCACGTGGATCTGTATCATCCACTCGCTGGATCTTCCGGTCACAAATGTGAGGGAAGTGCTCGTATATCCAACACTGCATAATTAAAGATAAATACATTATTATACGAAAAACTAATAATTATAAAAAAATAACATAATAAAATATAGGCGAAATACCCCTTTTGGTCCCTTAAGTATACTCCATGGTTCATTTTCGTCCCTTAATAATTTTTCGTGCCAATTTGGTCCTTTAAGGTTCTTAACATATCCACGTTAGTTCTTCCGTTAGTGAAACGTTAGTCCAAGTTCAAAAAAAGTGTCCAAGCGGCATTTTGAATGATGACGTGGGTTAGTGGAGTCCAAATGACACTGTAATAGATATATGTACAACAAAATGTAAGGGATAACCCCATTCATTCTGATCAAAACGAAAAAAATCTCTAAGTTTGAAACACGAAGAAGAAGGCGATTGACGAAGTTGCATACGAAGACGATTCTGCTAAGACTGGAGATGAAAGCACAATTCCAGGTAAGTATTTTTTGCACGTTTTTAGGGTTTGTTTAGATTTAGGGTTTAAATCTGGAGTTAGGGTTATGTTAGAATTAGGGCTTCATATAGATTTAGTGTTTTGACTTCCTGTTATTGAACTTTGTTAGGTTACCATGGATGAATTTGTGGTGCTCAAAACTCACCACAGTGATGAGTTCGTTGATACTGAACTAAGTGTGTATGAAGGAGGAGAGGTAGCTAACTTGACAGTAGATGTTGATAGGTGGAGTTATTTTAAGTTAATAGATGTTTTGAATGAGTTAGGTTACAGGGACTTCGAGAAAATGTATGACAAGGATCCATAATTTGGGATGAATGTCTTAGTTGATGACAAAGGTGCTTTAGAAATTGCAGACCTTTACAAGGTGCACCAAAGTGTTGACATTTACATTCAACACACAGTGTCTCAACCTGAGTATTGTGATGCACCAGTTGTTCAAGAGCATGCGATCATTGTAGATGAGGTTGAAGAGTTACTTAATAAGTTGCATGATGACATAATTGATAGGTTGGCTGAGATGAATAATTCTAATGTTATTGTGGAAGAAGGACAAACTGGGCTGAATCATGTAATGTTGGTGTAGAAGAAGTAGAAACTGGCAATGTTGGTGTGGAAGAAGGAAAAAATGGCAATGTTGGTGTGGAAGAAACCAGAGGAAAAATTGTGCTAAATAACATGTCTAAGTCATTTAACAGCTGCATTCTTGACTCCAGAGGAAAACCACTTGTGACAATGCTTGAGGAGATCATAACTTATATTATGGAGAAATGGGCAAAAAAATAGATTGAGGTTCCAAGATGTTTCTGGTAATGAAATTTTTCCCAACATTAGAAATAAACTAGAGATAACTAGCAATTTCACTAACTTATGGCTAGTCATGTATGTGCATATGTTAGTATTATTGTTGATTAGTGTTATTATTATTCTGTATCCTGTTATTGATGGCATTTATTGTTATTGTAGGATGTCAGATGAACATATGTTTGAAGTGAGGCATTTGGAAAACCCAGCTGAAAAATTCACTGCAAATTTGAAGGAATTTCATTGTTCCTGCAGAAGATGGGTGCTAACAGGACTTCCCTGTGTCCATGCAATGTCATCCATGAAGTCTAGGAATTTTAAAGTTGATGATTATATTCTTGAATATTACAGAGTCTCTAAGTACAAGAAAGTTTATAAGCATGTTATGTACCCTATTAACGGATCCAATTTGTGGCTCAAGACTCCATATCTAGATGTGCAGCCACCTAAGTATAGGTAGATGCCTGGTAGACCAAAGAAAAGGAGAAATCTTGAGCAAGGGGAGATTGATGTGAGTGACAAAAAGATGAGAAGAACATGGTTTATAGTCAAATGCTCAAGGTGCAAAAAGGCAGGACATAACAAATTAATCTGCAAGGTCACACCAACAACACGGGAAACTCAGTCATCTCAGTCCAATGTAACACATGACAATGCTCCAGCAACTCAGTCATCTCAGTCCAATGCAACCCATGGTAATACACCAGCAACTCAGGTTCCTCAGTCCACAACAACTCAGGTTTCTCAGTCAACAACAACACATAAGGCATCAAATCAAAACTCAGCTACACAGGGTTACATGAGTGCAACTCAATCTTCTAAAGGAAAGACTGTATCAGGACAATGCTCAAAGGAAAGAGCAACTGGAAAGGTACATAAGCTTGGTGTAAGAAGGCCCTTTGTATCACATGTCCCTACAACAAGATTATTTGCTGCAAAGAATTTGGTTGGTCCTATAACTAGAAGGACTACCCCAACAAAGAGGCTTACACCAAAGAAAACCAAGTAGTGATAATTAGGCTTTGTTTAGTTTATGTTGTTTTTACTGTATTTTGAAGTCATTTTGAACATGTATATGTAACATGTAAAATGCATTTTGGAACCTGTTTAGTTTATGTCATCTGTAATGTGGTTTGAAGTCATTTTGAACATGTATATGTAACATGTCAAATGCATCAGTACCTTTTCTATGACTTACACTTTTTTGGAATCCTTTGAACCTGTCTATGTATCAGTACCATTTTATGTCAGTTTGTGTATCATTACCATTTTATGTCATTTTAACATATTTGTTTGAGTCAAAATTTCAATACACAAATTTATGATATGCAAAATAATAGAACTCCATTCATTGATAAAAATGTTTCAAAAAAACAAATTACATTACATCAGACACACATTACAACTATAACACACTCCTAAAATAACCTAAAAAAACATCCTAAACAAGCACACACATAACATTACATATAATTTTACACTTCCATATCTTGTTCAGTTCAACTTGAATTTCAGTCACTACATTCCCTAATTGTTCATTTCTATCCCTCAATTTTTCAAATTCACTTGATAAGCTTTCCAGCCTATTCAACAAAACTTAATTTGTATCTTCTGCAATTTCCTCATGGAACCAGTTGAAGAACCCACACCCTCTTTGCAATGACCCCTGCAATATACAAAAATGGATCAAAATAACAATTCCTCGTGGAACCAGATTTGAACTTACTAAACAACATATTAGGGCTTACCTTGTAATTGTGACAACCCCAAAATTTCTTCTCCAAATTCTTCTTCGTATTTGCCGTACGAAGCGCAACCTCATCTCCACAATGACAAATTGGTACATCTCACGAGTTACTATGAACGCAAGACTAACCACTTTCACATTTTTTCTCCTTCAAAAACCCAGAACCATGGCTGAGCTTCATCGTTCCATGAGGAAAATGGAAACGGAGGAAGATTTGAAACAGAAAATGGAAAGGAGGAAGAACAGATGGAAACAGAGGAAGATTTGAAACAGAAAATGGAAAGGAGGAAGAAGGGATGGAAACGGAGGAAGAAGAGATGGAAACGGAGGAAAATGAGATGGAAAAGAAGAACACGTGAAGAGATTATGGAAAATGATGAACAACAAGCCCTAATTTTAAGAAGATTGATACACCATGCCACCTCACCTGCCATCTAGACATAATAGACGGGCATTTGACCCAAATTGACAGAAGGGTCTCATTTGGATATGTTAAGAAACTTAAAGGACCAAATTGACACGGAAAATTATTAAGGGACGAAAATGAACCATGGGGTATAGTTAAGAGACCAAAAGAGGTATTTCGCCTAAATTATAATATACTTGCAACAAGCTCAAGTAACTAGCAAGCTGTCTGGTATCAGGACGGAAAACAACATCAAGTGTCGTGTATAGCTTCGTCAAATCCGCCACTCCCCAAGCCCAACATGGAGTGTCAAAGGCTCTAAATAGAGACAAGTAACAAACATCAATGTAAACTCTAGACTTGTTTGCAAAGAGAGTATATGCCACTAGATGTAGCATGTACGCCCTAGCGACAACCTCAAACCTCTCTGCCTCCATAAGTGCCTTATAAGTAGTCCTCAACCAAGGAATGTAGAGGTGAAACCCCTGAGTATCACCAAACTCACGTAGGACATCCACCTCCAAAGCATCCACAACCATGCACACCACTGTCGCCTGGTCCCTATGCATTGATGTGAAAAATGTACCAGCAATCAAAAGGTGTAAGAGGGCATCCACATCATCTAAAGTTACTGTCATCTCCCTAAATAAAAGATGGAAAGATGATGTCTTTGGGTGCCACCTCTCAACAAAAGCTGGTAGTAGGGGGCGTCCAACATCGTCAATGAGAATCCAACAAAGTCCTCTAGCCTGAACTCCTCAACTATCCTCCTCACCTCCTCAGGCATATCAGACTCGAAGAAGTTTTTCAACTTCGACCCATGAGAAGCGACCTTCAACACTGGATGCTCCTGAAATAAAATAACACAATTACAACAAATTAGTATACATCAAATCGTGTAATACAAATAAAATTTAAGCATTAAACCAAACCAATATTAGATACCTCGCCCTGCCATATCCTATAAGCGACATAGTCAGCAAAACCCGTCAAAACTGACTTGTCAGAAGGTCCTTCAGGGAAACCACCATTAGTACACACTGATGGCTCAGTAGATGCAACAGTCGTAGTGTTTATATCAGTACGAGACACCACATCTCCCTCCTGTACCGGCACCTGCACCGACTCCTAAACTACCTCCTACACCGGCTCAGGAACCCGCTTCTGAACTATCCGCTCCTCAACAACCGACTCCTAAACCACCAGTTGCGCTACAACTACCTACTCCACTGTAGGAACATGAGGCTGATCGTCATCAACTACTGTAGAAGCTCTGGCAGTCTGTCGATGAGGTGCACGAAACCCCGACGCGGAGACGCGGCGTGCTGAGTCATCCGTTTCCGGTGATAACCGGTCAGACGACGGCGTTCGCCCTGCGCCTCTAAGGTCTGTGCCTCATCAACTGCTCGAGCCACAACATCTGCTCGATCAGGAGTCCTGCCGAAAATAGAATCGTCTTTGCCTCTAGTCCTCATTGCAAGCAAAGTTACAAGTCATGATAAACTTAAATATTTTTGAAAAAAATAGAAAATACCGGAAGTTTCAAAAATTCTGGTATTTTAAGTGTATCGAAAATTTCCAAATTTTCGGTAACAGCTTCAAATGAAGATACCAGGAACTTTGAAATTTCCGTTGCGAAAATATCAGATATTTCATAATTTACGGTAGGCGATACTGGAAATTATGAAATATCCGGTACAAAATACCGAAAATTTGAAGAAATATACCGTAAATCTTGTTTTTGTGAAATTTCCGATATCGCAACCAAATTTTTGATATCGCCAAATTTTTTTCAATATCTCGGTGTACCGTAAATTTGAAGAGTGGAAGTTACTTGGGTAAAATTGTCTTTTCATAACATTAGGGGATGCCATGTATAAGTTAGGGGGTGACAAAAAAATTCTCTCAGACTTGTTGGTAAATGCCACTCCCTCTAGCCCAGGTTATAAATTTATTTTTTATATTTATTAAATAATTAATATATTTGGTCTATAAATCAAATACATTAATTATTTAATAAATCTAAAATGTGAATTTTTTTTATAAGAGGGAAGAAGTATGTTAGATAATGTTACATATTTTTTTTAGTGGTCTATTTATAGGTTAAATATGATTAAGTATGGTTTATTTTTAGTGGTTTATTTTATTAGATATATTAATATATTTAATAAAAATAAATAATGAATTAAAGATGAAAAAATTTAATTTAATTTTTTAATGAATTTTTAAAATTTTGTGGTAGATTTTCATACTTTAGAAAATAATCAATATTTTATTTTTTATTTATTTTAATATATTAAATTTAATTTTTTTTGGATGCTAGATGTTAACCTCATAATTTTTTTGTCTCTTTTAAAAAAAGTATTAATTATTTATTTCATCAAAACTTCTTATGCTAGTCTTTTGCATCTAGTTAACAAATCTGAGATGCGTGGCAAATGTTGAAGGATCTAAACCTAAAATTATAATGATTACTAGTTAGTAATGGAATCACAGTAATTAACAAAATAAAATCACAATAATTAACAAAATAGAATCACAATGTAAGACTAATAAGTTTTACTGTCAAGAGTGTGATGTTGGCGGTCATCTGCTTCGTCTTTCATTCGCAGCCTTCAGACAATTTATGATACAAGTACACCAGACAAGCAGTCCCCTAATTCCACTCATGGATCTAGTCAAAATCACCAAAGTATCACATCTACATGATATCAGTGTAAGTGGAACTAGTCTCCATAAAAATGGTCGTGCAAATCAGATACAAAAGGTATGCTCTTATAGCACACCTCTGGTAATAGGTAACTTGCTCGGGATTACCATTGGCCTGTCGTGCACGTCGTACCTCATCCGTGAAGACATTCTTCAAATAATTAAATCTAACATGAGTACCACGAGTGACATTTATCTCATTCACGACACTCTTAGGAGAAACTCCCAATCTCTCTACCAACAACTCCAGCGCCTCATCTTTGTCGCACCAGTCACGGTCTAAAAACCTTAATCTTATCGGAAGATGCAACAGACACGCGATGTCGTCATGTTTGATCGACATCTCACTATGTGGTAGATGGAACGATGATGTCTCATGGTGCTACCTCTCAACAAAAAACGTTAATCATACCATGATTAACATTAGTATATTCAATGAGGTTCAAAATCTCTAAACCATGTTAGCTACAACAACTCATCAAATCATGGCTCAGTAGCAACTTTGAGTTTAATGATCTTCCGTGCGTGATTAACAAGTTTCAGCGGATCACGTTCTTGCATACATGGTTTAACAAAATTCATTCAACAAAATATAATAATAAAATAAATTCAACAAAAATTAAAAGAACAATTATAAACTCATACCTCTCTGTCCCAGATATGTCTAGCAATATGGTCTAGATACAAAGGCAACAATGATAAATTAGCAGGCCCTCCTCCAAAATTTTGAAGCGCCGCATGTGCCACCTTAGTTGTAGGTGTTGCCTTAGCTGCAAGTGTCTTAGGGGACTCAGGTGCCTCATGTGCCTGGGCCTCAGGTGCCTCTGGTGTCGGTTGGGAACTACGTGTCTCTCTTGTCTCAAATACTATAAGTGAGGAAGTGCGTCTATGAGAGGACAGAGTCTGAGAGGGACGGAGTGGAGAACCCTATCTGTTGCGGGAAGACGATGAAGTTGATGTAGAAACAGGAACACTGGAGGATGTAGGTGCATCCAACACAACCTGTCTAGAGGCAGAAAGAGCTTGAGATGTCTGACTCCTTTCCCCGTGTACAAAAGCATGTTGTACAAGTCTACAGTGTCTCAATCTAGATGGTATCTCAGTCATTAACCATGTAGAAGAAGGAAACAAACGTTAATAATAAGACTCATGTTCAAAAAAATGGACAAATACATACTGACTAGAACTGTATATGTAGTTCTGATTTTGATGTAAACATTGGACAAAATAGGAAATGCATATCCAGTACGACCTACAACTTTACAGCTTCGTCAATGGCGAAGCTCAACCCCAATGACCTAAAAAAAGGTCATTGATCGTAAAAAATATACCTGACAAGTTTCTTATGACTCATAACATTGCAAACACTAAAAAATTTGAATTATCGACCCTAAAACAAAATTTGTAAGTAAAATTACATAAACTCTAAAAAGTTCAAAAACAACTTATAAGTGATGATTTTTTTGCTTGAATCTGGTTGAGCACTGAACATTGTCTGATGCTTGATGATTTTTGATGAACGTTTTGCAAAATGGGATGATTTTGACATAATGAGGTTTGAGAGGATTTGATTTTTGGGTGTTGAGTGTTTTTGTTTTCAAATGGTTTCTAAAAACAAGGAAGGGGAAGATGCAACACCGTTTAAATGTCAACATAAACCGGAAATAAAATTACGATTTCAATTGTAAATGCATTTTCGATCGTATCTACGTGTTAACTTGAATTTCTTAATCTTAAAAATTAAGGGGATTTGGAACGCTCCTGAAAATATAATTACACTTACATCCGTAATTGTATTTTTGATTAGTTTTTAACTGATACATAGAGTCTCGTCCACCAAAATTTAAGTTTTGGTGCGTACCAGAAATGCATTTGTTAAAAGTATTAGGCGAGTAAAAGAATCCTAAGAAAGAGATTTTTAAGCCCAATCCCCATTCTATTTTGAATAGGCCCATCAGCCGCTACCGCCTTGCCTTCGTACCAATCAGAAACAAGTTGGATAAGAGTCTCACCGGCGGCGAACAGAGCCGGACTTGGTCGTCGGCGAATTTGCATCCGCCATAGCTCCGCTCCGCACCGCGATTGCGCGGTCAATCAAGCAGCAAAGGTGATAGATTCTCGAAAGTTACTTTTCCATAAACTCACTATTACTATTTATTTCCACTCTCTTCAAATCTCATTTTGTTAATCCTTTCTTTCTTATCTCGTGTACAGAATTGCTAGATTCACCGGTACCTTTATCTCTCTCTCTCTCAACACGCTATGCAAATTCTGCAACTAAGGTCTTCATTTCTGTTATTGCTATCGCGTATCGGTTTGATTCTATCTCTATCGGTTTGATTGCTTAATATATGCTGCATATAGTATGCTATTTGTGTTCAACCCTAGGGTAGAAGACTGATAGATTCTTCTTGCTTGGTTATTGACACACTGCTAACTTGCGTGTTAATAAGAAATACGTTTAAAGTTTCCGAGCATCATAAATGAATAGATTAAAGGGAGAATCAAATCAATGTGTTGAAAGTTTAGATTCTACGTAAGACCGGGAGGGGGTTGAAAGATCGTAACTCGAGAGCTACAACACGAATCATAAGATCTTGCTAATAGGGAAAAAGTTATTGTTATATATAGGCATGTGCATAATTTTATCGTAGACGAATAAAATAAACTCTAAATCACGAGATTAAATTAGGTTCATAAGTTCGTAACTATAAATTCATAACGAAAAGTTAATAAATAATACACACAAGTAATAGAAAAACAAAGGGAAAAGGGAGGAGCTCCGTCGCAGTCACTGGCGGAGGGGAGTTTAAGAGGTGAGGCGATCGCTGTTGCTGGCAGAAGAGGATTTGTTTTGGCTGAGTCTGAATGGAGAACGCGTGAGGAAGAAGGAAGATGCTTTTATTTCTGTTTCAAATTTGGAATATGTTTTTTTAACCCGACCCGAACTGCTTCAATTTTAAGAAACTAGTTTTTTATGTGGTTGAAAATGGACCCAGATTAAGAAACAGATCAAGTGCAACCAACTTGCAATACCGCTACAACCCGTGCCGTTTTAGGGTGATCCCGTCACGTCCAATTCCAAAGGCATTACGTCATGCTAAGTAATTCTTGAATCCAGTTTTATTGAATATCCGCCATGGCTGTGCGATGGTCGATATTAATAGAAGTTTTTGGGCTGGTCGCAATGATAAATATCGACTGATATGCTTTTTACGTCATAATCCGCTATGACGGCGCCGCAAAGCAGCCAGTATGGCGGGATTATGGCTTTCCACCATGGACCGCCATCCGCTATTGGAAACACTGCTTGAAGCGCAAGATGGTGTGATGCCCGACACCCCAACTCGCGATCCCATCAACATTAGGGTAAATCTTGATATGAGAAGAGTTGCAAATGAATTTATGACGGCTTACCGAGTTTTTCTAGTTTGCTTGTGTCCAAGATCAGCTTAAAACAAAAAATTGGAGAATTTTGGAAGAAGAGAATTGAAAAAAACAATAGTATGTATGGCCTAAATTTGAATAGAAAAAGAATCAAGTCCTAAGAGGCAAAATTGTAATAATGATTTTATTTTATCTACATTGAAACTAGTATTTTTAAAACTTGATTTGTCATTGAATTAATGAAAAATAACAAAGATATGGTTCAGGCTTTACTATTTACCAATAATCGAATTACTGATGATTAAATATAAGTTTTTAATTATGCACGAGTTAAAGGGACATCCACAGATAGTGTAAATTTTTTTTACATTGACAACCAATCGGAACTCATGATTTAGCCACTTCATATCAACAATTTCAGTATAAACTAGGAGTGGGATGACATGGCAAAGTAGTGGACTCTCATTGGATGTATGTGTGAATTAAATTTACATTGATAGTAAATGTTCTTTGAACTAAACCGAAAATGTCAAGAAATATGGCCAAGTGAAAAAACTCAAGTAGCATAAATAGATAGTATCATATGTCCTTTTCATCAATTCAAACTTTTGTTCTTCCACCTCCAACTCCTCATCTCCTTTAGGCACAGCTGTGGTGACTAGTGAGCCTGTGGATAGCAGGATGGCTGCAATTCGTGGCTGCGGAAACCGCCACTTTTGAAGGTGGTTCCCCGAGAGATGGCATCACACCCGAACCCTACCACTCACGCATTTCCGCTGTAGTGGTGCTATTGACATCCTTCTTTACAAACCGGTTACGTAAGGTTGAGTGAGTCCAATCTAAATTTTAAGAATGATACATGCAAATTCATAACTTATTATACATTAATATAAACAATTGACTTTCTGGTGACTCGACTCACAATACTTTTTTCTCCAAGGTGAGAGAGCTCACTTTAGAAGAGGGAAACCAATTTTCTTACTTCCCAAAGTCAAGTTTAGATGTTATTATCTTAAATAAATTTTAAAATAGGAGCACCGAACTGAACTTGAAATGGTATGAAATGCGAGCCTTTGAAAATCCATAATCAACAATGGTTAACAAGACTTAATATGTAAGAGGGTTTGACCCTGTGTGCTATCTTCATACTTCGCTTGCCACAAACAATATGACGCAGCAACTTTTTTTAGAGGAAAGGAATTTGCTGTCCGTGATTGTGACTGAATTCTTATAGATTGCCATTTTTCTATTGTTCGCACTTCCATGGTTTTTCCTTGTACTTGCATATGAGAATTTGGTCTAGGTGTAAACTTATAAGATAGGTAAGTAAGTATATAGATTCTACACAAAGGGCTACCGTTAGATGCTTGCTTGTGCCCCACTCCGAGTGTGTAGAGTTTCATCTTGTAAGTTATGAGTGGCTCGGTTATCTTACTTTTTAATGCTATATATTTATATCAACCATCTTTCTCACAAGTAATTAAATTAGGATCGCATGATGTTTTTAACACTTCCCTCTAACCCATGCCACGAACCGGAACTATACTTCTAAGGAAATATAGCATTAAGAAACATTTGTTTCCAGTTTTCCATGTTTGGGCTAATCTAATCCATTAATAGTATCCACTATCCACGAACATAATAGTGCAACATCGCTAGAGAATATACTATTAATAATCATTTTGGTCCTTGAAGGATAAGGGGTTAGTCAAATTTGTATAGAAATCATTCAAGTAGTTCTTAAGGATCTGTTTGTGAGTTAGGTGGGGAGGGGAAGGGAGAGCTTCGGAAAAAAAAAGAAATTTAAAGAAAATATTGAGAAATCTTTAACAAGCCGGTTTTGCATTGATGGGTTATGTCAAATTTTAATTCTAACATGGTATCAAGATTCAAGAGTCTATTGATTTGGGCCACCCACAATTTATATATGCGCATCTAGCCCAAGAGTGCCGGGCTGGCCGTAAGAGGGTGCATTGGAAAAACCAAGTCCAACAAAAATCGGGCCACCCACCTCCACCGTTTATGCACCAAGCTCAATATTGTTGGGCGTGAGAGGGTGTACGGAGAAAAACTCAAGTAACAAGTGAGTCCCACATTGGTTAAAGATAGAGACTAATAAGAGCGACACACCCTCACCTTACAAGTCAATTTCAACCTTCTTTTGAAAGAACAGTGTGAAACACACCCTAAATGATGACTCCATCTGTACATCTGGTTTTAAATTAAAAGCCTTGAGTTAATATTTGCAGAGATGCACATGTGGGGCTTTAAGAGTTAATTGGGATTCACATATGCCAAGATTTTAGTGATCCTCATTAAAATAATTCATAATTTCTTCTTTCCCCATTTTATTAAAAATGAAACTTTAACTTAATCTTAAAAATCCCACTCTATCTTATTTCCTTCTTCAGTCATAGCGTGATACACTCTACTAAATGTTGAATTTGGCATGAGCAGAGATTGATAGAATGATACATCATGGAGGTGAAAATTCATTTTTGTCATCATCAATTGGATTCCTGCATCTTGATCCAAGAAGGCCTTTTGTATTCTGTTTATATTTTTCAGCAACAAAAGGGAAGGTAGTGAAGTAAAAACGAATAGTATACATGGTATAGTATCAGTTAATCTATAGTAATTACTAGTTAGAGCAACTATAATTTATCATTAGGCACTAGTTGACGGTGGAATTAGTCGGTCGTTAGACCAAATACCGGGTTTTCAGAAAAATTAAAATTAGATAATGTAACCTTAGGTAGCATTTGCTAAATAATTTGGAACAGAGCAGACTCAATTAAAAAAAAGTAAAACAAGTACTGCATTTTGATTTCAATGAAAAAAGGTGGAACCAAAGAGAAAAGAGCAAAATATGCAGTTCCATTCCGTTCTGTTTGTATGCCATATGCTTCCAGTATCTATATTCATCAAATTACACGCCCACACACTCGTATATATTTGTGGCTCCTATGTGACCTCATCATCCTTCTCAACTGCTTGAGTTTTGCTTTGCTTTTCATGTTTAACTATTTGAACTAGTTGCTTTCTGTCCAGTTTTGTCTGCTCTTTTCAGTCACCTGGGTACGTTAGAGGGTGCCAAACTTATGCACAATCCCAAACCCCTGTTTTGTTATTTTTGGAATCATAGCGGCGTATCTGAACTTTTTCGCGATAGATCTGATACCTCTTTTATTGGATCATGATATTTAAGTATTTCTCTTACATCTAGCCTTTTTTCTCAGCAATCAATGGCTTGAAACAAACTACCACATTTTGAAAAAGTGATAATACATCAAGGCTTAATTTCTCCCCTAGAAAGCCATACCAGAGCACCTACATAGTAGCTTGGTACTTGATCATGTGGTTCAACCCAAAGTTTAAACCAAAGTTTTCTTCCTAGACAAGAGCACAGACAAGTAACATCACTTGTAATCATGTTGAAGCTTCTACGAGTATATAATAACAATGAAATTTTATTTATAATTGTTGTTCAGAAAGTTATGTGTTACTCCGTTATATAAAATATGCAAGTCCATTAGTCTGTGCCATAATGTGGCGAGTAATATAATGTTTCTTAGGCAGTGTTGTCGATGGTGGAAGGCCAAAAATCTGCCATATAAAGTCACCATTGCAGCCAAGCCCATCACCAAACTGTGTATGACGGTTGTCAGAAAATTCCGCCATGCCATTCGCAATTGTGGTGCCATGGCTGCCATCGCGCTGTTCTGAAATACAAACCTTGTGAAAATAGTGGTCTAACGTCCCATTAGGGAAGCAAGTCATCCTAGGCTTTATTCATTTTTACTAACATTCAAAAACAGATTAGGAGCCGATGAAGTTTGATCTTAAACCATACTAGTGCAAACAAAAGAAAATATGATCATTTTGATCTTTATGGAGATTTATAATGTCTGATGTTGTTAAATAGTGGCTATAGCTGCGTTGTAATGCAGAAAAATTTGAATAAATCTATTCAATACAAAATGTCATCAAATAGTGATTATATCGGCACTGTAACACTCTTGCGTAACAAACTTTGAACAAATCGTTATTTTCTGCAATCTGCGGTTGAAAAATCTGCTCATGAATTGACAGACAAAGAAGATACAAACTACTAACAAGAACACATAAACGATAATCAAAAACAAAGATCCCTCTTACATAAATGTAAACCCACAATTCCGAATTATTAAAACTTAAAATGATTGAAAGCAAATATTGTTCTTAACACTCAGAACTGAACACAGTTAAAATTGTGTACAAAATCACAAATTAAACCTGTAAATTCTGATCTCCGCAATTGCGTTATGAAATTTAAAATATCATCAGGACTTGAAAATTCAAAACAGATCTGGTTATCCTCTTCATCTTGTAGCTGGTAACTTGAGATCCACTTACACCCTTCAAAATTCATTAGCAACGGAAAAGTGTACCCTCCTGTGTCCACCGAGTGCTTGAGCAGACTTGAAAAATCTGTTGCAGTATGGGCATTGAAAAGGCTTCTCATCGATAAAGTCAGCATCTTTGTCATTTCTGCAGTGAGCTTTGTGCCCACCAAGAGCTTGAAAAGATTGGAGCACTTTTCCACACCTCTCACAGTTGAACCTAGTCTGAGAGTCAGCTCGAGCAAACAAGTCACCTCTCTTGCTTCCACTGTTTTTTGCCTTCATTTCGTTGATTTCCTTTATTTTTTGTGCCTTGGCCTCTTCCTTTTGCTGCGCTATTTCGTAAAAATCCCACACTATCCAAGCACCCCGAGGAATTTCAGTGTCAGATATTGGACTTGTTTGTTCTGACAGAGGTTCTGTATCGGCTACTGCATCTTGTTCATGGAGGCTTTTAGATCTTTTCTGGGTTGGGGTTTGAGGGTAGGACTCAGATTTGTTTTCTCTGTTTGAGCTTGCAGAGATGGCAGACGAGTTGCGTTTCATAGATCCAAAGTTTTCTGTGTGTTCTTCTTTGGGATGACAACTCAGCAAGGAAGCAGATTGAATGGGCTGCTGGGTTGAATTGGCTGAGTCATCTTGTACTTGATTATTAGTTTCAAGCTTTGGAGGAATCGGCAATTTGACGTAATGAGATCTCATGTGGCCTCCAATGGCTTTCCCACTAGAGAACCACTTATCACAAATCCCGCAGACTTTGCCCTTGTTCTCCATAGCTGCAAAAAAACAGTAAAATCCAAAGAATTCCTGACTCCTTTGTTGTGGAGAAGTGTTTGTTGAATTCAGAATTTTATAGAGGGGTAGGTTACAAGCCTTCCTTATAGAAAAAGGTGAATTCACTTTTGAGTGCGCAACCGGTTTCTCGACGAAGATTAATCACAATTAAATTGCGTTGGATACTTTGTACATATTACAGGGTTAAAAAAGGCTTCCTTATACACAAGGAACAAAACAAGAAAAGGCCGTAGTAAATGTAGGAAATAATCGCGTGCAATCCACTTTATTCAACATTTGAGTAATTTTTTTGCTTTACCATGAATTTTTAATTTAATGTTGTAATACCAGAAAGATATAATTGAATTATTTAAGATTCTGATTTTGCATTTGCATTTGCATTTAATTTTTTCTCTCGAAAGTATATAATAAATAGTTCATTTTATTTTATTTTATGTTACGTAGCGATACTGCAATCTTTTTATTGACAATTGGCATTTAGCAGGATACTAAAAAAGCAACAAATTGAGGACAACATTTGCCATTTCATTTCAAAATATTTAATCTACTACTTTTTCTCTATTTTAATTATGCTTGATACTACAAATATCCATTATCTTACTTGATAAGTTACAAACATGTGCACTAAACATTAAGTTTAGTGATAAGGAGCTTTATATTTCAAGGACAAAATGAAATATAAGCAGTGTTTGATATATAAAACTGAAATTTGCTATATTTACTCAAATTATTATACTTTACCATTGATTCCATGACGACTATTTCTTAAAGAGGTAAGGTTTTGGCAAACTTATTTTGAAGAAAATATCTTTGATTGCATGGCCTCTCCATTTTTGTACATATAGAATTGTATTGGTTGACACGCACCGCCCATAATGGTAATATTGTAGGTTCGAGCCCTACTAAGCCTATCAACTTTAGCATACATTCTGTATAGTATGCATTTTCTGTCTTTCATTCATGTCTTAATAAGTATGGTATGCATTTTCTGTTTTTCATTCATGTCTTAATAAGAGCTGAGACTTGGGAGCACATTCATTGCAGTATCCCCAAATCCATTCTTTGTATCAATACTCAAAAATAAATAAAAGAGAGTTTGGTGGTTGTAGGAACATAACTTGTGCCTTTGGATCAATACTTACTATATCATGTAATTTTCTATGTCCTTCCTACCTCTGTCACAAGCCATAAGAGTCGACACAATAGACAAGCCATAAGAGTCGACAAAATAGTTGGAGTCACACAATCTGTGAAAATTGAAGTTTAGTGCGGTTGTAAATGATTTTACTTTTCATTTGTTTGAAAATTTGATCTTTTAGTTAAAATTTGTGAAATTAGTATGATGATATTGGTTTCTTATTAAGTTATAATATCAAATTAAGAAAAATAAGAAGGAAGTAGAATTATATTATTATGTCTTTCAAAGTAAATTGGGGGTGTTTTTACATGAATCAAAAGAGTGTATTTATATTAGTAGAAATATTACTATTACTAGTACACTAAGTAAATAATTGGTACTCTATTCTATCTTTGATAAATTATACATCATCATTACTATTTTAAGTTTGACAATTTAGATAGATATTTTTAAATAATAATAATAATAATAATAATAATAATAATTATCTCAATTTTTATAACACTCCCTTGAAATATCTATCAAGACACTCTATTAAAGTCTTGTTGAGTAGAATCTTACGGGAACATAAGTTGTCTCTTTAAAAATCTTATTAGGAAAAATTCATTCGGATAAAAATCTTAATAAGGGAAAAAGAGTACAATATTATGCTCTCCCTCAATATAACACATTTAGTTCTTCTTTAAAGATCTTGAAAGTGACGTATTCTAATATTTTGTACATGTTTTTTGAAAACTAATGTAAGAAGTGCCTTTGTAAAGAGATTTGCCACATTATCACTGTAACCTCTATTGTTAAAAGCGACTGGAGCAGTCGTTATAGCGGCGCAATGCAAAAAATCTAGCCATGCTGCTTCCGGTGGTACCAATTTGGCAAGATAGGGCAAAGCGGCTGTGTTAGGGCTAGTGTGGCCGAGATCGTCGGTTCCGGCCAAAAGCGGCGTTTTTTTTTTTGGATTTTGAAATCTACTCGGGTCGTAAAAAAACACCAACATTTTAAATATTTTGAAACCTAAGGCAAATTGTTCTTTTTCATCGTTATCTCGCTCTCCTGCAAGAAAAACACTTTAGGATAGAAAGATAAGAAGAAAAATGATGAGAAAGAGAAGATGTGAAAGAGAAAACAATAGAAAGAGAAGATGCTTAGAAAGAGAAGATGCTTATCAGAAGAAGAAAAAAGAAGATGAGATGCACAGTTGATAGAAAATATTTAATATAAATAAATGAAAAGAGGGTTGAAAAGTAAAAAAAATAATTACAAAACCCAATGCAAATTATATATCACACACATACTTCTAACCTAGTAAGCTATGTACATAGATTTAAAAAGAATAAATAAATACCAACAATGACAGAGGGTTGAGAGTTTTGAGAAGTTATAAAGTTTACACGGTTGCAAATAGGGGTGTTCGCGGTGCGGTTTGGGCGATTTTTAAGAAAAAAAATCATCCGAACCGCAAGAAGAAAAATCATGCGGTTCGGTTTGGTTCGGTTGACTAAAGAAAAAAAAAACCAAACCAAACCAAACCAATGCGGTTTGGATTGGTTCGGTTGGTTCGGTTTTTTTATTATGTATAATAATTCTTATTATTACTCATGTGGCAACACTACATACAACAAATTTAATTATGTATAATAATTTTTGTATAATAATTCTTATTATTATTTATGTGGCAACACTATTTAGTATTTACAATTCTATTTCATATAACAACTCCATTTTGTAACAAAACTCATATGTAATGTTGTCTTTTTCTTCTTGCACAATTGACAACAATTGAAATAGTAGTATGCACTCAAATGCAAAATTCAAAATAGTTAACATGAAAATGTAGTATTCAATCAAATCAATACATAAACTAAAACTTTCTGTTTGTCACAAATGGTCATCAATGTAGTATTCAATCAAACCAATACATAAACTAAAACTTTTTGTTTGTCACAAATGCAGAATTAAATCAAGACAAAAGACATTAAAACTATCAAAAGCACTAATAATTTGTTTCTTCTTGCTTCTTGGAGTGAGCTGCCATTGACAAAGTATCAATCTGACTATCATGCTTCTTTTGCCACTACAAAACAATACCAAGTTACAAATAATTATAAGATTAAGTAATTTTAACATTAAGAGATAGAAAAATCAATAAAAAACAGAAGTTGAGAATGAATAAAGGCAACTTTCTCTTAAATTTGCAACAATTAACAATCGATATCAAAGTCACATGCTAATTGATTATATTCCAAAATAAAACTAACAAAATGCATCCATACTTTTACATGCTTGTAACTAACTATGTAATCCAACAATACATTGCAACAGAATACAAAAAGCAATATACAAATAAATAAATATTAAAAAGTAAAAACATACCATTTTTTTCAAGCATGTCTCTAATCGGATTCAATATCAGAAAGTCCCTCATTTACTTGTGGGATTGGAGCCATTTCTAAAAATGATCAAATAAATTACCAAACGTTAGACAAAACAAACATAAATGAATGAAACAGATTTATAAACAAAGTTTACAACATAGATATACCTTGTTCGAGTTTTTCCAAATCTTCCAAGTGCTCTTCAATATCCAGTTTCAAAGGAGAGGATCTTAACCAATTTTGTGCACATATTAAAGCTTCAACGATGTGGGGTGTAAGAGAGCTTCTACAACAACTAAGAACTCTACCTCCGGTGCTAAAAGCTGACTCCGAAGCAACAATAGATGTTGGCATAGCCAATATATCTCTAGCTATTAAACCAAGAGTAGGGTATTTGGTGGAATTTACCTTCCACCAATTCAAGATGTCAAAATTTGAACTTCTCCCTCGTCTCCATTAGATACAACTCCACTTCATTTTTATTTGAATTTGAATCTTGATCCATGTCCTTCTCAAATTGATCATCCATATGATCTGAAGATGTAACAACTTCTGATAGCTCTATTTCTTGTGCAACACTTTCATCTTGGTCTTTACTTAAGAAAAGACTATAACTTTCAAACATTTTGTTTAATGTTTTCTTCACCTTATCACACAAATAATCAGCAACTTCCTTCTCATAAAACTTATCCAATCCCCACCTAATAAATTGAAACTTACGGGATCAAAATTACAAGATAAAGACTAGCATATTCATCTTTTTGACTTCTCCCCAATAACTACTATATTTATCATCCATAGCATTAGCCATATTTGTAAGTAATGGGTCATCTTTATGAGATTCCTTCCAAGTCTTTAATGCCCTCAAAAATTGTACAATGTTCCATGAAATAAGTAGAAGATGTTACATAAGTAGAACACGCCTTAGTGATTTCAAAAAACAACTTCAAGAATTTCACAAAACACTTGGCATTATCCCAATCCTCATTATTTGGGACACCACCTTCCAACATCGCATACTCAACACATTTCTCACCTAATCTCTTAAAGGCCTTTTGAAACTTCAATGCACTTTCAAGCATAAGGTATGTGGAGTTCCACCTAGTGGGACAATCATACATGATGACTTGTCTTGTATCCTAACTTCTTTAATACATGTCCTAAATCTATCTAAACGACCAGGTGGCTGACGAACATATCGAACCGCACTCCTAATTTTCGAAAGTGAAGAATTCATGTGCTTCATCTTCATCCCATCATTGACAACAAGGTTAAGAATGTGAGCACAACATCTAATATGTAAATACTCCCCTTTTAATGGATGTGAATTCCAATCCTCCATTCTATTTTTTAGGTACGCGATAGCAACATCGTTTGAAGATGCATTATCAACTGTTATGGTGAAAACCTTATCTATCATCCAATCCTCCAAACACTTTTCAATTTCCCCCCCAATTATCGCTCCCTTGTGAGAAGTTATTGGACAAAAATTGAGAATCCTTTTATGCAACTTCCAGTCTTGGTCAATGAAATGCGCGGTAAGAACCATATAATTAATATTTTGCACAGAAGTCCAAGCATCAGTTGTTAGACAAACACTTTGATTTGTTTTAGTAAACATACTTCTTAACTTAAGTTTCTCACTCTCGTAAAGACTCAAACAATCCCTAGCAATGGAAATCCTTCCTGGAAGTGGGAACCTAGGTTGTGTAACACTCATAAAATGACGGAATCCTTCGTTCTCAACAAAAGAAAAAGGCAATTCATCCACGATTATCATTCTAGCTAAGGCTTGTCTACACAATTCAACATCGAAATGGATACCAACAAGTGCATTCCTATTTTCTTTAGATTCTTCTTGAAGGCTAAGAATGGTTTGACTAGGATCAAGAACATGTTTGGGAATTTTTTTACATTGATGCATCAAATGGTTATTTAAGTTTGAGGTTCCATTCTTATGTGAATCAGCCGCACCGCGAACACCCCTAACATTGACTGTAACGTATATAATGAATGTCAAACTCTTTTTTTTTTTTTTTGAGTTCTTGTTTGAATGAGAAGAACTTTGGAGGGATATGTTTGATTCAATCAATTTTTATATAGTTTTCTTTCATCTGAGTAACACATGCAACATTGTCTTCATACAAAATTGTTGGATTATTACTAATTGATAAATCAAACGCTTCTTGAATATGTCTAGCTACCGATCGTAATCATCTACACTCTTTGCTTGCTTCATGAAGGACGCTTTAGTGTGGTTTGAAGAAGTTGTTACAAGTGTTCATTATTGCAATTTCCATGATATTGCAGTGTTACCGCATGTAAATATATATCCAGTTTGTGCTTTAGCATTATGTGGATCTGACAAATATCATGTATATGTATAATCAAGCAAAATTGATTTTGTATTGTTAGAATAAAATAAATTAAGACCAAATGTACCTATGATATATCAAAATATCTATTTTATTCTTGTCCAATGTCTCTTTGTAAGATATGTACTACATTTTGCTAGTAAATTCACTGTAGAAGCTATTTTAGGTCTTGTATAATTGGCAAGATACATGAGTATCCTCTTCATTACTTTTCTTTAGCATAAAATATTATATATATTTTTAATATTAAGTGTTTTATCAATCATTTAGACTACTCAAAGCAGTTGTCTCTTATTAAAAAAAATTGAGATAGTATTCACTTAGTCTATTATATCACACGCGTCCTGATTGTTTTAGTCCCTATAATAATCTTTGCAACTTAATTGCATATACTTTTTTTACTTTCATATTCCAAACATCTTAATTTTTTCTGGAATTTTCATGCACGTATTACTATCAAGTGATCAATACAGATAAGCAATAACAACATCCATAAGCTACATATTAAGATTATTAAATATCGATAAATCAATTCAATAACAAAAAATAACGACATCCATACCAGGAGAATATGTTACCTCATAATCGATCTCTGATCTTTGGTAAAAATCTTGTGGAAAAAGACAAGCTTTGTATTTGACAATTTTGTTTTTTTTTTTTTTATTTCACAAAAATCCACTTATACCCAACATGTTTCATACCTTTAGGTATAGCCATAATAGAGACAAATACTTTTTGATTATTAAAAGAATTTAACTCAGTATCTATAACATCCTTCTAATTTTTCCAATCATGTCTGTTCTCACATTCATTCATAGTTTGACGTACATGATCATCATTTTGTATTCAATTGAGAATGAAAATATCTCATCAACATTCATACCTTTTCGGTTCAACAAATTTCTTGTACTAACATAATTAATTGAAATATTAAGGTAATAGTAGTAACTGTTAATTACGTTGTTTTAACTTTATTATGAAAGGGAGATATGAATCATACACTTGTCCTCTAACATCTTATCAAAGAGCTGAAAATCTACAATGAACCGTACACCGTGCTAAACGGGAAAAAGAACAATATGATGAAATTCACGATATTGTTATTCCTGGTCTTAACGGTGCAACATCAGAGGTAAAATGAACGTGTTTTTTCCTAAAATTGATTATCTTATAGCAAATGCATATTATCGAGTATGCATTTATTTGACAAGATATGATTTATTGAAAATATTTTTCCAACTTCGAAGTGGTCCACCTCAAAATTCAGTCGGACACATTATGTGTATATGATGACTTTCAAGACCGTAACATTATATTCGAGTTTATTTGAAACCTGGATGTTGTTAAGGACCAAATTGTAGCTATTTTGTACATGATTTTGTGGTCCTTAACAATGCCTTTTTAATTAATTAGTAGTATTTATTATAGTATTTTGGTTTAATTATGTTTTTATTTAGTTTTTATTTATAAAATATTATTTAACTTAGTTTACTTTTAAATTGTAGGTTTTTAATATTGATTTCCTCAAGCTTGGATTCAAGGTCACTTGAAGAGCTCTTGGGATGATTCTTTTTGAAGGAATTTTTGGAAGAAGAAGCATGCTTCAGGTCGCACTCAGCGCGGTTGCAGCATGAGCGCGCTTAGCGCGAATAACCGGGCTTAGCGCGGTCTGCGAAAATCAGAAAAAGGACAGACCCATGCTTTCACCTTTTCAGCCACCTACTCCCTCATTTCCAGCTGGTTTTTGTGTGTTAGAAAAGGGAACATCACTTCTTCATCATTATCATTCATTGTTGTAAATTAGGGCATAGAATTAGAAAATAAAAACATAGTTCTTCTTGATTCTTCAATGTTCATGATCTCCTCCAACAATCTTGTGAACAAAGCAACCATGAAAATGAGTAGCTAAGTTCTTTTTGTGTCAAGATTAGAGGTAGTTGATCTAACTAGTATGTATTTCTTTTAATCCATTTGTGTATGAACATGGTTGATGATTAATATAAGTTGAATATCTTTGTTCTTCTATCTTTTTATGCTTTGAATCTTGTTTGAAAAAGGATGCTTCAAAGTAGACCTAGGATATTCATCCATTAATGAACAAATGCTATGAATAGATTTGTTAGTTAGTGTTTACAAGTATTGAGCTTCATGTTTATCATGTCAATAGTTGTGGTGAGAAATCATTCAAGGATTAACATGATAAAACTCACAATCTTAGTGAGAGATCAACAAGATTGAGAGGATATGTATTTATAGCAATCATCAAACTAGTTCATCACTTGGTTAATAGAATACATATGAAATTAGGTTAATGAAACTAATCTTGACATGCTTCCATCAATTAAAAACAAACTCCAACTCTCTTGAATCCAAACTTCATTCTCTTTGAAAAGGAAATTTTATTTGTTTGCTTGAAATTCATGACACTAGTAGCTTAGAAAACAAACCCTTTGGTTACTTAAATCTTAAAATACGCTTTTCTATTGAAAGACTACAATATACACCAATCCCTATGGATACGATAAATAGAAATACTTGATTCGTCGAATATTCCTACAACAGATGTCTTATACCACAGACATCCCCTTAGTGGACATCTCATTCGAGAAAATAATCGGAAACTTCACTAGATATTTTATTGGATATGATGGAATATTTTTCCAAGTTGAGCGATATGATGGAATAGGTTTCCAAATTTAGCGATATTAGAAAAAGAATAAAATAAAAAAATGTCAAAAGTGGAATCACTAATAGATTTATGCGGGTACACATTTTTTGATGCGTTTTAGATTTTATCTTACAATGCATATACGTGGTGAGATATTTTTATGGATAATGTTAGTTATTTATTTTCATAGATGTAATCCAAATATATTTTGATGTGTTTTAATGTATATCTAAATTACTTTTTTAAATATTAATGTTATGAAGTGTTTGTATGTTAGAAACAAGTCCATGAAACAAGTAATGTCAATTGGTCTAGTGTAAATTCATATTCTAATATCCAGACAAATCCCATGTATATTCTTCATACATGATAAAAGGGAGTGAATACGCATTTAAGTATCCATATTAATCTCTAAGACATGATTGTATTTATATGGTCCATAATGATCTAAAACTTATGTTAGTATGTCTCATATGTTGTTGACATAAACACTCCAAAATGAATCAATATGCTATATTGCATTTGTTTACTTCAACAACACAGGACCTCCTTTTGAATTTACAATTATGCATAAAATTTTCTTGTAGATATAAAATTCAATATGGAGAATATTATACTGCTAATTGAAGAGTAGTTAAGATTGAGTATTGTTCAACAACATTTGATAATGAATGGAAGATTAAGTTTAGTAAGTCTGGACTGAAAGACAGATGCAACTGTAAGTCTTATGTGGAGTATATTTTTTCGTTACACAATGAAGAGTTCAATCGAGATAGATGAGACACTTTTCAAGAACTATCAAAACTATTTTAAAGATGGCGAAATGTCCTAAATCTAATGGTGATGGAATGTCATGTTAGATTTACATTAACAAATGTTTATGCTATGTTACATATTTTGTGTATGTCATAATAAAGATCCATGTTCAGTTGTTGTTTTATATTATCTGTCTGATATTGTTAGTGTGTTCTATGTTTGTAATAAGAGAGGTGAATTCAGATTTCAATGTCCAGGCAGACTCTTATACCAAATTGTTTGCTTGTTTTGTATATGTGAAATTAAGGAGAATTTTTCTTGTCACCCCCCAATTTATATTTGGCACTTCTCCAAATATTTTTATTTCCACTTTATCCCTGAACTTTTACAAAGTGACTTCCAGACAAAATTTTCGGAAGAACATTTTGAAAATTCTGGTATACCGAAAATTTAAATTTCCGGTATGTGCAAAATTTCTGGAAGATCATTTTGAAATTTCTGGTATACTAGAAATTTCGTAATTTCTGGTATTTTCTAAATATCCGTAAGTGTTTTCAAAAAATTCGGTATACCAGATATTAATAAATATTCGATATACCAGAAATTTCGCATATGTGAAATTTCCGATATGCTTACCTATTTTTTTCCAACGGTTGAGATTTTGCCGACACTTTTGAAGGGTCCAAATTGCACCGACTCTTGTGTGTGGTCTAGAACGTATAACAATTTGTATAAATATGGGTTTTAGGGTTATTAGGTATCACATCTCAATAATATGCATCTTTCTCAATATCTAATTAAGGTAGAAGTGTATTACAACGGCCACAAACCTGCCATTGAATTCAAGCTTCCAGATGTATTTGAGTCCTTCGCCGCCTTGAAGGAAACGTTGAAAGGTTTGTTGCCTGACTCCGAGAACAAAAGGGTGACAAAGATTGAGTTTCTGGAGGATTACACTAGTACAGATGGTTGGGTGAAATAAACGTAATCGAGCTGAAGAATGATGAAGATGTGAAAGCCAGGTGGAAATCATTTCGTCGTAGGATAATCAAAGGTTTGATCGAGTTGGATGCGGAGATCCGAAGATCCGTTGACGACATAATGAAGTGTCTAAAGTGTCCAGATGAATCCGAACCCGGTAGTTCCTAGGTTTTCATGTATCGGAGTACTGTTTATTTTTTTTGTTTGTCATCTGATGTTTGTTTACTTATTCGAGTTTCTTATTTGTGTTATTGTTTTCTTTATATGATCGAAAGAAAAGGTATTAGCCAAAAAATATTATGTAATAAATTAAAGTCTATTTGTCACAACATACACATAATAATACAACAATACAAATACAAATCTAGATACGCCCTCCACGGGAAATATCAGCCAACCTAGCTAGCCCCTTATAAATCTCACCATCGGGGTTCAACATCCCCATGATGTTATCTAATGTAACTGCGATGAGTTGTAGGCGAGTGTCCTGATAAGCTTCTAGAGGAGTAGATGGTGGTGGTGGTGGATCGGAAGAATCTCTAGTACTTGAAGGCCTTGGGACATCATATACTAGAGTCAGTGGTGTGATCCAAGGGTGTGACACACTAAGGAACCACTCCAGGTATCCATCCTCGCACTGCCCGAGCTCCTGAACCCTGACGGTTGCATCCATGATCTCACGGGGGGAGGTGAGGACGTGACTCTGAAACCAACGATCAATGCCACCATATGGGGCGCGTGGTACCGGCCGTGGGATGCCCTGGACATAACCATACTAGCGTAGACACCACTCAGGCAAGTGTCTAGCCACATAGCCCTCTCACCTGACATGCCCTGAATATAAAGTAGATACCTCAAAAGGATGGTGAGGGCGATGAGCCGTGTACGGTGTCCAGATGACATCATTCAGGGTCAGAGCATCCAGCCTCCTCTTGTACTCAATCACACCTCTAGGATGGGCCTGTCTGCCCTTCCACCTCTTCGCACATGGATCTCTAGTCGCCACTCGCTGGATCTTCCAATCACATATGTGAGGGAAGTGCTCGTTTATCCAACACTGCATAAATAAGGATAAATAAATTATTACATGAAAACCTAATAATTATAAAAAAAATTTAATAAATTATAATATACCTGCAACAAGCTCAGGTAACTAGGAAGTTGTCTGGTATCAGGACAGGAAGCAACATCAAGTGCCGTGTACATCATCGTCAAAGCTGCCACTCCCCAAGCCCAAGATGAACTGTCAAAGGCGCTGAATAGATACGAGTAACAGACATCAATATACACTACAAACTTGTCTGCAAGGAGAGTACATGCCATCAAATGTAGCATGTATGCCCTAGCGGCAACCTTATACCTATGTGCCTCCACCAGCGCCTTATACGTACGTAGTCCTCAACCAAGACATGCGGAGGTGAAATCATCGAGTCTCACCAAACTCATGTAGGACCTCCACCTCATCCACCTCCAACGCATCAACAACCATGTGCACCGCTGTTGCATGATCCCGCTGCACTGGTGTGAAAAACTTACCAGTTATCGGTAGGTGAAAGAGAGCATCCACATCACCCAAAGTGACTGTCATCTCTCCAAATGGAAGATGGAAGGAAGACGTCTCTGGGTGTCACCTCTCAACAAAAGCTGATAGCAGGGGGCGTCCAACATCGTCAATGAGCATCCAGCAAAGTTCTCCAGGCTGAACTCCTCAATTATCCTCCTCACCGGCTCAAGCATAGACGAATCCGAGAAGTTCTTCAACTTCGACCCATGAGAAGCGACCTTTAAAGTAGAACGCTCCTAAAACAAAACAACAAATTAGTATACATCAAATTTTTAAATTGGCGATACTTTTAAATCTTCATCAACTTTTAATTCAAACTTGTTGAACTCCATATTTTCTTTGTTATTAATCAAGATTTGTGCATAAAAGTTGTCACCTCTTCAATGTGTATCATTTTTTATAAAGATGGTAAATATGGTAAAAGTGGAAAGCGATGGTTTAATAATACAAGCACCTTAGAAATAGGATTTTTCTGGATTGTGAAATCGGAGACTATGGAAAAGTGTACCGATATGTTCAAAATAGGATGAAAACGGTTTGGTTGAATTGTAAATTCGCGTTGGTAGGGCCTTCTTAGGAGCACCATTTGTTTTAATCAGTTCCGCGAGTGGTTTCAATTATGTTGTTTTTGAATATGCAATCTTCCTCATTTGCTTTTTTATGTGAAATTTCACGTTATCACCAATTTTCAAAAATATCTCTTGAATGACCTCCCATTTTGTTTTAATAGATATATTTGACTTACTCTCTTTAACCACACCATCATCATCAAACTAGATCCTTTTTGAGTGTGAGTAAACCTCGTCATTACGTATGGGCCTATTAAGTTTCATATTTTTTGGAATTAAACAAGTACACAGAAGACCACATGCCCTCCTAAGTGTACAACCACACTTTGAAATATTTGAACATGTTTTCTCTCCTCATTTAGCTTTAAGATAAATAAAATTCAATTCGGCTCGAGATATATTGCCGACCAACTATGAACAAATATTTTGTCTTTAAATTTGTTTTCTAATAATGTGATGCTTCGAGCAATTGATGTTTGGATCTTGCTATGTTAATTTTGAATCATTGGTTTACTTACTCCCAACCTATACATGAATCCCCTTTACTATTTCCCTACAAGTTATTCAAAGTGGCATGGAAAAATTCAACTATATTAGTTGTAGTATTTCCAAAGTGTATAATCTGATGGATCAAGAACAAACAATATTCTCTTTCACATGGTCTATAATTATGCTTTCAACATATTTTAAGAAATTTAGATATGCCATAAAACACTCTTTTGAACAAAATGGCAGATTCGGCATATAGCTCTTATGTAAAAGAATCTATTATAGTTTCCCAAACATCTATAATGATTTTCAATATCACATTAGGTTTGACCATTATTCCATCTTCACCTTTGATTTGTTTGGTCCCTGCCACAAGCTTAATTCTACCTCTCACATTTTTTGTTATATGATATATACACAATAAAGCATATTATGTAGGACACATATTTGCAATTGAATTCATCAGTGCAGTACCACATTCACTAACAATCACATATAACATATTTTCTTGGTCTTTCAACATTGTCAGACACACTTCCAAAGTCCAAATAACACTTCCCTTTTTTCACTTTCCAAAAATGCAAACTCAACTGAAAAATTCATATATCCAGAAGTAGCACCAACAATTTTTAGAAGTGTAGTCTTTGTTTGTTGGTCTTATATTTTGAATCAATTATGAGTACAATGGAAAAAATGTTGAAAATTTTGATGGAATAATGATGAGTTTAAAATATGTCTCGAACACTTCTACCTAAATATATAATGACAATCATTCAAAAGATTCAACAATTGTTTTATTTCAGATCTTGGACCTCTTATCGCCTTGTTGTTTCTAGTGCAAGCATTGTACACTTGTCTAATATTTGTGACACTTTTGAGTCTTTTCCTTTTCAAAGTTAAAAGTGAATTTTTGGGTTGAACTATGTTAAATGTCATATCAGAGACAAGTTTCTTCTCTTCAGAATTCAGATGACAAACAATGGGTGATGATCGATTAAATTGTATCACAAATTATGATTATGTATACCACAAATCACATTAAATGTTCATATATTATCGCCTTGGGGGACCCGTGCAACTTAAAATGACACTCACATTTTCTCATTCTAGTGTAATCACTTTTCAACTTCCAGATAAGCGCTTTATACTTTCCACTTATTTCACATCTCATCGTCACAAATATTTGTCTTTTATCAGAACAAAAAGATTACCTCCCGATTACAATGTTGAACCCTAATTTGGAAGCCTCAATGTGAATCCATTGAAGAATATGTTCAAGTATAGCAAACTCTTATTTATTCTTAAATTGTTTTCCAACATCTATATGTTTATCATCAAGTTTAACATTCATAGATACATTAGCCTCATAGACATCATTAGGGTGAACCATAACTACAACCAGTCACAACATAAGATAGTTCAAATTCAAAGTTAGAATAGTC
Organism: Vicia sativa; assembly: GCA_021764765.1. NCBI lineage: Eukaryota > Viridiplantae > Streptophyta > Magnoliopsida > Fabales > Fabaceae > Vicia > Vicia sativa. Next base: position 2,621,984 of record CM038796.1, on the reverse strand, counting down.
TGGATTTCAATTTCCAAACTCAGTGTAACATAATCAAAATTTCAAAACTTGGACACTTCATACATACTTTATAAGCTAAAAAACCAAATGATCTCAAAAAATGATCATGGTAAATATATGAACATGACATGAAATTCCAACTTTTTTGTGCTCATTTTGATGCCAAAATATATAAGAAAGTTATTTTGAAGTACAAATCTTAAGTGAGAATTAAAGGACATTTTTGTAGGGTTTTTTATTTTAAAAATGGCTTTATATTCATGAAGAGCATGAAAAGTGGTATCCAGGATGACATCCAAATTCGTTTTCCTGCTTGAATTTCTGGATATTGTAATCTGGATTGTGTTCGAAGAATAAATTCCAAACTTTTTTTTTTACAAAAATGAAATGTCTCTCTGATAAGTGATTTTGTTGTAAAATGTGCATGTCCAGATTTAAAGTCTAAATGATATTTTAGAATTTTCATAGAGTGGTCACTACATGAAAGTGTAGTGAAAAAAAAATTAATATTGACTAAATTATTAGGGACAAAATGGATTTTAGTTATATTGGAGGATTTATTTGGCACCCCTAAGTTGAACTTGACATCCCTCCCCCCTAAATTGAATGAAAAGACCATAATATATTTGTTTAAAGTTTTCACCATTTTCAAAATTCACTCAAACGAATAGAAAATTTTGAAATCTCTCGCGCGATACGGAAAATTTCAAGCAGTTGTCGAAATTCTATACTGGAAAAATTGGAATTGCTTGTAGTTTTTCTGGATACTTTAGAATACTCGGAAAATTTTATCAGAAATTTTGAAAATTCTAGAATTTTTTTACCAACAATTTAAAATTTCCGATAATTTAAAAAAATTTGAATTTTTTTTGAAATTTTAAAATTTCAGTACATGTTTCTTTCATTAAATTTTTTTCATTTTTTCAGTGGGAACCAAGGGAAGGACATGTCCATTGGAGAGATGATAACCGATACAGAAGCAACTAGGGCTAAGGCTGGTGAGGTAGAGGCTTCCCAGCTATGTGCTGAATGAGTTGCTCTGATCGATTCTCACCTGAAACAAATGGTTGAGCGGACGCATATCCAGTTCCGTGCACTTTGACATCGATAAATTAAAGTTGTTACTGAGGAGGTACCTCTTGTTGAGGAGTTTCTTGTTGTTGTGGTTGCTAATAAGGAGGTTCCTATGTCAGTTTCTCGGAGGAGGTTCCTATTGCTGAAGAGGTTCATGTACCGATTACAAATGTACATGTGGCTCCCATATCTCTTGTTGACGACGATGATACTTCTATTAATACAAACACTATAATGTGTGCTTCTCTAGAGGCATCTTTTGATACTGGTGGAGAATTCTTGGAAGGACTAGTGACCAATCAATGTTCACAGAGTGTGTTGGTCATGTCACATACAAATTATGGCAGGGAGAGGTGTATATGTTATATTTTGTAATTGCAAATTATTTATTATTGTTTCGTGATGTGTTGAAAGTTTAATGATATTTTTTAACTTTGTTTATTACAAGAACTCTCGACGTTGAAGGTCACATCCCATAGTTTGAAGATGAAGAAATTCCAATGCAGTTTGATGCCTTAGTAGATCAAGCGTATTATTTATGATTTTGGTCTCCTAGAGTTTGTCGAGTGCTCACTGATCATGCTTGCTTCACTTCTGACTGTTTTTTTTAAGCAGTAGCACAAGGATAGATCTTCTATTTGGGTAAATGACTATTATTTTTTATGATGTATCCTATGTGTTTCAGCTCCCCATTGCTGGTAGAATTTTGACTGCTCTTGTCATTAACTACACAATAACATTGCTACAAGTTATAGAGGATTTGCAAGTTACAGAGGTAGACGGCTAGAAGAGTTTGATTTTAACTAGGGAGCTCACCTCTAGATGTCTTGGCTTTGATATAAGTTTCATGAGCTTGTGGAGGCATATAGGTATGAGGCAGGTGTTAGTGTGTACATGCTACATCTAGTGGCATGTAATCTCTTTGGAGACAAGTCTCATGTTTATATAGATGCTCGATACTTGTGGTTGTTCATTAGCATAAAGCCTTGCAATTGGGCTTGGGGAGTAGTTGTATTGACCATGTTGTATACGTTATTTAGAGTTGCGACCGTCTTTGAGACTAAGGAACTTGTTGGTTATTTGAGTCCATTCCAAGCATACAAGCATTTCTTATTTGTTCTTAATTAATTATTTTGTGTTTAGTTCTTATTTAGTTGTTGTTTGTGACGTTAATTAATTTTTATTTTCCCAGTGATGGATATATGAGCATTTCCCCAACATTTGTGATAGGGGTGCATCATGCCCTAACAGATGCCCCATCGACAAGGAGATGGAAGGCCATACAAGTGTATCCAGTTGGTGTTACGAAGTACATGGGAAGGCTTGAGGATCTAAGAGTAGAGGATGTCATATGCACATCATACAAAACTCATCGGGTCCATCGTGAGTTTGATGAGTCTTCTTTATATTCAGGTCATATGATGTGGGAAACCTTAATGGATGAGAGGTGTCTGTGACAATATGTTTATGTCTAGGGGATTCCACGACCAATTCCAGATGCTCTAGCTGGGGACATTGACAAATGGTTTCAGAGTAACATCATCAACTCCACAAATGCCATTAAGGAAAGTGTAGTGAGGGTTCAACATCCTTCGTAGTGAAGATGGCTACTTGGAATGGTAACTCATTATATCAAACTCTTGCATCATACCACCTACTATTGTGCCTTATGATGCCGGGTTACCTTCTGATTCTAGGGTTTATGAGGCTGAAGTACAAGCTGACAATGTGCCGCCACCACCACCTCCACCAGGTATAGATGACCAAGAGCGCATGTAGATGATCACTGTTATTATGAATAACCTCAGGAAACACACATAGTCTGTGGGGGCCTATTTAGTTATTTGATTTGACAGTTGTATTATTTGTAGATTTTGTGACTCATACTACTTAACACGATATTTTTTTTACATAATATTTTGTCGATTACATTTTTCAATTCGAAGATGAACATAACTTAAAATATTACAACAAACGTAAGTTAAAAATAATGAAACATGATAACCTAGACACTACCAGATGATTATGGACATTTCAACATCTTGATTATGTCATCGATAGATCTTGAAATCTGCGCATCAAACTCGATTGACCTCTTAGTTATCCCGTGTCAGAATGATCTCTACATGACCCTCAAATCTTCATCGTTTTTCAACTCAATAGGGTTGTATTTCACCCTTCCATTTGTATCAATTCAATCTCCACGAAACTTGAGCTTTCTAACCTTTTTGTTATCAGTATCAAACATCAATTTATTCAACTTGTTTGTCAAATTGCCAAGAGATGTGGTGTCACCCAGATGTTTGAGTTCAACAAGAGGTTTGTCTTTGTTGAAATACACTTCTGCCTTAATAAAAACTTGAGGAAGAGGCATTTTGAGATGTTTTTTTCAACAATAGATGACCCCTATTATATAAATTTGAATTTATTCTGGACCACACAGTATTGTCCATGCAATCACAGTCGTACAAAACTACCAACAAAATCATGATCGTTAATTTTTTTATAGTAAAGCGAACTACCAGGAATTTCAGAATTGTGCTAAATTTTCGATATGAAGTGGCACATTTTGAAAATTTCAAAATTATTTGGCAGTTTCTAGAATTTTTTTTCAATTGAACTATCGGAAATTGCGTTCAGACATTTTGTTCTATTTTTAACTAGAGACATTGTTGCCATCATCAAAATATTGGGGTTAGGGGTGTGTCATGTTCAATTTTAAGGATGACAAGTTAAATCTTTGCTATATTGATGCTTTGGGCAGTCTACTCTAATTATGGCGTATTAAAATGAGAAAAAGTCCCGTTAAATAACATACTATACTATAATAAAGAAAAACACATTTATAACTTATAAATATTTTTATAATTTAGTTAAAAGTTAAATATACGCTACCCTACAATATTAACTAAATTTGATTTATTTCATATAATTTTTTTTATACTCCCCTAGTAAATATTACAAGAGTCATATGGACAGCCACATAGAGTAAAAAAAGATTTTAGGTCGAAATAGTAAATTAGCGACTAAAGAATCTAGATACCACTAAAAGAATAAAAATATATTCCATGAGCATAAATTGAATCTCGCAAATATTACAAGGTAATGTATATTAACTTTTTTAATTAATTATTTAAAATAATGTACTTTAATTAGTATTAAATTTTTTAATATTTATATAATATTTTTTTTACTTTTTGAAAATAAATTGAAAAACAATTTAGAGTATTACCATAGTTAAATAAAAAGAAAAAGAAATAAAAAAGTAAAGCATTAACATCTTACAAATATTTTTTATTTAAAAAATATGTTTTTGAATTAATTCAGCAAGCGTTAATAATACTTTCCATATATATATATATATATATATATATATATATATATATATATATATATATATATATATATATATATATATATATATATATATATATATATATATATATATATATATATATATATATATATATATATATATATTTGTCCTTAATTTAGTGCCCAACATTCTTAAATAAATATTTGCAGATAAAGATGAATATGACGACCTGAATTTGAAATTATAATTTTATATAAAATATTCTCCTAAAAAAGGAAATGTTTAGTTAATTTCCTTAAATTTTATTTTCAAAATGCAGTTAACCTATCAAAAAAACTTTGTTTTTGTTTTTTTCCTTATTTTTTTTCTTCAAAATGCAGTTAACCTATTAAAAAACTTTTTTTTTGTTTCTTTCCTTATTTTTTCCTTCAAAATGCAGTTAACCTATTAAAAAAAAAATATTTTATTGATTTATATTTTAAATGAAAAGAAAACCAGTGAAAAGTATTATTAGTAATATGGTTAAAAGATAAAGAATAATTAGATTAAGACCCGGCAAGATGCACAGTTTTTAATTAATTTTTTTTATTTTTATTGAATTTTAAATATGTTAATAATTTATTTTAATAAAATATAATTATTAAATTTGTTTCACATTAAAACTTTTTTTGTTGTAAACGGTATGCTGAAAAAATACTATACCATTTAATTTTTTAAAATAAATAAAAAAAAATTATTTTAGGGACATTATATAAAAAAGATATATCAAAATTAATATTAAAATATTATATTGAAATATTTTTGTTTTTCAAGTATTTTGAATCTGTGACATAATAGAGATGAATTATGAAAGATAACACATAAATATCAATAATGGGACACAAATGAGATTAAAATATCAATATGGGAATCAACACTTTTGATTTAATAATTATAAATAGATATGTTAATAATTTACAATTATTTTTTATTTACTTGTTTACTAGATTGTTGGCCCGTGCTTCGCACATGTATTTTAGAAATAAAATTATATATTTTTATAATAATTTATAATTGATTTTTTTATTTGTGTATAAATTATTTTACAAGCCTTTAAACTATGTTTACAATTATATTATTAATTTTTTAATTAGAATAACAATAAATAAGAAAAAAAATACTATTTAATCAATTATGTGTGAGATTAAATTACATATATTTATATTATATGTACTTACATCGACATATTCTCTATTCTCTAGACCTTTATTTGTAAGAAATCGTAAAATTTAAAATTTTATTTTATATAAAATTTATTTACTAATTATATTAATGATAAATTTTAATTAATAAATAAGTTTAGTTACATTTTTTATCAACTCTTATTTTCATATTATTTTTAAAAAATATGTTTTTATCACCATATTACCAACCTTTGAACACTCATTCTATTAATGTAAAGTTTTAATTAATAAACTAATTTAGTTATATTTTTTATTTAATACTATTTTTATTATGTTTTAGAATTTTTTTTTTCCATCACACCAACCTTTGATCTCCTTTTTATTTATCTCTTTTTATTATACAATATTACTCTTTTTTAGAAATTATATTTATACAAAATAATTAATTAAGAAATTCTAAAATTATAATTTTATTAGAGTATATTGTCATTTTATTAATAAAATATTAAAATTTGTGTGACATAACTTTTATTTTCAATTTAATAAATAACAAATAATTCATTAAAAGTATTGTTATTTTATTAGTTTTATAAATATATATTTATTTTATCATATCATCAATTCAAAGAAAGATAGAGGTTATCCTTTGCGCATCATTGAATAAAATTTAGAATACTCGATAAAATAATTGATATTTTTATTTTATATTTTTTCTCTAATAAAATATAAATGTAATTTATTGCAAAGTGTATTTGATAAGTAAAAAATGATAAATTTCAATCTATTCAAAAATTAAGCATAGTAAAGTTATAAGTTAGTTATAAAAAAATTTAATTTATTTTTAGGAATGACACTATTTAAAAAAATTAAATTATAAACTTAATTGTATCAAAATAATTATAAATTATAAAAAGAAACATTTTTAATAATAATTAGTCTAATTTAAATAGTTATATAACTATTAAGATAAAATAAATATAAATTATAGAAATATCTATACTATAATAACAAAAATTCTATAAATTATGCTATTATTAATATAAAATAAGTACAAAATATAAAAAAAATTAAAAATATAATTACAAACATATAAACTTATATAATAACAAAAATATATTATATATTTTAATGACTAATAAATCATTATAATATCATTAATATTCGTAATCCTAACAAAATTTTTTAGAACTGTAGTTGGTGTAAAAAATAAATAAAAAATAGTGATAAAAATATCAAATTTTAATATTATGCCATGTGACACCCCGATTTAATTCAGAAATTAAATAAATAGGAATTTAATTATTTAATTAATTAAGGACTCGAATTAATTATATTTTTGGAAATTATGGGATTAATTGAAGAAAAGAAGAGATGGAGGTGTGAGGTGTAATTAGGGGTGTGAGGAGTAAATTACACTACACTTACTAATTACCATTTGTTTTATTTTATTGGAATAAATAAAGGATTATTAGAAGGAATATAAAAAGGAAAAGAAAAGAAAATAGGTTTTTTTGGAAGAAAAGCTATTATACGTAAAGTTGGAGAAGAGAAGAGAGGAAGGAAAACCTAGAAGCGTCAGAATCTCGAAGAACCCACAAGGTAAGGGGTGATTTCGACTGATTAATGCTTATTATAGGTTTTGATGTTGATTCTATAGATCATAGCATGTTAGGAAATTGTGTTTGTGAAATTCTAGGGTTCCATGAATGTGTCCCTAAGAGTGTCAGAGGGTGTCAGATTGAGTCTGAATGTGTATGAAATATGATTAAAGTGTCAGTAGATGAAAATAGATGATGGAAATATGTTGTTTGATGAGATAGATGATGAAAAATGATGTGTTTTAGTGTTCCCATGATTGGAGTTCGTATGGGTATGTTTGTGTTTGAATGGAAATGGAGGAATCTTGCAAAGTGCGTAAAATTACATTTTTACACGTGGGAACCGGTTCCTGTCTGGGTAGGAACCGGGTTGCCCTTTGAAAATTTATAAAACTCTGAAAAATACACGTGGGAACCGGTTCCTGTATGTGACGGAACCGGGTTCCCATACATTTTTACAGCAACGAGGTTTTTGAACTTTTAGAACCGGTTCTGCGGAACGGTTCCAACTTAAATTTTTGTAAAATGTCAAATTTTGAAAATTCATAACTTTCAAACCGTAAGTCCGTTTTGAGCGCCGTTTTGGACGTTACTTTCTAAATTTAATGCTCTACTTTGTGAACTGAAAATATTTTCCAAAACCTGAAATTATTTTGAAAATGAGCCAAATTTCGAGATAGGTGACTTTTGACTGACGCATGTTGATGCGTATGTAGCAGAGACCCTGTGTTGATGGATGTATTGATACTGAGGGAATGTAAAGCGTGTTACGCTGTTGTTATTGTATGCATGATGGTTGGAATATCACGTTTTGGGGTTGATTCAGTTTATGATGATTGATGTATTCATGATTGTATTGATATCATGTGTTTGTTGGTGTTGTATATGCCTGATGGCTGTTGATCTTAGTTGTCGTTGTTGTGATATATACTGGTGATAGGCTTACCAATTAAAGGGTAAGTGTTTGGCATATTTATGCTTTGTGATGAATTGTTTCATGATAGGTGATTATATCATGTGGTGGTTGATGAGAGTTTATGATGTCGATGTGGTCATAACTTTGTGTTGATGTATGCATGATTGGTTGATATATCATGTGGATTGGTTTGCATGTTATCTTTGTGTTGATGTATGCATGATTAGTTGATATATCATGTTGATTGTTGAGGTTCGATTATGTTCAATGAATGTATACATAGACGATTGATGTTGCATGCTAATGATGTGCGTGCATATGCATTGTTTGGTGAAGTTAATTCCCATTGTGCGAATTTGACTTGGATTGCCGATAACCGATACGAGTGAGGATGGGTGGTTAGGCTGGATTCTTGACTTAGTGGTGTCCGGGCGAATCGATGGTACCGTATCCGGTTGATGAATGGATCGGTGTTGGGTGACTTGGTCACGAGTCGGTACCGCATGAGTCGCATTATATTTGTATGGAATAGTAACATGTTAGGATGTCTTCCAGTGTTGCTATTCTCTGATTGATGATTGTTGTGCATGATGATTATATGGTTGTACTTGTGTAATGAATCTGGAGTTGTGTTGAAATGGGTGGATTAATATGCTTGAAATATATTGTTAATTGAGAAGCTTATAATATGCTTTAATTATGAGAAGTCTCACCCTTACTTTACCATTTCAGATTAAAGTTAGCAGCTGAAGAGTCGGTGAGGATGGCTCTAGAGCTCATCGTTTAGTCCGCGTGTCAGTGTCATGCTCTGATTAGATTGTAACACTGGGGAACGTTAGATGAAGAATTAGACTTAGTCTATTATTCATTTAAAACTTAGTGGGAATAATGTTGATTGAAATTATTCCGGTCTTGCTGATGATATTTTCCGCTGTGTAAGACATGGTCTTAAATTGATTGAAAATTTATTTGGATGTTGATCCTCAGTGTAGCATGGCTACTGTTTGAATGAAGGTTTATTCTATTTGTTAATTGTGACATCCCTAATTATATCATGTTAACTCTGATTAAGGATGATTTAAATATTAATTTAATTAATATATTCGGGGTATTTAGATGGGGTGTTACAATAGTGGTATCAGAGCATAGTCGGTCGTTGTGACCAGTGTCTTAATGTCATTACTCCTTTTTGTATACGACATGTGTGTGAAACACTGTCGGTACTGCTTGTTTTTCCTGGTTAACTAGTTGCAGGAGTGGTTTGGAAGCACGTGGGGGAGAAACTTTGCTTCTCTGAGATGTTCTGGTGTGAAGAGTTGGATTGATGTGCTATTGGTTACGTGAGTGCAGATGTTGGTTATACTGTGTATTTTCCTGAATTCGGAGGGATTACCGAGAAATGATATGATGGTCGTAAGATTCTCTTAGCGGTAACAATTAAGTACTTGTGTTGCTCGTATCACCGAGTGTAGGACGATGTTATGGATAATGATGTTCCATTGGGGTGTGAGTTCGACGCTTCCGGAACAATAGCGACTCACCGTCGAACAAGATGTTGGATTAGCTTGAGGTCATCCTTGGGTTGGATGTTTGAGTTAAACCAAGTGATTATGAATCGTTATGATGAGTCGATGCATATTCTTGGCCTAGAAGATATTTGGTAATTAAGAAGGATGACTCTTAGAAGATGAAGCTGGTGTGGTTGAATGTTGCAACACTTCCAGTTGATTGTGGAACTGTCTGTGTGAGTTACCTCTTGGTGTTCTTGAAAAGATTAATTGTGTCAGTGTCAATGGTTGATATAAAGTATACAATTGTGTGAATTGGTTATTGGAATTGTAACTTGACGCAATTAATCATGGTGAATGATGTGTGTTGCGGTATGTTGAAGTTAGGATCTCAAATTTTGTATTCGGTGATGTTTTGGGATTCTTGACTCTCACAAGGTGGAAATCGATTACCTATCACAGGGAATTGATTTCCTGAGGCTGACAACATTGTTTTGAAAACTTGTAAGATTCATAACTTGAGTTTTGGATGTCTGATTTGAGTTCCGTTTGAAGCGTTGGAAAGATAATGTGATGAACTTTGTTTTAAAAATGGTTCCAGCACCGAAAGTAATTATTTATCATGTAATGATGTTTGAGGAGAATCAGAGTTGTTGTTGATGTCGTTCTTGGTACAAAACTTGCTTCTATGACACCGTGCAAGATGTCAACTTTTGAGTTAAGAAAATTGAGAAGCCATTGGGAGATGCGCAGTGAAATGGATTTGTAAAACCAAGTGTATTGTTTGGGGAGCTCTGATTTCCTTAGTCAAGGAGGAAGAGAGTAGCGCGAATTGCGTGTGGATTTTGATAACTGATTTAAGTGGTGATTGAGACTAAATATCTATTTCAAATTGTTGGCGATTTGATGGATCAATTGGTTGGAAAGTATGCCTTCAGTAAAGTCGAATTTCGGTTAACTTACCTTCGTGGTCAGGTTAAGGATAAAGATAGTTGGAGGTAAGCTTCTAAAACTCGGTATAGGTATGTTGAATGTTGTGAGGTGAATTCCAACTTCGAAAGGGAGTAGAATTTTGTTAAGTTTCATGGTATAGATTACGGTATGAGGATATGAATTTTCTTTATCATGTTTTTTTTTTTCAAGTGACGGTAATGCGGTAGACCCATCCGAGGCTGATGTAGTGTTGTATTGGGAAAGTCCAAAATTTGTTGCGGGTATTGGAAGATTGTATGGGCATAACCAGTAACAATCGCAGTTATTTGAGACGAGGTCAAGAATGATATATTCTTAGTGAATGAAATGTTGGTATTAGTAAGAATGTGAAAGTATTAGAGATGCGACATATGTCGATTGAGGATGAATAAGTGACGTTAGCTTCTGAGGAAAAGATAAGTGGTGTTAGAGGAAAATGAATTCGACAGGAAGTGCAATCATGTTTAAGATGTCAAAATATTGACATGTGTTAAGAAAATGTTGGAAGTTTCTTTTACCGATCATATGATGAGATGTATTACCGAGATTGCATTTGAAATAAAATTCATACCGAACATATATGGATCCTAGATGTTATGATATTTAAAGGGAGACTAAGAGTTGTGAATGTCGTTAAAGTTCTCCGCATGGATAAGGACTTCAAATGGGGACGAAATGAGTTATGGTGTATTTGGTATGTTAGCGTCCCATGAGGAGGAAAATACTTAACGTTTGTGCGATGCTAAGTGCGGGTGAAGGAGATTATGTAAATTGTTTGATCAATGGTATCTCATCGTCGATATCAGATGAGGAATAAGTTTGGAAGAAGTCGTAAACCTTAAAGGAAGATTATTAGACCATGGTGCTTGGGTGACTTCGAGCACGAGTTCTAAAGGAACGCTATTATAGTTTGGTATGGTGGTTTATACTCCATTGTGATTGTCGGCTATCTATTGACAAATTGAGGAACTGATCACCCTTAATCTCTTGTTGATAATAGACGGGATCGTGTTGGATTGAATAGACTCATCTTGCAAGCTTGATAGTGTGTGAGGTGGATGACGTTCTATTGAGAGGATAGTAGTTCGTCAGTTCGCATGAAACTAAGAGGAAAAGGACTATGAAAAGACTTGAAATTATCTAGCGGGTGGAGACTTGAGTGTATATGCAAGTTGAAGCCAGGTGGAAGGTTTAGAATGTAAGAAGGTGATGATTTTTGGTAGATGCTAAGGGAAAGTCTAAAGATAAATATGAAACTCGTAGAGTTGGTAGTTGATGAAAATCAAATGAAGATAGTGACCTAAGGTAAATGATCGAGTCGCGGCGAAGTAATGTGATGCACTTTGTTATGCGATTATGATTTTTTTGGAAGTCACAAATTAAACGTTAGAAGGTGTGGAGTTTATGGAACTATTAGAAATTTCAGAATAGAATTGTTAGGTGAAGGGTTCTATGTCTTATTGTTGTTACGTCCATTATAATAGATGTATTAATTTGCAAGCTCTATCGTTGGAACGTAGCCTTGTAGTACTAGCATTGTGTATACATGTTGTGGACATTGCGGTTGTGTAGAGGTTCTTATAATTGAGTCATGTAATGAAGTGATGAATCAAGTATCTAGAGTGAATGGGATAAGGAGTGAGTGGTGATGTATTCTTAACCCGATAGCAATGGATCGTGGGATTCTAGTGGTTGAATAAGAAGGATATTTGTTAGTGATATTGGAAATGATGTCAAACATGACGTGATAGTTGGAAAGAAGGATTTCGAGAGCTGAAGAGGAGGTTGACTAGTGCTCCGATCTTCATTTTTGCCGAATCCGACTAAGTCTTTTGTTGTGTACTGTGACGCATCATTAATGGGAATAGGTGGTGTGTTGATGCAAGATAAGCAGGTTGTGGCTTATGCTTCACGACAATTGAAAGTGCATGAAAGGAGTTATCCGACTCATGATTTAGAATTGACAGCTGTTGTATTTGTTGAAGTTGGGGAGGCATTATTTATATGGTTCTCGAATTGAGGTATTAGTGATCATAAGAGCCTGAAATATCTCTTTGATTAGAAAGAGTTGAAATGATTGCGAGTCAAAGAGATCGCATTGGTAAGAGTAGCTTGGGGAGGACCAGCAGATGGAATTGTTACATGGGAACTGGAGAGTCAAATGAGGGACTCATATTCCGAACTGTTCGTCTAAGTGGTGTTTTCGAGGACGAAAACTCTTTTAGTGGGGGAGAGTTGTGACACCCCGATTTAATTCAGAAATTAAATAAATAGGAATTTAATTATTTAATTAATTAAGGACTCGAATTAATTATATTTTTGGAAATTATGGGATTAATTGAAGAAAAGAAGAGATGGAGGTGTGGTGTAATTAGGGTGTGAGGAGTAAATTACACTACACTTACTAATTACCATTTGTTTTATTTTATTGGAATAAATAAAGGATTATTAGAAGGAATATAAAAAGAAAAGAAAATAGGTTTTTGGAAGAAAAGCTATTATACGTAAAGTTGAGAAGAGAAGAGAGAAGGAAAACCTAGAAGCGCCGAATCTCAAGAACCCACAAGGTAAGGGTGATTTCGATGATTAATGCTTATTATAGGTTTTGATGTTGATTCTATAGATCATAGCATGTTAGGAAATTGTGTTTGTGAAATTCTAGGGTTCCATGAATGTGTCCCTAAGAGTGTCGAGGTGTCGATCGAGTCCGAATGTGTATGAAATATGATTAAAGTGTCGTAGATGAAAATAGATGATGGAAATATGTTGTTTGATGAGATAGATGATGAAAATGATGTGTTTTAGTGTTCCCATGATTGGAGTTCGTATGGGTATGTTTGTGTTTGAATGGAAATGGAGGAATGCAAAAGTGCGAAAATTACATTTTACGTGGGAACCGGTTCTGTCTGGTAGGAACCGGTTGCCAAAATTTATAAAACTCGAAAATACACGTGGGAACCGGTTCTGTATGTGACGGAACCGGTTCCCATACATTTTACAACGAGGTTTTTGAACTTTTAGAACCGGTTCGTCTGTGGAACCGGTTCCAACTTAAATTTTGTAAATGTCAAATTTTGAAAATTCATAACTTTCAAACCGTAAGTCCGCTTTGAGCGCCGTTTTGTTACTTTCTAAATTTAATGCTCTACTTTGTGAACTGAAAATATTTTCCAAAACCTGAAATTATTTTGAAAATGAGCCAAATTTCGAGATAGGTGACTTTTGACCGCATGTTGATGCGTATGCGAAGACCATGTTGATGGATGTATTGATATCGAGGGAATGTAAAGCGTGTTACGCTGTTGTTATTGTATGCATGATGGTTGGAATATCACGTTTGGGGTTGATTCGGTTTATGATGATTGATGTATTCATGATTGTATTGATATCATGTGTTTGTTGGTGTTGTATATGCCCGATGGTCATTGATCTTAGTTGTCGTTGTTGTGATATATCGGTGATAGGCTTACCAATTAAAGGGTAAGTGTTTGGCATATTTATGCTTTGTGATGAATTGTTTCATGATAGGTGATTATATCATGTGGTGGTTGATGAGAGTTTATGATGTCCGATGTGGTCATAACCGTGTTGATGTATGCATGATTGGTTGATATATCATGTGGATTGGTTTGCATGTTATGTCGTGTTGATGTATGCATGATTAGTTGATATATCATGTTGATTGTTGAGGTTCGTTATGTTCAATGAATGTATACATAGACGATTGATGTTGCATGCTAATGATGTGCGTGCATATGCATTGTTTGGTGAAGTTAATTCCCATTGTGCGGAATTTGACTTGGATTGCCGATAACCGATACCCGAGTGAGGATGGGTGGTTAGGTGGATTCTTGACTCGTGGTATCCGGGCGAATCGATGGTACCGTGATCCGGTTGATGAATGGATCGTGTTGGGTGACTTGGTCACGAGTCGGCACCGCATGCATCGAGTCGCATTATATTTGTATGGAATAGTAACATGTTAGGATGTCTTCCAAAGTTGCTATTCTCGATTGATGATTGTTGTGCATGATGATTATATGGTTGTACTTGTGTAATGAATCGAGTTGTGTTGAAATGGGTGGATTAATATGCTTGAAATATATTGTTAATTGAGAAGCTTATAATATGCTTTAATTATGAGAAGTCTCACCCTTACTTTACCATTTCGATTAAAGTTAGCAATGAAGAGTCGGTGAGGATGGCTCTAGAGCTCATCGCTTAGTCCGCGTGTCGTCATGCTCGATTAGATTGTAACACTGGGAACGTTAGATGAAGAATTAGACTTAGTCTATTATTCATTTAAAACTTAGTGGGAATAATGTTGATTGAAATTATTCCGGTCTTGCTGATGATATTTTCCGCTGTGTAAGACATGGTCTTAAATTGATTGAAAATTTATTTGGATGTTGATCCTCAGTGTAGTATGGCTACTGTTTGAATGAAGGTTTATTCTATTTGTTAATTGTGACATCCCTAATTATATCATGTTAACTCTGATTAAGGATGATTTAAATATTAATTTAATTAATATATTCGGGGTATTTAGATGGGGTGTTACAATAGTGGTATCAGAGCATAGTCGGCCGTTGTGACCAGTGTCTTAATGTCATTACTCCTTTTTGTATACGACATGTGTGTGAAACACTGTCGGTACTGCTTGTTTTTCCTGGTTAACTAGTTGCAGGAGTGGTTTGGAAGCACGTGGGGGAGAAACTTTGCTTCTCTGAGATGTTCTGGTGTGAAGAGTTGGATTGATGTGCTATTGGTTACGTGAGTGCAGATGTTGGTTATACTGTGTATTTTCCTGAATTCGGAGGGATTACGAATTCGAGAAATTCAGTATGATGGTCAGGTAAGATTCTCTTAAGCGGTAACAATTAAGTACTTGTGTTGCTCGTATCACTGAGAGTGTAGGACGATGTTATGGATAATGATGTTCCATTGGGGTGTGAGTTCTGACGTTTCCCTGGGAACAATAGCGACTCACCGTCTGAACAAGATGTTGGATTAGCTTGAGGTCATCCTTGGGTTGGATGTTTGGAGTTAAACTAAGTGATTATGAATCGTTATGATGAGTCGATGCATATTCTTGGCCTAGAAGATATTTGGTAATTAAGAAGGATGACTCTTAGAAGATGAAGCTGGTGTGGTTGAATGTTGCAACACTTCCAGTTGATTGTGGAACTGTCTGTGTGTGAGTTACCTCTTGGTGTTCTTGAAAAGATTAATTGTGTCAGTGTCAATGGTTGATATAAAGTATACAATTGTGTGAATTGGTTATTGGAATTGTAACTTGACGCAATTAATCATGGTGAATGATGTGTGTTGCGGTATGTTGAAGTTAGGATCTCAAATTTTGTATTCGGTGATGTTTTGGGATTCTTGACTCTCACAAGGTGGAAATCGATTACCTATCACAGGGAATTGATTTCCTGAGGCTGACAACATTGTTTTGAAAACTTGTAAGATTCATAACTTGAGTTTTGGATGTCTGATTTGAGTTCCGTTTGAAGCGTTGGAAAGATAATGTGATGAACTTTGTTTTAAAAATGGTTCCAGCACCGAAAGTAATTATTTATCATGTAATGATGTTTGAGGAGAATCAGAGTTGTTGTTGATGTCGTTCTTGGTACAAAACTTGCTTCTATGACACCGTGCAAGATGTCAACTTTTGAGTTAAGAAAATTGAGAAGCCATTGGGAGATGCGCAGTGAAATGGATTTGTAAAACCAAGTGTATTGTTTGGGGAGCTCTGATTTCCTTAGTCAAGGAGGAAGAGAGTAGCGCGAATTGCGTGTGGATTTTGATAACTGATTTAAGTGGTGATTGAGACTAAATATCTATTTCAAATTGTTGGCGATTTGATGGATCAATTGGTTGGAAAGTATGCCTTCAGTAAAGTCGAATTTCGGTTAACTTACCTTCGTGGTCAGGTTAAGGATGAAGATAGTTGGAGGTAAGCTTCTAAAACTCGGTATAGGTATGTTGAATGTTGTGAGGTGAATTCCAACTTCGAAAGGGAGTAGAATTTTGTTAAGTTTCATGGTATAGATTACGGTATGAGGATATGAATTTTCTTTATCATGTTTTTTTTCTTCAAGTGACGGTAATGCGGTAGACCCATCCGAGGCTGATGTAGTGTTGTAGTGGGAAAGTCCAAAATTTGTTGCGGGTATTGGAAGATTGTATGGGCATAACCAGTAACAATCGCAGTTATTTGAGACGAGGTCAAGAATGATATATTCTTAGTGAATGAAATGTTGGTATTAGTAAGAATGTGAAAGTATTAGAGATGCGACATATGTCGATTGAGGATGAATAAGTGACGTTAGCTTCTGAGGAAAAGATAAGTGGTGTTAGAGGAAAATGAATTCGACAGGAAGTGCAATCATGTTTAAGATGTCAAAATATTGACATGTGTTAAGAAAATGTTGGAAGTTTCTTTTACCGATCATATGATGAGATGTATTACCGAGATTGCATTTGAAATAAAATTCAGACCGAACATATATGGATCCTAGATGTTATGATATTTAAAGGGGAGACTAAGAGTTGTGAATGTCGTTAAAGTTCTCCGCATGGATAAGGACTTCAAATGGGGACGAAATGAGTTATGGTGTATTTGGTATGTTAGCGTCCCATGAGGAGGAAAATACTTAACGCTTGTGCGATGCTAAGTGCGGTGAAGGAGATTATGTAAATTGTTTGATCAATGGTATCTCATCGTCGATATCAGATGAGGAATAAGTTTGGAAGAAGTCGTAAACCTTAAAGGAAGATTATTAGACCATGGTGCTTGGGTGACTTCGAGCACGAGTTCTAAAGGAACGCTATTATAGTTTGGTATGGTGGTTTATACTCCATTGTGATTGTCGGCTATCTATTGACAAATTGAGGAACTGATCACCCTTAATCTCTTGTTGATAATAGACGGGATCGTGTTGGATTGAATAGACTCATCTTGCAAGCTTGATAGTGTGTGAGGTGGATGACGTTCTATTGAGAGGATAGTAGTTCGTCAGTTCGCATGAAACTAAGAGGAAAAGGACTATGAAAAGACTTGGAAATTATCTAGCGGGTCGGAGACTTGAGTGTGTATGCAAGTTGAAGCCGCGGAGTGGAAGGTTTAGAATGTAAGAAGGTGAACAGTGATTTTTTTTTGGTAGATGCTAAGGGGAAAGTCTAAAGATAAATATGAAACTCGTAGAGTTGGTAGTTGATGAAAATCAAATGAAGATAGTGACCTAAGGTAAATGATCAGAGTCGCGTAGCGGAAGCGTAATGTGATGCACTTTGTTATGCGATTATGATTTTTTTTTGGAAGTCACAAATTAAACGTTAGAAGGTGTGGAGTTTATGGAACTATTAGAAATTTCAGAATAGAATTGTTAGGTGAAGGGTTCTATGTCTTATTGTTGTTACGTCCATTATAATAGATGTATTAATTTGCAAGCTCTATCGTTGGAACGTAGCCTTGTAGTACTAGCATTGTGTATACATGTTGTGGACATTGCGGTTGTGTAGAGGTTCTTATAATTGAGTCATGTGTAATGAAGTGATGAATCAAGTATCTAGAGTGAATGGGATAAGGAGTGAGCTGAGCTGATGTATTCTTAACCCGATAGCAATGGATCGTGTGGGATTCTAGTGGTTGAATAAGAAGGATATTTGTTAGTGATATTGGAAATGATGTCAAACATGACGTGATAGTTGGAAAGAAGGATTTCGAGAGCTGAAGAGGAGGTTGACTAGTGCTCCGATCTTCATTTTTGCCGAATCCGACTAAGTCTTTTGTTGTGTACTGTGACGCATCATTAATGGGAATAGGTGGTGTGTTGATGCAAGATAAGCAGGTTGTGGCTTATGCTTCACGACAATTGAAAGTGCATGAAAGGAGTTATCCGACTCATGATTTAGAATTGACAGCGGTTGTATTTGTTGAAGTTGGGGAGGCATTATTTATATGGTTGTCGCACCCCAAAATTTACCCTCCTTCCCATAATCTCTTTTTGGAATATTTGTTCATGTTCCTTTCTCTTGTACCCACCCAAATTATTTGAAACGAATGATTTGTCAAGATCCATCCAAATTCCCGTTCACAATTGCAATTTCCTAAAGCCCAAAAGGAAGTTCAAGTTCTCGAGCCAATTGGAATGTTGGTTTATGATTTAGCAAATTGATCACGAGTTGGAGTTCAAAGGAAATTTTGAATTCTATTTATTGAAACAAGGCAAGATAGGATTATTGAATTTTTTATGGCAACTCAAATGTTCAAATTATTAAATTCAAAGTCTAAGTCCTAAGTTTCCACCAACATTGGCAAGTTGAATTTTGAACACTTTTCAAATGTGAATCTTATTCAAGTGTTCTAAAGCGTGTTACGAGTCCATTCAAAGTTTTACAAGTTTTGGAAATTTTCGCCAAGATTTGTTTTGTTCAAAGGTTAATGCAAGGACCATTTCATCAACATGTCAAAAGATGGTCAAATTGGAATGATTACATTATGCAATTCAAGAATCAAAAGAAGCGTTCGAACCAAGTTTGTTTTCATTCAATTTACTAAACTTTTGGTACAAGAGTATTTCGAAATTGGAAAGTATACAAGTTCTCCAAAAATGTTGAAACTTCTTACAATTTCAATCCTAAATTCTACAATTCAAAATTCTACAAAGTTTCTAAAACAATTTCTACGATTTCTACAAGGAAAGTCTTGAAGTTTCTAAGTGTCTTGGCCTTTTTCTTCGAGTTACAAGACTTTCAACTCCGCGGTCATCTTGATTTACCTTTCCATCTTCATCGCCATGCCGTTTCACCATCCATCGTCACATGAAACAAGAGAAAAGAGCACAAGTTAGCAAGTAAACAAAACATAAACAAAATGCGAGAAATTATCAAAAAGATTATGTTTTTGTCAAGGGATCATCATTAGGCGTTTGGCGGGAATCAGTTTTGTCGATAAGCCTTAGAATCTCATTTTAAAAGATTAATCATCGACGGAAATACTTGTTTGCAAATCGCGGGCTGACCCGGTTCACAAACAAGCATATAACGGGCTGCAAGCATATAAAAGCGACATTTTCCGAAAGCATACAACGCGACAGTAAATCCGAGACGCATCATGTAATCATAACATTTAATATCCCAGACAAAAGCAATTATATAATCGGTTCATGATTTACACAACAGGCCAAGCATAAGAAACGAGCAGTTGGGAAGAAGAAAAGGAAGCAAACAAAGATGGCCAATTCAGTGGTTTAAATTCACAAAAGTCAAGAAACTCAGAGATTCATCATGAAAGCATGGCTTTAAACCAGTATACAAGTAACTGAAAAAAGGTTGAAGGGACAGGAGCAGAAAGAAAAGATGAGACAAGTGTAATATCTGTGCAAGAATCTATCAAGCCATACTGGTTCAGAAGAGGACACTCAAAAAAAAGAAGATATAACATTTTGTTCAACATAGAAGAGACAGTTCAGAAAATAGGATACCAAGATCAGACCCAAAACCAAAGACCAAAATGTAGCATCCATGTTCTTATCGTCCAAATCGACATAGGCAACAGAGAGAGAAAGAAGATGAGAAAAAACATAACACTGCAACCAAAAACCGAAATCCCAGATAACATAACAATCCAAACAGAGAACACATAGCAAAGGATCATCATTTTCACCACCAAACGGCCTTCAGTTCCTAGTTTTTTTCAAACATTCATGTTCTGACAGATTGAAAAAGAAGAGAGAACAAAAGCGGAACGGGCTCACCCGGAATGAGAGGAGAAGCAAACCCCATTGTCGCGACTCCAAAGCTCGTAGTTCGCCATCATCGGAATCACGATCGACGCCTAGGGCTCGGTAATTCCTTTCAAGATCCGGACCAAATTGAAGTTCGCAAAATCAAACACGTAAATCAAAACATAATCGTAAATTTATCAACATGCAACCATTCGAGAAAGAAAGAGAGAAGGATCGCGGTGAGAAGCGAGAGAGAAAATCGTAGCGACGAGGGTTTTCGATAGAAACGCGGGTGAGAAGAGAGAAGGAGAACACGGTGAGTGAGAGGAGAAGACGAGGAGATTGCAACGAGAGAGTGAATGTGTTTCTGCTTTGCCTATTTTGAGAAATAATTTTGTTTTAAATTCTTTCTTCTTTTCTTAAAATTACAAAAATAATATATAAAATAAATTATATTTTCTTTTCCTATTAAATGGTGGTGACAAGTGTTACCACCTTATTTTCATAAGAAAAATCATTTATTATTATTTTGTCATTTTTTGTTAAAGAAAAGTTAAAACAACAAAAATGTTAGTATTAGCATAATATACATGTGGTGCAATTTTCCCTTTGTCGGAACAACCGGATTATTTCGAAGTAAAAGCATTGCACCCGGTTCGCCAGCACGTGGAGGTATTTTTGACCAACCGAAGTTCAGATGGTTTTCTTATCATACTCCGTCCAGAATCAAGACCATCAGGCTATTTCTGAACTTTATCTATTTTAATTAATTTATTTTGTCGTAAATAATTTTGTTGCGATGTACTAAATAATTATTGGATCTGATAGTTTGTGTTTGATGATTTATCGATTAAACTATTAGCCGATTTTTCATCAAACTGAAAAAATCATCTCTAATAATTATTTAAATTTCGATTGTATTGTATGGTATTTTTCTGCTTTACTTATTCATTCAAAATTATTCACCATTGTACACACAACGGAAATTAAAATCAATTCGACTTCATCCTGATTGGCTCATACGCCGATTTCTTAAAGGGTCTCATGGTTGGGGATGGGCATGGCCATCCTCACGAGATTGGTTAAAGCCCTTGTTGCTTTAATCAATCATAACCCGAAAATAACATTGGTCTACACCAATTACCATGCGCCTGTCTCATGGTTGGGGATAGGAGCACCTATCCTCACGAGGTTAATTAAGTCCATATACTTGATTAATCATAACCCGCTTCCATTTTCTCTCAGCACGCGCATCAGAATGCTTTCATAATTTAAAACCTCGATCCAACGTCGAGTTGCTTTTCAAAACAATTTCATAAATAATCCACTTCTCCCTCCTCCCAAACATATGGTAGTCATCCAAGATCGACCCTCGTATGTTTGGTGTCTTAATTGAATTAATCAACGTGAACCATGCTTCACTTCACCTTTTCTTAACAAAAGCTTTGGGTAGAAAAAGATGATTCGGATGTTTCTGTCCACTCATCCAAGTAATTGGGGCGTTAGCCGTTGAACGCTTATGGTCCAATACTTGTCTCCCACATAAAATAACTCAACTCATTCAAACTCCTTTCATCGCTCATACGCGATCATCAAACTCTTTTCGGATAAAGAGGGTGCAATAGTCGCTTCAAATACGAACGAGGACTTAAGCTTTTCAAACAAACAAAACAAGTCCTAGTTCAAAGCATTTGAAACGCCTAAACGCATTTTTCGAATAAAATCAATGCAACCAATTCAAACCTTTTTAAGAGGAACTACGAGTTTTGACTTTCCCATTGCACAAGGAATATGTAGGCACACGGTTCAAAACCGTACAAACTCAAAATATAATAATCAAATCTCATTTCTTCATAACTTAGAGATTAGCGAATATACACATACACGTAGAACTAAACGGGTCCCATCGAGTACGATGGATGTAAGGGGTGCTAATACCTTCCCCTTATATAACCGACTCCCGATCCCACTTTTTTGGTCACGAAGACCGCCTTATCCGCATGTTTGGGGTTTTATCTATATTTCCCCGTTCCTTTTGGAACGAATAAAATTAGGTGGCGATTTCACTAGTTTTCGAGAATTTAAAGGATTTTTGAAAATCGAGCCGCTTCAGTTGGCGACTTCACTGGGGAACAATTGACTAAGCGTGTCAACCCTAGTTTGGTTCTTCGTATGTGTGTTTATTTTCGCTTTCTTTTATCACTCTATTTGTGTGTTTTATTTCAGTCGTTTATTTCCTGTCGCTTTAATTATTACCTTGTTGATATATTATTGTGTGTGGGAATGATGGATGGGACTATAGGAAAAGCCCACTACCAAGGCTATAGAACACATAAATTAGAGTGGTTGCGTAGTATTGATTTGCTAGACGGAAATGTCTTGCAAGTTGGTGCGAAGACCACACCTAGGGGAGGTTCTTTCGAAGACATTATTGTCGATTGCAAGTTATTTTTGCATTGACGATAGTGTTGTTAGAAGGGATTTTTCCCCTAGTTTTGACCTTTAAGGAAACCTAACCTGTAGGTTTTAAGAATGCTCAAATGAGACGTTCTTGGATATATCATCTAATCACAAATTTATTTGCGGTGAAAATGATACACCTAAGTTGGGATCAATGATTTTGAGCACCCCGTTCAGATCCCAGTATTGAGGGTTACGTTTGTTGGATCGTTAGACCTGCTTTGTCTATTCGGTTAATACGTAACTCTCCCTCAAACCAAATTCTCTTGAAAAGAGTGTTGTAGCGTTGCAAGTATCTTTTGCGATGCACGAGAATTTGTGTCTGTTGTATCAAAAAACAATAGAACCAACCTTGTTTGGGGAATTGTTGGGTAGACGTCGAAACCATGTCCGACCGTCCTTTTAAACCCTTGTGCTATTTGGCTTTACATGTGATTTTGCGCATAACATCGATATGTATCGCATCATTGCATTCTTACATGCATTATCATCGTTGCATTCTTATATGCATCACCATCAGTGCATTCTTACATGCGTCATCACATCGCATTCTTATATGCATTACCATTACATCGCATTCTTACATGCTTTACTACTAGATTACATTGCATTCTTACATGCATTACCATGACATTACATTACATTCTTTAATGCATGCATTTCATCTTCATCAGAAAGCTCATTTCATCTCTTCTGTCCAGAAAATATCAAACTGTCTACTCAACGCACGTTCAGAACTCCAAAGATGTCTCAGAAGACTATAGACGAGCTTCAGCGTGGTCAGGAACTTTTGAAGGCAGAAGTTAAGCACTTGAAGGGTCAGGTGAGTCTGGTCATGGATCTCTTGCAAGTTGTGTTGAAGAGAGAGTACAACACCACACCAATCTCCGCAAGTTTGGTTGCTGCTCTATCATCTGATGTCTCCATGAGTCAAGGACATCCGCATGTGGCGAACTCTCCAGTTCGAAATTCTCCTACTGAGTATCATCCTCGGCCTTCACCTTTGAGGATTCCTCGACAACAGCAATTGCTTGCTCCCCGGTCGAAGAAGAAGGATCCAAATCAGCGTATTAATCCGCATTATCGCCAATATGCTCCACAGGATATTCAGCCAATCCCGATATCATATTCTCAACTATTGCCTTGCCTGATTCAGAGCGGTGTGGTGATACCAAGGGAGTTGAAACCAGTCCCAGGGGTTGCCAAGGCTTGGTTTGATGAGAAAGCTAAATGTGCTTTTCATGCTAACTCTGTGGGACACGAAACTGAGAATTGTTCGGCCTTCAAATGCACAGTTCAAGAGCTAATTGATGATAAGATTCTGTTTTTCAAACAAAATGGATCGAACTTAGACATTTTGCTTGCAAGGTCTAATCATAGCTTTGGGGAACTTCCAAAACTCATTGGGACAATTGCTTATCAAGAAGGAGTTGAGACTTTGAAGAGTAGTGATGAAGTAGACCAGATGTTCACTTCAGAAAAGGTGGTAACCTTCAGCAAAGATATCTCAAGTTCTAGCAAAGGGAAGTCGGTTGCAACGCCAACTCATTATCCTCCATTACCGTCTTTCAAGTCTTTGCATCAACAACTTTTGTCTGATCTTCCTCAACTTCAGGGTCAGAACTCTCAAAATCAAATTGTGCCTCGGAATAATCTGGAAAGAAGGAATACTCCTCTTGATCCAATTCCAGTGACCTACAGTCAACTCCTGCCACATCTGGTTCAAAGTTCATTGGTGGTTCCCAAATTTCTTAACCCACCAAATTTATTCCCGCTTGGTTATGATCATAACGTGCGATGTGGATACCATGATGGAACAGTAGGCCACTCAACAGAGGATTGCAACGCCTACAAAGCCAAGGTTCAACAATTGATTGACCAGAAGTACTTGACTCTTCAAGGAGGAAATCTGTTTGTGAATGGAAACCCGATACTCAAGTGAACGCCAAGACTACTAAAAGTCATCTAAATCAACAAGTCAAGACGGAGCCCAGGCCTCCTCAAAAATGACAATCTTGTATTTCTTTGCTGCATTTTCATGTGTATCTTGTTTAATTGTTTAAACTTTGTTTGCATGTAGAAACTTGTTTGTTTTTATCTTAATGCAATGAGTATGTTTGTCTTGAAGTAATCCATTCGTTGTCACTCAATCCATTCGTTATCACTCTTTAATTGATTTGCGAGCATTTTGATACCAACGTTACCAATCCTTTCGCCTAGGCAAAGATTGGAGGGAGGATGACGATAATTGAAAAACGCCAGGTCTCTAGTCATGTGCTTTTGAGTAAAAACCCTACTAATGATGTACAGGCCTTGTTTCAAATCCCCAAACACCGGAGTTATAAGGGAGATAGACCCTCGTTAACCCCTTTGAGCCTTGAAGTAGGAGTTCTTTTCTGTTCAGAAAAACCCTCATCATTTTTACCCTGTGGGCGGGTAGTGTTCAGCTATTCTGATCGAGCGGTCAGAACTCATCAAGAGAGTAAGCATCAAAGGATACAACAATGACTATCCTTCAAAAGGTTGAGAAAGGTCAAAACCACAGTAGTCGACCTCCATCTATCAAAAGTGTGCATAAAAGGAGAATGATACCATGTTGGGTATCTCTAGCACATCAGAAAGGTCAACAGATGACGACACCGCAACGGTTACCCTTCATCTACCAAGGACTCAGACAGTCACCATCACTTTAACAAATCAATGATTGTGTATAGATCCACGACTTGTTCAAAAAAAAAATGAATAGAAAAAGACAAAGAGCCCGCTAAGTCGGAACTTAGTAATAAGTCGCTTAGGCAAAAGTCAGGCAAAATCTAGGGAAAAGAAAAATCCCAAAATGCAAAGAAAAATTCCCAACAAGGAACAAGTCGTGTGGTTAGACACCAAAGACAAATGTGAGTGACTGTCGTGTCCAAGAAACCTCGTATTGGTTCCTCAACCATCATAAACTCCTCTCGAGATATGAGTGCTCGTATCAAGATAGTTGAACTTAGGACTGAAGAACATCATGGAGAATGGGTGGGCACCAAATATTTTGAGCCTAAAAATCCTTTTTCTAAAAACCCGTGAACCAGACCACGTTACAACCCTCAAAAGTCCTAATTGAAGCATGGGTTAATTCAAAAGCATACGACGAAGAGATCGCGTTTACGACTCCAAAGGTGTGTTAAGTACATGTTGGTATCATGTGCTCGCCTTATCTTTCAAAAGAAAATTTTCTGTTGCACTCCAAAAGTGTTTCACTCACAAAAAGTCATGTTTTTCATACAAAACTTCAAGACGCATAAATGTTGCATTATAATTGTCACAATAAACATTCTTATACATGTAAAACAATTGTTTGACATTGAAGAAGTTCTCATAATGAACATCAGTGAAGAGTTTAACTTTGTCCAAAGAAGAAAGACTTGATCATCTCTTTGTATCAAGGGGCAGGACATCCAGGGACTCCTTCGAGCATACCACAGGTTGTCTTCTCAAGATTCTGTTAATTTGGGCGCAATGAAATCGAAATTCAGCTCCTCGAATTTCTGCCACTCCGGGGCAAATCCTTAAAGAGCAATCAGCAGTTGATTTGGTCTTTCTCAAAGAGCAGTTAGCTTGGGACAACTGTCATTCCATGTTTTCAGTCAACTTGAAGCAATCACCTCGAGACATGGGAGTCTCTCTAAGGCTGTTTACTTTGGGACATTTCGAACTAGTCGTTCGGTTCCCATCAATCTGAGATAGTTACTTCGACGCGTGGAAACCTTCAAACGCTCTTGTTCCACCAATTTAGTCGCTCACTTGTCGTTGATCTGAAGTAGTTACTTCGTAACGGTGAAGCTCTCTTAATTGGAGCAAGTGTTCGTTCAAGAATCAATCGGCCTGAAGCAATTACTTCGAGACGTAGGAGTCTCTCTAAAGCTCATCCTGGGGCAGGCCTTCCCGACGCTCGCATAGCTCCTTATTCAGATGCAGTCGATCTGAGGAAAATATTCGAGATGTAGAAGTCCCTTCAAGACTCATTCTAAAGCAAGCTTGCTGAAAGGATTCATCTGAAGAAACTACTTCGAGACGTTGGAATCTCTCCAATGTTCATCCTGGGGCATGTTGTCCATCTACGCAAAGTCTGCCACTCTAAGATTTGATAAATCTAAGGAGGTTATTTTGAGATGCGGAAATACTTCCAAAACTCCTATCAAGGCGTGGTATTCCCATATCAGAATATCCAGTTCCTTTGAAATACTGATGATCAGTAAAGTATTGCGTCAGAATACAGGATGTCGGGGCACTCCTTTTCGGGAAAGATTTTTAGAAGGTCTACCAGACCGGGGCAGGTTGAGATTCGGAAGTCGATATATCTCTTAAGTGCAAAATCTAATGCAGCTGCATTCCCACGCATGGGGCACGCCTCTAATCATCATTATCTGATCAACTCAGAAGTTTGCTATTCTTTTTCTACAAGAATTAGCATTGCAACCCTTCCAGCGGCAATTCAATATTTGGAGTTTGGTCAATCATCTTGTTGTGACATGTTCTTTTATCCTCCGGACTAACGGTGTCGAGGATTCAGTTTGATAGCCAGTGCATTAACCAGTATATTCATGCATTCATTCATTCATGCATTCATATCATATACTACATAGCACATTCATTCATAAACCTCAGCCAGGACTCGGGTTATTCCAAGATCGGTTATTGATTTTTCTCAGCAGAATCATAATTTGAAGACTATTTTGAATGACAAATTTAGTTCTTCCGATCACAAGTTTGAGGGCTCAACCATAATTGGTCTACAACGATGACAATTCTCAAATTGAATCTATTCCAGAATGATTGGGTTTCCCTAAGTGAACTCTTATATCAATGAAGCTTCTTATTCGGGATTTCCCCAATGATTCTTCTTCATAGAGTTCCTTTTAAAATTACACCATTACAAGCAGGAGACTTTTCTCAAATGACAATCTAGCTTGTATCCCCAGTGCCAGGCAAACGCTTGGGCGACAGACAATTGATAGTAGTATCAACTCTCCAATGAAGTCTCTTCCCCAGAGAATCGATTGACCATCCCCAGTGAACTCTTATGACATCAAGATCGTTCAATTGGATTCCCCAGTGATATCTTCCTTCTCCCAACAGTTAGGAAATCATGCATCATTTGCATTAGAAAAAAATCATATCATGCATATCATACCCATGCATTAGCTTCGGCTATTTGTTTTGCAGGTTTTTCAACTGAAACTGTAAACATCCTCGTAAGGATCAAATTTGAAGGATTAGTTCTCAGACGACATAATTATCCTCCTTTCTCCGACACAAGTGGTATACTTGTATGGATCTTAACAGCTGATGGTGTCTCCAGTCGAGATTTCTTCCCCAGCGAAACAGTTCTCTCTTCCGTTGGACTCTAATGTCAGCAAAATTATCAACCGGGAATCCCCAGTGAATTTTCCACATGGTTTTCTTACAAAGTTTCCCCAGCGAAGCTTATTTCACTCCCCAAGTGAATCTCCTTCAGAAAGGACTACTACAACATCATTCTTGGTATTTTCAAAGATTTCTTTCAGACAAGAATCTTCTCAGCAAATACTATTGGCGGTGGCTTCCACAATATACTTCCCTGAGCTGTTCTCAGAAAATTACAACAAACTTCTGGTGCGTTTATTTCCCCAGTAAGTTATCAACTACTCAACAATAAATATCCACCCGACGGGATGTTTATTCAAATCTCAAGATATTTCTCCAACTCGGACGTTGATCTACATATCCACTTGCTGCAACGCATTGTCCATACAATGTCAGCAAATTAAAGCTCATTACCCTAGAAGTTTTCAGTCACAGGCGCTGAATCTGATTCTTCTATCAACGGTAAAGCTATCTGCATACAAATTGAAGATCTTGTCAACTCAAAAGTTGTTCAACATGTCCGTACATGTTCGAGAATCTCTCATCGTGAAACGTCGGAAACAAGATTTACCGACTTCATAAACATCTATATCACGCCGGTGTGCTAGATATTGTTATGTTTATCCCCAGAGAATTGTACTCTTGGGCGCACTACTGATATTGTTCTGCGGGTAACTCAGAGGTTACACGGTCAAAGACATTCAGCATGCCATGGCTCCTCGCACTTTCGTGCATCAACAATTCCGATATTGTTCTAGCCATATATTTTATCAACAATCAGGGAACTCTTTGTTAAGTTCTCAATCAACAATCAGGGAACTCTTTGTTAAATTCTCAATCAACAATCAGGGAACTCTTTGTTAAGTTCTCAATCAACAATCAGGGAACTCTTTGTTAAGTTCTCAATCAACAACCAGGGAACTCTTTGTTAAGTTCTCAATCAACAATCAGGGAGCTCTTTGTTAAGTTCTCAACCACGTCAATCAGGGAACTCTTTGTTAAGTTCTCAATCATGTCATTTCAATTCTGTTTAAGGTTTCCAGGTATTCCTTAGTTTTCAGAGAACTCTTTGTTAAGTTCTCAATCATGTCAATCAGGGAACTCTTTGTTAAGTTCCCAATCATGTCAATTTTTCAATTTTTGTGTAAGGTTTCCAGGTATTCCTTAGTTATCAGAGAACTCTTTGTTAAGTTCTCAATCGTGTCAGTTTTTCAATTTTGTTTAAGGTTTCTAGGTATTCCTTAATTATCAGAGAACTCTTTGTTAAGTTCTCAATCATGTCAAATTTTTCAATTTTGTTTAAGGTTTCCAGGTATTCCTTAGTTATCAGAGAACTCTTTGTTAAGTTCTCAGTCATGTCAATTTTTTCAATTTTGGTTGTTTTTCTTTTCGCTTGAGAAGTTCGTTTCTCTTCTCTTAGCATTTTCGTTAAAATTGTTGTCAAAGTCATTTCGGTGACACGGTTATCCCCAGTGTTGTTAAAATCTCCTAGCTGTTGTGTTAAAGCATTCCGTTAATGCTTAGCAAGTTTTCTTTTCAAGCGTTTTTCTTGGCTCCGTAGTCAAGATATGTTATCTGTTTTTTTTTTTTTGTGGTATTGGTTTCCCGCGTAGGGCAAATTTTCGGGGTTCTCTGGTATTCAATCCTCTTCCACCTTGAATGTTCGAAAGCTGTCAATCTTTCTCACTTATCAAGTTCAAGATGATTGAATAGGGGCAACTGTCGCACCCCAAAATTTACCCTCCTTCCCATAATCTCTTTTTGGAATATTTGTTCATGTTCCTTTCTCTTGTACCCACCCAAATTATTTGAAACGAATGATTTGTCAAGATCCATCCAAATTCCCGTTCACAATTGCAATTTCCTAAAGCCCAAAAGGAAGTTCAAGTTCTCGAGCCAATTGGAATGTTGGTTTATGATTTAGCAAATTGATCACGAGTTGGAGTTCAAAGGAAATTTTGAATTCTATTTATTGAAACAAGGCAAGATAGGATTATTGAATTTTTTATGGCAACTCAAATGTTCAAATTATTAAATTCAAAGTCTAAGTCCTAAGTTTCCACCAACATTGGCAAGTTGAATTTTGAACACTTTTCAAATGTGAATCTTATTCAAGTGTTCTAAAGCGTGTTACGAGTCCATTCAAAGTTTTACAAGTTTTGGAAATTTTCGCCAAGATTTGTTTTGTTCAAAGGTTAATGCAAGGACCATTTCATCAACATGTCAAAAGATGGTCAAATTGGAATGATTACATTATGCAATTCAAGAATCAAAAGAAGCGTTCGAACCAAGTTTGTTTTCATTCAATTTACTAAACTTTTGGTACAAGAGTATTTCGAAATTGGAAAGTATACAAGTTCTCCAAAAATGTTGAAACTTCTTACAATTTCAATCCTAAATTCTACAATTCAAAATTCTACAAAGTTTCTAAAACAATTTCTACGATTTCTACAAGGAAAGTCTTGAAGTTTCTAAGTGTCTTGGCCTTTTTCTTCGAGTTACAAGACTTTCAACTCCGCGGTCATCTTGATTTACCTTTCCATCTTCATCGCCATGCCGTTTCACCATCCATCGTCACATGAAACAAGAGAAAAGAGCACAAGTTAGCAAGTAAACAAAACATAAACAAAATGCGAGAAATTATCAAAAAGATTATGTTTTTGTCAAGGGATCATCATTAGGCGTTTGGCGGGAATCAGGTTTTGTCGATAAGCCTTAGAATCTCATTTTAAAAGATTAATCATCGGCGGAAATACTTGTTTGCAAATCGCGGGCTGACCCGGTTCACAAACAAGCATATAACGGGCTGCAAGCATATAAAAGCGACATTTTCCGAAAGCATACAACGCGACAGTAAATCCGGGAAGCATCATGTAATCATAACAGTTTAATATCCCAGCAGCAAAAGCAATTATATAATCAGTTCATGATTTACACAACAGGGCCAGCAAGCATAAGAAACGACAGGAGCAGTTGGGAAGAAGAAAAGGAAGCAAACAGCATGGCCAATTCAGAGCAGAGAGCAGGCAGCATGGTTTAAATTCACAAAAGTCAAGAAACTCAGAGATTCATCATGAAAGCATGGCTTTAAACCAGTATACAAGTAACTGAAAAAAGGTTGAAGGGACAGGAGCAGAAAGAAAAGATGAGACAAGTGTAATATCTGTGCAAGAATCTATCAAGCCATACTGGTTCAGAAGAGGACACTCAAAAAAAAGATATAACATTTTGTTCAACATAGAAGAGACAGTTCAGAAAATAGGATACCAAGATCAGACCCAAAACCAAAGACCAAAATGTAGCATCCATGTTCTTATCGTCCAAATCGACATAGGCAACAGAGAGAGAAAGAAGATGAGAAAAAACATAACACTGCAACCAAAAACCGAAATCCCAGATAACATAACAATCCAAACAGAGAACACATAGCAAAGGATCATCATTTTCACCACCAAACGGCCTTCAGTTCCTAGTTTTTTTCAAACATTCATGTTCTGACAGATTGAAAAAGAAGAGAGAACAAAAGCGGAACGGGCTCACCCGGAATGAGAGGAGAAGCAAACCCCCATTGCCGTCGCGACTCCAAAGCTCAGAGTTCGCCATCATCGGAATCACGATCGACGCCTAGGGCTCGGTAATTCCTTTCAAGATCCGGACCAAATTGAAGTTCGCAAAATCAAACACAAATCAAAACATAATCGAAATTTATCAACATGCAACCATTCGAGAAAGAAAGAGAGCGGATCGCGGTGAGAGAGAGCGAAATCGAGCAGCGACGAGGGTTTTCGATAGAGAACGGCGGGTGAGAAGAGAGAAGGAGAACACGGGTGAGTGAGAGGGAGAAGACGAGGAGATTGCAACGAGAGAGTGAATGTGTTTCTCTGTTTTGCCTATTTTGAGAAATAATTTTGTTTTAAATTCTTTTTCTTCTTTTCTTAAAATTACAAAAAATAATATATAAAATAAATTATATTTTCTTTTCCTATTAAATCTGGTGGTGACAAGTGTCACCACCTTATTTTCATAAGAAAAATCTGTTTATTATTATTTTGTCATTTTTTGTTAAAGAAAAGTTAAAACAACAAAAATGTTAGTATTAGCATAATATACATGTGGTGCAATTTTCCCTTTGTCGGAACAACCGGATTATTTCGAAGTAAAAGCATTGCACCCGGTTCGCCAGCACGTGGAGGTATTTTTGACCAACCGAAGTTCAGATGGTTTTCTTATCATACTCCGTCCAGAATCAAGACCATCAGGCTATTTCTGAACTTTATCTATTTTAATTAATTTATTTTGTCGTAAATAATTTTGTTGCGATGTACTAAATAATTATTGGATCTGATAGTTTGTGTTTGATGATTTATCGATTAAACTATTAGCCGATTTTTCATCAAACAGAAAAAATCATCTCTAATAATTATTTAAATTTCCGATTGTATTGTATGGTATTTTTGTCTGTTTACTTATTCATTCAGCAATTATTCACCATTGTACACTGTGCACACAACGGAAATTAAAATCAATTCGACTTCATCCTGATTGGCTCATACGCCGATTTCTTAAAGGGTCTCATGGTTGGGGATGGGCATGGCCATCCTCACGAGATTGGTTAAAGCCCTTGTTGCTTTAATCAATCATAACCCGAAAATAACATTGGTCTACACCAATTACCATGCGCCAGGGTCTCATGGTTGGGGATAGGAGCACCTATCCTCACGAGGTTAATTAAGTCCATATACTTGATTAATCATAACCCGCTTCCATTTTCTCTCAGCACGCGCATCAGAATGCTTTCATAATTTAAAACCTCGATCCAACGTCGAGTTGCTTTTCAAAACAATTTCATAAATAATCCACTTCTCCCTCCTCCCAAACATATGGTAGTTAGTCCAGTATCGACCCTCGACCGTATGTTTGGTGTCTTAATTGAATTAATCAACGTGAACCATGCTTCACTTCACCTTTTCTTAACAAAAGCTTTGGGTAGAAAAAGATGATTCGGATGTTTCTGTCCACTCATCCAAGTAATTGGGGCGTTAGCCGTTGAACGCTTATGGTCCAATACTTGTCTCCCACATAAAAATAACTCAACTCATTCAAACTCCTTTCATCGCTCATACGCGATCATCAAACTCTTTTCAGATAAAGAGGGTGCAATAGTCGTTTCAAATACGAACGAGGACTTAAGCTTTTCAAACAAACAAAACAAGTCCTAGTTCAAAGCATTTGAAACGTCTAAACGCACGATTTTTCAGATAAAATCAATGCAACCAATTCAAACCTTTTTTAAGAGGAACTACAGAGTTTTGACTTTCCCATTGCACAAGGGAATATGTAGGCACACGGTTCAAAAACCGTGCCAAACTCAAAATATAATAATCAAATCTCATTTCTTCATAACTTAGAGATTAGCGAATATACACATACACGTAGAACTAAACGGGTCCCATCGAGTACGATGGATGTAAGGGGTGCTAATACCTTCCCCTTATATAACCGACTCCCGATCCCACTTTTTTGGTCACGAAGACCGCCTTATCCGCATGTTTGGGGTTTTATCTATATTTCCCCGTTCCTTTTGGAACGAATAAAATTAGGTGGCGATTTCACTAGTTTTCGAGAATTTAAAGGATTTTTGAAAATCGAGCCGCTTCAATGGTTCTCGAATTGAGGTATTAGTGATCATAAGAGCCTGAAATATCTCTTTGATTAGAAAGAGTTGAAATGATTGCGAGTCAAAGAGATCGCATTGGTAAGAGTAGCTTGGGGAGGACCAGCAGATGGAATTGTTACATGGGAACTGGAGAGTCAAATGAGGGACTCATATTCCGAACTGTTCGTCTAAGTGGTGTTTTCGAGGACGAAAACTCTTTTAGTGGGGGAGAGTTGTGACACCCCGATTTAATTCAGAAATTAAATAAATAGGAATTTAATTATTTAATTAATTAAGGACTCGAATTAATTATATTTTTGGAAATTATGGGATTAATTGAAGAAAAGAAGAGATGGAGGTGTGAGGTGTAATTAGGGGTGTGAGGAGTAAATTACACTACACTTACTAATTACCATTTGTTTTATTTTATTGGAATAAATAAAGGATTATTAGAAGGAATATAAAAAGGAAAAGAAAAGAAAATAGGTTTTTTTGGAAGAAAAGCTATTATACGTAAAGTTGGAGAAGAGAAGAGAGGAAGGAAAACCTAGAAGCGTCAGAATCTCGAAGAACCCACAAGGTAAGGGGTGATTTCGACTGATTAATGCTTATTATAGGTTTTGATGTTGATTCTATAGATCATAGCATGTTAGGAAATTGTGTTTGTGAAATTCTAGGGTTCCATGAATGTGTCCCTAAGAGTGTCAGAGGGTGTCAGATTGAGTCTGAATGTGTATGAAATATGATTAAAGTGTCAGTAGATGAAAATAGATGATGGAAATATGTTGTTTGATGAGATAGATGATGAAAAATGATGTGTTTTAGTGTTCCCATGATTGGAGTTCGTATGGGTATGTTTGTGTTTGAATGGAAATGGAGGAATGCTGTCAAAAGTGCAGAAAATTACATTTTTACACGTGGGAACCGGTTCCTGTCTGGGTAGGAACCGGGTTGCCCTTTGAAAATTTATAAAACTCTGAAAAATACACGTGGGAACCGGTTCCTGTATGTGACGGAACCGGTTCCCATACATTTTACAAAGAACGAGGTTTTGAACTTTTAGAACCGGTTCTGCATGTGAACCGGTTCCAACAAATTTTGTAAAATGTCAAATTTTGAAAATTCATAACTTTCAAACCGTAAGTCCGTTTTGAGCCGTTTTGGACGTTACTTTCTAAATTTAATGCTCTACTTTGTGAACTGAAAATATTTTCCAAAACCTGAAATTATTTTGAAAATGAGCCAAATTTCGAGATAGGTGACTTTTGACCGCGATGTTGATGCGTATGTAGAAGACCGTGTTGATGGATGTATTGATCTTGAGGAATGTAAAGCGTGTTACGTGTTGTTATTGTATGCATGATGGTTGGAATATCACGTTTGGGGTTGATTCGTTTATGATGATTGATGTATTCATGATTGTATTGATATCATGTGTTTGTTGGTGTTGTATATGCCTGATGGCTGTTGATCTTAGTTGTCGTTGTTGTGATATATATTGGTGATAGGCTTACCAATTAAAGGGTAAGTGTTTGGCATATTTATGCTTTGTGATGAATTGTTTCATGATAGGTGATTATATCATGTGGTGGTTGATGAGAGTTTATGATGTCCGATGTGGTCATAACTTTGTGTTGATGTATGCATGATTGGTTGATATATCATGTGGATTGGTTTGCATGTTATCTTTGTGTTGATGTATGCATGATTAGTTGATATATCATGTTGATTGTTGAGGTTCGATTATGTTCAATGAATGTATACATAGGCGATTGATGTTGCATGCTAATGATGTGCGTGCATATGCATTGTTTGGTGAAGTTAATTCCCATTGTGCGGAATTTGACTTGGATTGCCGATAACCGATACCCGAGTGAGGATGGGTGGTTAGGCTGGATTCTTGACTCAGTGGTGTCTGTGAATCGATGGTACCGTATCCGGTTGATGAATGGATCGGTGTTGGGTGACTTAGTCACAGTCGGTACCGCATGCATTGAGTCGCATTATATTTGTATGGAATAGTAACATGTTAGGATGTCTTCCGTGTTGCTATTCTACGATTGATGATTGTTGTGCATGATGATTATATGGTTGTACTTGTGTAATGAATGCGGGTTGTGTTGAAATGGGTGGATTAATATGCTTGAAATATATTGTTAATTGAGAAGCTTATAATATGCTTTAATTATGAGAAGTCTCACCCTTACTTTACCATTTCAGATTAAAGTTAGCAGCTGAAGAGTCGGTGAGGATGGCTCTAGAGCTCATCGTTTAGTCCGCGTGTCAGTGTCATGCTCTGATTAGATTGTAACACTGGGGAACGTTAGATGAAGAATTAGACTTAGTCTATTATTCATTTAAAACTTAGTGGGAATAATGTTGATTGAAATTATTCCGGTCTTGCTGATGATATTTTCCGCTGTGTAAGACATGATCTTAAATTGATTGAAAATTTATTTGGATGTTGATCCTCAGTGTAGCATGGCTACTGTTTGAATGAAGGTTTATTCTATTTGTTAATTGTGACATCCCTAATTATATCATGTTAACTCTGATTAAGGATGATTTAGATATTAATTTAATTAATATATTCGGGGTATTTAGATGGGGTGTTACATGCCACATAAGCATTAACATGATAATAGAATGACAAAAAAAATTAGAGTTAGAATTGTGTCAAAAGTTGCCATCATGACATCCTTGAATTTAGATTAAGTTGATAGATAAATTGATACAATTCATGAGTTATTAATGAGAAAATAATATTTCTTACTTACAATAAAAATCTACAGGATATTATTATCAGGCCCGACCTTCAGCCGATGCAACAATTGTTGTATCACTGAGCCCCAAGTTTTTGGGCTTCACTTTTTATTTAAGGGTTAAATATGTTTTTAGTCCTTATAAATATGTTTTAGTCCTTATTTAAGGGTTGAATAATGATCCTCGCAAACTTTTTTTCTTGTAGTTTTAGTCCTTGTTATTTTTTAAAATTTTTAAAACGATTTTATTATCCTTAAATTTTTAAGTTTTTGAATAAATTTTTTTTATATGTGTTCAGAATACTATACAATATTTATTTATTAAATTTTAGAATTTTTAAACGAGAAGAATTAAATATAAATTTTTTAAATTTCAAAAGATATTGATAAAAACAAAGAAAATCTCGATATAAAAATCAAGTTGAGTTCTTTTTTTCCGAGGAACTTTTTATAACGTTCTACACACGTCTATAAAATCATCATTCAAAAATATACGTCGGTTTAACATGAGAGACTAAAACAACGTGCATAATAATTTTGCGAGGATCATAATTCAAAAGAAAATTTTAGAGGGACCAAAATTGCAGGGTCGCATATTTATAGGGACTAAAAAAATATTTAACCCTTTATTTAATTACTTAAACATTACATTTTACACCCGCATTAGAAATAGGTGTAAAATCACAATGTTCTGTAAATCTATTTTACACTTATGTCTTAAAAATAGGTGTAAAATCATATCTTGTTTGCAAACCTTTTTTACTGGTTTATTCAAAATTTCTATATAAATTCATATTATTTTAGACCTATTTTTTAAACTAAAACAGAGCCTCCAATTTGGGTCGGTCTTGATTATTATGTTTAAAAAATAACATAAATATAATTTTTATAATTCTCGTACACAAATATCAGTTATTAAAATATAACATAATTAAGTATGTAACTCTTAACTACTTAAATATTAGTTTTTAATATAAAAATTAAATATATTTATAACTTATTTTTGGACTTTGAAACTGAAAAATAAAAGAATAACGTTTAAAAATTTGTTGAAAAAGTAGAGAAAATCCCTACCATTTTTAAGACATACATACAAACAATAACTATTTGTAGAATAATACTTAATAAAAATTGTTACTCGTTAATTATTTTATTAGATTTATTCATTAATATAATTTATAAGTTAATGGTTATAGTTTATTTTAAAGAAAAAGAATCATATAGTTAAGAAAAATGTTAAGTAATATATATAAAAAAGTAGTTCAAAGTTAAAATGATAGATTATTTTTAAGAAAATACATATAAAATTTATCAAATAAACCAATATTTTGGTTTAACAATAGTTCAAAATATCAATTTTAATAATAAATTATTTAAATATACTCATAAAATAAATATTATACAATAGATTTTTATTATATAAATTTAGTCAACAACAATCTTTTATTATTATTATTATTATTATTATTATTATTATTATTATTATTATTATTATTATTATTATTATTATTATTATTATTATTATTATTATTATTATTATTATTATTATTATTATTATTATTATTATTATTATTATTATATCATAAATATTCTATCTAGGACAACCTATAAAAAATTTGTATTAAATTATCAAATAACAATTTCTAAAATTCAAATTAGGATCCATTTATAGTTGCTCTCGTCTTCCTTTTTCATTCTTCCATTTTTTTTCTATGATATAAATAACACAATCCTCAAATGCTTAACATGATCTCCTTCATGCTTGGAATAAATCAGAATATCATCGATAAACACAACTACAAATTGATCCAGATACTCATGAAAAGTCCTATTCGTATATTCCATAAACACACTAGGAGCATTAGTCACACCAAACGACATTACAGAATACTCATAGTGACCATACCTTATCCTTAAAGCAGTCTTCTGAATATCCTCAGCTTTCACACGAATCTGATGATAACCAGACCTCAAATAAATCTTATTGAAAACACAAGCACCAACCAAATGATCCATCAAATCATTAATCCTCGGAAGTGGATACTTTTTCTTAATCGTCACCTTGTTCAGTTGTCTATAATCAACACACAACCTCATAGAACCTTCCTTCTTCTTAACCAACAAAACAGTTGCACCCCACAGAGATA
This sequence comes from Vicia sativa, assembly GCA_021764765.1. NCBI lineage: Eukaryota > Viridiplantae > Streptophyta > Magnoliopsida > Fabales > Fabaceae > Vicia > Vicia sativa. The sequence goes on along the minus strand of CM038796.1, from coordinate 2,583,290 downwards.
CATTCAGTCGAATAAACCTCTTCTCAAGCAAATCCTCAAGTTGATTCTTCAACTCCTTCAACTTAGAAGCAGACATCCGATACAGATCCATCGAAACAGGACTAGTTCCAGGAACTAAATCAATCGAAAACTCAACCTCACGCTCCGGCGGTAAATCAATTACATCTTCAGGTAATACCTCAGGAAAATCACAAACAACAGGAAATTTGTAACGCCCCAAATTTAATTAATTAGTTAATTAAATTATTGAAGAATTTAATTATTAGATTAATATGTTGGTTGAGCGGTTAAGTTGATAGTTGAGTAATAGTCGGTTTAATCGGAGGAATAATATTAAGAATAATATTAGTAATGGACTATTTTATTTAATTGTATTGGGTTGACTTGTTGTGTGGTTGTATGAAGCACTTGGGAGGTGTAAGAGATAGACCCATTAAGGAATAATAGTAATTATATTATTATTATTATTGGATTAAAAAGAAATAAAAGAATTAGGTTTCAGGAGAGAATGAGGTTTTTGGTTTTGGAAAACAGATCGTGAAAAGGGAAATTGCACACCAAAGAGGAACAAGGATTTTGACAGAGAAAAGTGGATCGATCGAGGAATTCGTAGAGAAACCTTCAATCCAGGGTAAGGATGAGGTTCTTGGTCTATAATTGGGGATATGATGGGCGATAGGTAGTTTGGGATGCATGATTCGCTAGGTTGTGTCATGTCGATGTGATTAACCGTAGAAAATCCCAAATTGAAATTATTGATCATTGTTATTCTGTGTATATTATTGTTGTTGATTGAAAATATTGTGCAATTCTGTTGTTATACGTTGTGTTGTTGTCGCTGGTTGAAAATCGTATCAATTGAATCATAAAATGTTGGAAAATCTGGTTTTTGGGTGAAATACGCAGCATGAGTCGACCCATATAATTATGAATCGATACAAGCTGCTATGAGTTTAAAAACTAGGGGCAAGAAAATAGCTTGCATTGATACATAAGGCCTTGTATCAACTCATGAAGCCAATTTTGAAGGCTTGTATCGACTCGTACAAGTTTTGCATCGATACAAGTTAGTTTTGTATCGATACATAGATGTACGCATCGACTCATACTGATTGAAAATCAGAAAAAAGAAAATGAAATAACGCATGAGTCGACTCATACGATGCTTGTGTCGATACAAGCTGTGTATGCATCGATACATAGGCTTTTGCATCGATCCATACTAGACATAAATAGAGAAATAATTCTGAAAAACTGTTTTGGTCGTATTCTCACGACCGTAACTCTGATTTTGATGCCGTTTGAACTGTTGGAAAGCTGGAATTATGATTTAGCCTATAATAGTACTTTTAAATACAGTAGGTGAGATTGTGATGACTTGATAGTTTTCGTATGTGAAATTTGTTGTTATCGTTATTGTTGAACGTCGTTGTAGAGGCTTTGATAGCTAAAGTTGATGGTTGAATTGTTGTTGATTACGTGGTAGGCCTATGGCTAGTGTTGATAAATTTGTTGAGCCGTAAATGAAAAATTGATTACGTTGGCCATAAGGGGCGAAATGAATATGTCGTAAGCTGGTTTACGTTGTGGTTTTACGTTGTTGTTGTATGCCATTTCTGATCATCGCATACATACATTTGCATATTATGTTGAGCCGTGAGGGGCAAAACCACGTTGAGTCGTTAGGGGCAGGATGATTACGTTGAAGGCTTACGCCTTGATGCCTCGGAATTACTGGCAATTTTTTACGTTGGGAGTTTTACTCCGATGGATCCACATGCATTTGCATTCGTTGAGTTGCATATCATAATATATAATGATGTTGTCTCGTATTGAATCATGTTGTTATTGCCGTTGAATTTCGTTGCTGTTTGATAAATGTCGTCGCATATAAATTGTTGATGAATTTAGTTCTATTTCACCATCATCATCATGTGCCGTTCGACACTCCTTCTCATCCAACATGTGTGTCGTTCGGTACACCTTTCCTGCAATTTATCCAATTCCAGTTCTCTTCGGCATATCGTTTTCAATCGCAAATTCTTCACAACAAAACAACATATTTTTATCTTTGCACAGTGAAGCAACTCGTTTTTTAAATATCATTTAAATGAATTTTCAAAACAATGAGTGAAATCGCCACCTAATTTTATTTGTTCTAAAAGAAGAACGGGAAAATATAGATAAAACCCACGAATAAAGGATAAGACGGTCTACGAAATTAAGAGATATAGGTTCGGGAGTTGGTTATGCAAGGGGAAGGTATTAGCACCCCTCACATCCATCGTACTCGATGGTACCCATTTAGTTCAAAGTGTGGTTGTGTGAACAGCAACGAAGAGACCTTTTTTAGTCTGTTTCTTTATAATTTTTTGCCACTGTTTTTTTGTTTTCTTGTAGCCTCTCTTTCCGTTTTCTTTTTCAATTGGCCTCCCTCTTTCCAATCATAACACACATATATATATTATAAAAATTAGGTCTAACAATTTTTAATAATGACTAAAATGCCCTTTATGATTAAATGGGCCACAGAATTGGATTGGGTGAAAATTAACAAGCCCAATAGTATTTTTGTTTTGATTTTTTTGAGATAAAAAATGGACATTTAAATTTGTTAAAACTGATATGAATTCGGACAAAAATTTACCCGATAAATAAAATGAGTACATTAAAATAAACTACGAGTATCAAAGATTGAAGAAAAATTATCAAAATAATAAAAATCGAAATAAAATAATAATACCAAATACCCGGTTATAAAATACTCACAGTTAAAAACGAGTTTTCAAACTGTATCGAAAAATCAGGGAGATCACAATTTTATGATTTACGCGATACGTAAATTAATAAAACAGCGAGTAAAAGATGAAAACTTGAAATATTTTCTCCGTTAATTTTCGCACAGTATCGAAACATTTTTAACAGTCTGTCTACAAAACCGAAATATTGATATCATCGACATATAAATAATTTGAAACAATGCAATAAACAGGCAGAGAGGTAAAAATGCATGAAGTAAGATAACATGTAACTTATAATTAAAAATGATGCAAATATCGATTTAAACTGACTTTTGGTCAATTTAAATATGACGTAATGATGTGAATGCGATGAGTGAATGACTGTTTTTTTTTTATAAACAAAATGCGAGCAGAAAAATAGCAGGGTAAAATTTGGGGTGCAACACACAGACAGAATTATCATTCGGTTCAGTCAATAATCAATCCATGGTTAATATAGCAACAACAATCAACACTGCAACAAATTTATTTTCATCGAATCAACACTAAACAAGCAAAACAACAATCGATTCCATGGCAAATTCATACACCCAACTCACATACGGTCTATCATATACCCGGTTATAGAGATTGAACCCCACCCTTACCTTGGATTGATGGTCTCTCTATAATTTTCCAGTCGAATTCTGATTTGGCTTTCCGGTCTGCAATTCCTCTCCCGACGGATGATCCTCCAAACCCTTACTCCTCTTTTCTTTCTCCCACGTACGAACACCAACAACTTTTCAAAATAGCCTTATACTTCTCCTTTTATATCTTTATTTTCCAAACCTAATAAAATAATATATTTCTCCGTATTATCTTATTGGGCCAACTAATTAAACCTCCAAATTGTTATTTATAACACACCAACTAAATCCAATTTAATTAAATAATGATCCAATATAATAACATTATTTATAATATTAATTCTCTGATTAAACGATTAAGTACTCGACTATCCACTGAACAACTCAAACAACATATTAATCCAATTACGCCTTCAGAATAATACCGATAATTCCCAACTTCGACTAATTCCAACAAATAAAATTTTAACTAATTTAATTAAATAATTAATTAAATTTGGGGTGTTACACTCCTCATGTCCCGACCTCGGTGGATGTCCTTCACCATCCGGTGTCATGAAAGGGTGCGACACTCTAAAGAACCATGTCACGTACCCCTCCACACTGTGCCACATCTGGGATGCCTGCATCATTTGATACTCCTGTGGCACGAGATGATTCTCCCAATCCTAAAATACGTCATCTAGAGTCCTACATGTCATGGTGTCGGGAGCATCCTAGAAAAGAGATTGAGGTATCATCTACGCAAAGCCAAACTGGTGCATACACCGCTTGGGTAGATACCTGACCATCATGTTAGACCCACAAGCTAGCCACCCAAAGTATAACAAGATGATATTGAAGGGGACAACCTCCCTATAGTCCGCAAACGGGGTCTAGTTGATGTCGTTATGGTTGTTGCGATCAAGGAACAATCGGTAAGGAACCATATTATTGTTGCCCCTATTGAGAATAAACCTGGCAGCCCTTGGCATGAAGTCCTCACAGTCGAGATCCACGGTGTAACCATGGATGCGGTGAAAGTATGATATAATCCAGCTCTACATTAACAAAAATATATTATGTGTGAGTAGAAATAAATTAAAACTAATTAAAATTTATCGTTAAAATAAAAACGTACCGTGAGGAGTGTGCACAAGCCGGTGAGCACCCTCTCCCTTCATCTGCAAGCTTCATTTAACTTCTGGTAGAGGTAGGTAAGAACAGCGGCGCCCTAGTTCCAGTCACAAACCGTAGACAAGTCCGTAAAATATCTCAGGTAGGCCATGTTGGTGTAGTGGCCACTCGTGTCCACAAAGACGGACGTGCCTACGAGGTACATCAGAAAACACCTGATGGCACAGCCACAGTGAAACTGAACAAAAATATCCGCCTCCACAGGCTCCCCAATTGCCTGTGCAGTTCTTTTTGCAAGAGCTTCTTGAAGGAGTTGATTCTCATATAACTCCTTTAGGTAGGAGAACTTCACGCACGCCCCGTTTGTGGAGTCGCAGTCTTCAGCAGTCTGGCACGGATCAGCTCCCAAATACTCAACCATTAACTCAACCGCCTCAATTCTGGTTATCTTGGCATGGTTGAGTAACCTACCTATGATAGGTAGTTGGAGCAAGCAGGAAACATCGTCAAGGGTGATCGTCAATTCCCCAAGTGGAAAGTGGAAAAATGATGTCTCCTTATGCCATCTCTCAGCAAAAGCACCTTACATGCCGGTGCTAATGATACTGTAACCAGTATTGAATAATTTGGTAAGACCGGATGCGATGATAGCATTGTGGAACCACTGAGTCTTAGGAACATGTAGATCAAAGATTTTGCGGGAGTGATTGACATGTTTCAAGGGCTTCCTTTCCTAAAACATAAGAATCAAACAAAAATAAATAAAAAGAACGGGCAGTATACGAAATTAAACAAAAAATAAATAAATAATATGGACGGGCAGTATACAAAAATAAATAAAAAAGAACGAGCAATAAACGAAAATAAATAATACGAAATGTAACGATAAAAATTATAATACCTTTCCACCCAGACATAACAAGCAGTATGGTCCTGATAATAAATCAGGAGGGATCTGTCATATGGCCCTCCTGGATAGCCATCATCATCCGCCTCTGCAGGTTCCTCAACATCATCGTCGGGGACCTCTACATTTTCGGTGTCCTGGGCATCCTGGGTCTCCTTCGCCGACACCTCTACCTCTGGTACCTCCTCCTCATGTGCACAAGAGGTAGACGCCTCATGGAGACTCCTCCTCCGTGACGGTACAGAAGGTGATGCTATATCAAGTTGTGCCCTTTATGCCCGTTGTTCTCTCATCCTTATCTCTCGCTCTCGACGAGCCGACGTTGTTTGGCTTTGCCTGCCATGTCTCAAATGCATCATCTGGTTGCCATTCTCTGCCATTTTCCTGAAATAAACCATTACAATTGTTAGCATACTAATTTAAAAACAAATTAGGAAAAATTTCGCAAGTTAACTTGGGAAATCACCCATCCTGGGTAAATTCGCAAGTTCACTTGTGAAGTCTCTACTGGTTCACCTTGCAAGTTAACTTGTGAAACCCCCTTCGTCCAAAATTCTTCAAAACCAGAAACTCATACCCAAAACTCCCAAAATCCTATTTTTCCTACTACATTTACCTATTATTACATCATATACTATTAAATTTCTATAACCTAACCTAATAATCTAATAAAAATTCAGAAATTTGAATAGAAATAAGTTAAGAAATATTAACACAAAATGGAGGTTGTAGTTGATTTTGAAGGAGTTGGAATGAGTTGAAACGATGAGTTGAACTTGGATTGAGTGACTTTGAAGTGGTAGAAGTTGCAAAGGTTTGGAGTAGAGAGGTTGAATTGGGGTATTTTGAAATGAATGGTATTGGGGGTGCATTTGTGTGTTTTCTAAAACAACATGTAGACTTCGTAAGTTAACTTACGAATTCCTAGAATCAGGTGAATTCGTAAGTGAACTTGCGAATTCACCTTATTTTTTTAAAATAAGGTGACTTCGTAAGTGAACTTACGAATTCACCTTATTTTTTTGAAAATCTTGGATTATATCGTAAGCGCACTTACGAATTCACCTTATTTTAAAAACTCATAAGTGAATTTACGAAACTTGAGGTATTTTTAATTTTTCACCAGGAGTGGGGAAGAAATCACTAGGTGGGTGAAAAAATTATTTTATTATTATAGTCAAAGAAACAAGTTAATTATAAGAAAGCAGTATTATAGTCAAAGAAACAAGTTAATTATAAGAACGCAGGTGACAATGTCTAGAAGGTGAACGAGATATTTATTAATTTTACACAGCGATGTCGCCGCTTAACTCAATAACCTATAGTAGGGGTGGATGAACAGGAAATCGACCACCCATTGAAAACCAAAAAATAATGGAAACAGTGATTCTGATCAACGGGCCAATGGAAGAAAAAGGCGGGTTTACATGGTTTGACATGGGCAGGCCGGTTAGAAATTGTTGGACCACGGGTACCCAGACCCGCCCGTTTAATTAATAGAGAACGACACTGTTTAGGTTAGGGGTGGGGGTAATACACTGAGCAGCCTCACATTCTCACTCCTTCACTTCATGTCTCTCTCTCTCTCTCTCTCTCTCATTTGATGAAACCCTAGCCACCACCATATCCTCCACCCCTCCAAGCCGTTTATCATCAACGCCACCGTTTCAGCATCCACCGCCATTGTTCCTCACCACTAGGGCAGTTCATGGTACAGTTTTGTTAAAAAACTGAACCAAACCGAACAATTATATAAGATTATCCGAATCATATCAAACCATTTAATTTTTTGTAGAACCAAACTGAACAAAAAGTTTTGGTTTGGTACAACAGTTCGGGATTCCGAACTGTACAAAACCATTATAAGACAATTTGTTTCAAAACCAAACCATTTGTTAAATAACAAAAAAAAATCAATATTTTTTTATTTTTGAAAAATAATGACTTTTTTATTTTTGATAATTTTTTTTCAAAAAAACTGAACTTTTTTTTTTTTGGAAAAAATTGACATTTTTTTTCAAAAAACGATTTTTTTATTTTGAAAAAATTGATTTCCTTTTCTGATTTTTTTTTATGCTCAGAGGAACTGGCTTTTTTATTTTATAAAAATCATTTTTTTTAATTTTCAGGAAAAGTTAACTATTTTTTCAATTTTTTTATTTTCGAAGAAAATTGATTTTTTTTTATTTTCAGAAAAAAATGACTTTTTTTTTTCAAAATTTTTATTTTCAGAAAACCGACTTTTTATTTTCAGAAAAGTGACTTTTTTATTTTTGAAAAAGTCAAATTTTTTAATTTTCAGAAAACTTGAGTTATTTTTTTCAAAAAAATCGATTTATTTTATTTTTGAAAAAAATTGATTTTTTATTTATTTTCGAAAAAAATTGATTTTTTTTTATAAAAAAATTGACTATTTTTTTATTTTCCGGCAAAAACAAATTTTATTATTTTCAATTTTATTTGTTTTTTTTGAAAAAAATCAACAATTGTTTATTTTCTAAAATAAAATTCAATTTAGATGCTAAAGTATTAACGGTTCGGTTTGGAACTAATTTGAAATTGGTTAATTATTTAACAGTTCGGTTCTAGAACCATTACAAAAATATAAGTTCAGTTCACTAACCATTAATAATGGTTCAGTTATTTTAACTTCAATTCGGTTTGGTTCAACGGTTCAGTTTGGTTCTATGGTATTTTTGAACAGCCCTACTCACCACCATAACTCATCTCCATTCATTCATTGCTCTCTCTCTGTCTCTCTCTCACTCTGATGAATCAAACCTCCAATCCACCGACTATCTCTTCATGAAACAAACATCTCGGTCTCCCGTTCTCATTCATTGCTCACGTTTGTAAGGTTGAATCTTTTGATTCAGTGAGATATATTATTTCTAAGGTTTGTGGTTGATTTGTTTTCTGAAATTTTTGTCTTGTGATTTATTTGGATGCATGTTTTCAGATCCGTGAGCTGAAGGTATAAAGGTTTGTTGATATAATATTTTCTAACTTATTTTGTGACCGTTCTTAATTTTTGTTATGGTTGCTGTTAGTTTTTTTTTTACATTGTTGTTATGATTTATTATGTAGGGTCCTTGTGTTTTTAAGAAGTAACTAAAACAAAGTTGTTTTTTAGTTCAGGTAAACTAATAGCATTAATAAATGAAGTTCTTGACCAAACTAAAATCGAAGATGGATAATTAGAGTTAGAAGCGGTTTCATTCGACCTTCTTCCATAATCAATGCTAAACCTATTGTAAAGGACAATACAAGTTACATTTTTCAATGATCTAAGTTAATTTTTGTGTCAATTCTTCTTTTGTAGCTCGCAATGTTTGCTTATGATAAAGTTCCAAATATTTTTATGGGAGATCCTTGGAAATTAAGAAAAATACACTACAACAAAAATATTTTTTGGCAGCGCCTCTACGAAAGCGCTTTTAAGAGAAAGCGCTTTCATAGGCCTTAAAAAAATTCCGCTTAAAAAAAGCACTTTCATAGGGTTCACTAAGAAAGCGCTTTTCAAAAATGCTAAAGGCATTAGAAATATCTAACCTAAGAAAGCGCTTTTGAAAAGCGCTCTTATAGGTGGCCTTAAGAAAGCGCTTTTAAAAGCGCTGCTATAGGCCTATGATACGAAAGCACTTTTGAAGGAAAAAACGCTCTTATATCTGGGCTTTAGAAAGCACTTTCATAGATTATTTTATAATTAAAATTAATAACCCTAAATACGATTTCTTTCCCTCATTCTCGTTCCTGCATTATGTTCATCTTCTTCTCCAGTGTGCAACCTCCGTTCCTGGCATTCTCAACCTCCGTTCTTCCGCACTCGCCGCCGTTCACCGTCTTCAGCCTTCAGTGTTCTTCGTCTGTTATCATCGTTTTCCTTGGTAAGTTTCAGTCTTCTCTCTGTATGCATGTCTGCCATGGCTAGGTGTTTCTGTTTTTGTTATTTTCCTTCAATTCTATGCTTCGATTCTATGCATGTCTGCCATGGCTAGGTGTAAATGGAGCTTCTGTTTGTGACAGTTTTGTGTAAATGGAGATTCTGTTTATTTAACTTTGTTGTGATGGGGTCACTGGTCTGATTAGTTCAAAAGGTGATAGAAGAATCCACATCTGTCTTCTTCATTCATAATGAAAGTGATTTTTGTCACTTGGCTAAGTTGCTGCTGCTGATCCATTTTTTGTCTCTGATCTCTGTGCTATAGTGTTTGTGTTAGTCATTTGTAAAGTTTGCTTCTTCCACTTTGAGTCATAGTAAATTGCACTTTTCCAAATTTCAACCATCAAATAAATAGTACTAATAAAGTTTGTGATTTTATTAGTTCAATCATTTGTATGTACTCAAATTATTCCCTTTGTTTAAGTGTTTGTGTCAGTCTCATGTTCAGTGTCTGTGTAAGTAGATGATTCTAGCAACTAAGAAGAGTACTACTGATACAATGTAAGATGTTTGACAATTACAAAATGTAAAATTTAAGAAAAGTACACTCATACAATGTAAATGTTATATATAATGTAAGAAAAGTACACTCATATTATGACATTGTTTTGTGTTTACCGTTGATATTACACATGTCTGAAACGATATTATCATGCTCTAGTTCATGTGCATAGTTGCTGCCCGAAATTTTGTTTGAAGGTTCGAAGCCTATTTAGAACTTCATTTTTCATGTTATAATACTATTTCTCGCCTTTTGTTTCATTTGTGATTGAAAAACCATGTTAACCGTTGTGTTTATTATATTTTGAATATGTTATGAACAATAATACTATGTTGACTTTTGCTTAAGAAAAAGGTCACCCATTCATGCCGTTTAGTTAAATGTTCATGTACATTCATCCTTTTTTTTTTATAGAACTTTAATGCGCGTTACTAAGTTTGTTCATGGCTGCCCGAATTTTGTTACGTTTGATTTATAGCTTGCATTGAATTTGGTTTATCATGTTAGTTTCACTTACATTCATTCATGCCATTTAGTTAAATGTTCATGTACATTCATCCTATTTTTTATAATAGAAGTTTTCTTTTCTTTGAATTAGCAACGTTTCCCGGCCTAGTTCGATGTACGACGCTCATTCTCCGCGTTTCTTTGAGTTCGACAAATCCGAGGTAAATTTCTTCCTCAAATTACTGGTATTGTGATGAATTTATGTTAAATTGCCTTTCGTATGTTTCATTTTCTTGATACGGATCCATTCCGTGTATACTTTGCGTTTTGAAAGAAATGCAATATACTATTTTGTTGGTGTAAGCACTAAAGGCCAATACCTTTTGGTACTTGTATCGAATTATTTATTAATAAGAAAAGGCTTTTCTTTATTATGTTTGCTTTTTTGAAAATAATAAAGTCCCTAGAATAGTTAGTCTGTTTAATGCAATGTTAAGTGTGACTTAATCATGAGATCCATTAAACACAAGGACACTATTCTTAAAGTATCCATAATCGAGCTTTATTGTGAAGTGGGATAACATTAAAGAATTGAGATTATTATGAAGATAGACTGATGATCACATCTCATGGATCATGGATAAGGAGTTATCAAGTCTTGACATAGGTATAAATATTAGGAGTAATATTTATCTTGGATTGACTCCGCTATGAGAATGCTACATAGAATGTTATGAAAAGTGTCATAAGTTATTCTCATGGTGATAAGTGGTGCATCTTGTGATACGGTGAACTGACTTTGTAGGATTTTTGTATCCAAATGTGCGGATAGCAAGAGTCGCCACCGACTTTTATTTTATCCAATTAAGGGAAGGTAAAAGTAATGAAAAAGACCTTCGTTAGATTACGAGTTCGGAGAATGGTTATGAAAAGGGAAGGTATTAGCACCCTTTCCATCCGTAGTTATCTACGGCTCTTAGTTGCTCTAGATCACTTTTTAAAATTGCTTTGTGTGTTTGACAAAGATGTTTTGAAAAAGGCATTTCGCTTTGACTTTGTAATGACTCATGTAGGAGTGTATACAAAGTGTTCGGAAATGTTTTTGTTTTGAAAAGAATTTGAACTTTGAAAAAGGTGTGTGGTGTGAAAAGCATTTGGTAGAACGAGCAACTAAAAGACTTATTTACCCACTCAGAATTGGTCATTTTTGTACTTCTACATTCCTTTAGAATAGCGCTAGCCATACCATTAGTTAGTAGGTAGCTCCATTCGTTGGATGTAAGTGGGACATTCGAAGGGACATCGGATGGTCATTGAAGGCAACTTGTAGGAAGTATCCTAGCACATATCGAAGGGACTATCATCATTTTTCGTAGGCGACAATCGAGGGTCAAGATCATGTATTCGGAGGCGACATCGTGGGTCTTATGATCTTTGTATCGAAGGGACTATGATGATTTGTTTGGAAGGCAACGGTGCTAGAATACCTCTACGTTCGAGGGACATGACCATTTTGAATCGAAAGGCATCGAGGGAGAATTACCCTAAGGGGTGCGTGTGTGAAAGAAGTGTGTTGAATTTCAAATATTTTATCTTGAAGATTAGTGTGAGCTATGTCCAATTATTATCTTGCCATACACGCCTAGTTACTAACAGTTTATAGGGTGCGGAAATTAAAATGCGGAATGTAAAGATGCGGAAAGGTAAATCCTACGCTATTACATGGCTTTGGGGCAGATACATAATTTAAAATGCGGAAAGTAAAATCCTAATTAAAGCTATTACAACCCATGAGCAAGTACATTATTGGAAAAATAAAACGATAAAAGAAAAACGTCCGAATCGGTGCAACCTGTGAAAGAATAAGAAAATCGGGAAATATGATAAAATCGAAATAAGAGAAGATGTTAGAAAAAATGCAAATTTTAATATGAGAAAATTAATATATGCTGGAAATAAGATAAATGAGCTAAAATAATTTTTTGGGATTTTTTGGAAAAGATTTAATAATTAAAATGCAATTTATAATGATCTAAATGCTAAAATAAAAATAAAATAAATATGCATGCAAAAATTATATTTTTTAATTTATTAAATTAAATAAAGGTTTTTATGAAAATAATGTAAAAAGAAAAAATGTTTTTGGTGATTTTTTAATGCAGAGTAAAATATAGAAAAGAAATTAAAATTGAATGAAAATATTGAAATAATTAGAAAATAGGAAAATAGAGTTTTGTAAAAGTGAAAAAAGGGATTGTCTGAACCAGGAATCGAACTGGGGACATCCCTTTCAAACCTTAAGATCCACATGCTTGACCAACTGAGCTGGAGCGTTCTACTGTTTGGAAACGGAATGAGTGGGCTAAGACACGCGTCGCCCATCTGCTTCCTCCCGCTCGCGCCATCCAGTCATCTTCAACCTTTTGAAGTTTTGAAAGATAGCGTCGGCTTTGGTTTGACGCTACAGACCCTGGCAAAATCAAAAATGCAGTATACATAATATAAATGAAATCTAAGGCCATGGTTTGATTCCTTGGAGCATTCCGAACACACTGGTATGGGTCCTATTGTCCAATTTTTCCATTTAAGCAAAGCCCTAAATCGAGCTCAGAAACCCTAGCTATGGTATATCACGATTCAGGCCATGGAAACACGATTGGCTTACCCAGATCGCTTGCAAACTTGATTCTAAACATGAACAAACAATCAAAACAGATTAATAATGCATGAATGATGAAAATCGATTTTGAAAGAAACTTGACAAACCGAAATCGTGTTTGATGAATTCTTGATGGTTTTGAATGATATAAGAGTCTGGATCGACTCTAAACAACCCAAGGAATGCAATGGAATCCTCAAAATCGGCTGTGGATGGCTGGAACTAGAATTGCAAGTTGCTTCAAGAACACGAAATTTTGATTTTAGGTTAGGGTTTCTGGAGCAATTTTTTCCTCTTTTCTTGATAGGTATGCATCATATATTTATACTGGATGGATTTGGAATGGTTTTGGAAAGAATTGATCAACATTCAATGGAAATCAAATTTTGATATTCTCATGAAATCAAATTTTCAAATTTTGTCCAATTTCAATCCAATCTTGCCAAATTTGATCTAATTTCGAAATTGCTGGCATTTATGGGTTGATTGGATCACAAGAAAGCAATAAAAATCAATCTTCCAATTAATTTTGATTTTATAATTCATTTTAAGATTTAATTTGCATTTAAATAAATAAATTACAAATTAAATAGAAAAATAAATCAAAAATTCGTGGCATTGGGCTTGGATATTCCTAATTGTATGAGAAACAAGTTAGGATGAAGAAAAAATAGGCCCATTTGCAAAGATTTGATTTTTGAAGTATCTCTTTTGTGCATTCTTCCAAAATTGCCCAACTTGTGAATAGTGTAACTTGCTCAATTTTCCACATTTTTGAGTGTTCTTGGACTTTTTGGAAAGCTCTAAGAGTCCTCTAAACAATGTCTTTGGTCTCATCTCAATTGGAGTTACCATGCTCAATATATCTTCAAATCAAAAAGTTGACTTTTGTTGACTTTGAAAATGACTTAATGTTTTGAGCTATACCTCTCAAATGAAGCATTTTTGGACATTCTTGTGAGACATGAAGTTGTAGAGAATTGAATTTCCTTCAAAACAAGAGGTGGTGGAAAATTTGAGAAAGTATGAGAAAGTTATGATCGGTCAAAGTTCGATTGACTTTTCATCTAGAAACCCTAATTTAGAAAGTTTGACTTTTGAGCAAATCTTGAGTTTTCTTGATGAATCATGATCAACCCTTGATCAAATGATGAATGTAACTTCAAAATGAGGATGTTGACCAAAATCGAAGTTTTGAGTATGTTGACCACAATTGACTTTTTGTCCAATACACGATTTTCAACCATCTGAGCAATTGTCTGAGGAAACTTGACTTGTGAGGCCTGAAACTTGACATGGAGAATCTTTGAAGCATATGAGGAGGCATGGAGGCCTTTGGATATGTTGGAAATCCACCTTGACTTGAGAGATACCAAACCCTAGTTTGGGTTGATTGTCTAGGAGAGAGTTTGTCGATCAACTCTTGAGGAATCCTTGAGCATAGATGTATGAAATCTTTTGAGTAGATGGAGGGCAAATTTTGGGGTATGACTGCCCCTGTTCAATCTTCTTGTCTGGAGGGTTAGATTGACATGCTTGTCTTCGCGACCGGAGGTAGAAGATGATTGAACACCGAGTACACGAAAATTTGCACTGGATGATGATGCGGAATGGGCTTCAGATGCCATTCGGTGAAGTTGGAGGCTTTTTGGGGAGCGAGTCGTACGCTAGACTCTAGGTTGTTAATAGGAGAGCTGACGGAGATGGGCTTAAGATGCCATCTGGAAAGGTCGATGCTGGGGAGTGAGTCGTATGTTAGACTCTGTAGATGTTCCTGGAACGGAGAGGAGATGGGCTTAAGATGCCATCCGGAGGGAGTCGTACGTTAGACTTCGTGTCCACTTTGAATGAGATTATTGGTTTGTATTGATTTTTAACCATATATGCAGCATTCTGAAAGTGAAGAAATGTTGATAAGTAGTCGGAGATGGGCTTAAGATGCCATCCAGGGCAACTGAGTCGTATGCTAGACTCTGTAGTTGCCGTCAGAATAAATCTTCGTGTCGATTACTCTGAGAGAGATTGTAGTTGGCAAAAATGCGGATAGCTTCCCTGTTGTGCATCGGGTGTTGATCCATTGCCTGTTATCGGAGGATAACCAGAGGAGGTCTTTCGGATAGTTTTCCCGTCGGTTCGGGGCTTAATCCTGGACCAGTCGTCGGAGGACAACCAAAGGCGATCTTTCGGATAGTTTTCCCGTCGATTCGGGGCTTAATCCTGGACCTGTTCGCGTCAGAAGCGACTGTTACCTGTTTTGGAAAAACAAGAGAAACTTTGATAGAACATTCGTTAGTTTTATGCAAAGTATGATGCATGGCAGTGTATATGAATGACATAGGCATGAAGTATAATTTTATGAGAAATGTATGAATGATAAATGTTGTGATATTTCAAAACATATCCATCTTGAAGAAGATGCGGATGCTTTGTTTGAAGATTTCTGACTCCTGTTTGGGGAATTGTGTAGATGGAAACCCCGCTCTTGAAGGAGGAGAAAGATATCCGGGATTCCTCCGATGCACTATCTGACCAAGTCCGGGGCCTAGATACTGTTGAGGAAGATATAGATTGAGAAGCTCGTTGTTGGAGATCTCATAGACCCTGCTGAGGAGAGTCTGGGAGACAATCTGTTGGGGACCTTGTATGTAGATCTTGCTGAGGAAATTTAGGAGATGCTCTACCGGGGATTCCGAGTGTAGATCTCGCTGGAGGGTATTTGATAGTTGTGGAGAGACCGGGCTAGAAGAGTCTGGAGTCCATTGTAACCTCAGGCTGGGGAATAAAAGGTGTATGTTTTCTCCGATGCATATCTGACCAAGTTTTGAGTCTGGATACTGCTGCCGGGGAGAAGGGAGAGGATTGAGAAATATCCGTGGGGGATGAAGTGTTACTGCTTGGAGACTGATGTAACGTTGCTCGGTTGAGTGGAATCACGCGTGGATTAATACATACTCTGCTGGGGAGGTTTGTGGTGAGTGACACCTTTGTGGGGATCATGCTCTGTGGGGACCATTTGGTGACTTTCGTCGTCGTCCCAATTCCTGGAGCCTGTAGTAAGTACTTTTGTATGTTCACTTTTCGTATGTTTGTGATTAGATTCTTATTGTCAAATGCGTATAGTCATTCAAAGCAAAACGTTGGACTTATTGCAAACGACAACAACAAAAATTGTAAAGAGAAAGAATTTTGAGTTTATTTGAAAGGTGGCGTATGGCCAAGTAGTTTGTACACAAGAAAGGTAAAAAGCTATGCGGAAACAATCTCGTTAAGTTCCAACTATGCTAGTACTCATATATTTCGACTATCTCATCTCCTTCAAGAAAGTGAGTAGACGATCTTCGCCATTTGAATCTTGAATCTTGATAGTAGTGCAGAAGCGGTGATCCGGAAGAGACATAGTAAATGCGCTTAAATCCCTAACTTTTGCCTAGACCGCCTTTCGGTTTTCACCTACGGATACCCTTTTTGCCCAAGCCGCCTTTTCGGTTTTCGACTTGCCGGTGTACATGTTTTGTATATATCCTTTATTTTGCCCGAACCTTTTGGTTCGCCAGATGCCCTTATTTTTGCCTAGGTTCGCGACCTAGCGGGTCTATTTTATGCGTAGTATTTTTGACTATGTCTGCGTTCACTGTGTGGAAGTCTTCACCATCCATGGTGCTAAGTATCATAGCTCCGGAAAATCTGTCTTGACTACAAACGGTCCCTCATAGTGGGAGTCCATTTGCCCTCGGATCACCTTGTGGAAGAATGATGCGCTTGACTACTACACCAACTTGGTAGACTCGGTGCTTGACCTTCTTGTTAAATGCTCGATCATTCGTTTCGATAAATCTGTCCATGGCGGATGGATGCGAGTCGTTTCTCATCAATCAAATTAATCTGGTCGAGCCGATATGGACCCATCGTCTTCGCTAACTCGCCTCTGGAGGACTCGGTTGAGGGTATTCGAACCTCGATTGGCGGGACTTCCATACCATACACAAGAGAAGGGGTTGCCTGATGTTCGAGAAGTGCGATAACCATGAAGAGCGAATGGTAACATTTCATGCCAATCCTTGTACGTCACTGTCATCTTCTGTATAATCTTCTTAATGTTTTTGTTGGCGGCTTCCACTGCGCCATTCATCTTAGGCCGATAGGGAGAAGAATTGTGATGCTTGATCTTGAATTGCGTGCAGAGTTCGGTGATCATCTTGTTGTTGAGATTGGAACCGTTATCTGTGATAATCCTTTCAGGAGTGCCATATCGACAGATAAGATTATGCTTGATGAATCGAGCCACTACATTCTTGGTATGAGATGCATCGAGGTCGCTACCCACTTGGTAAAGTAATCGATTGCCACGAGGATGAACCGATGTCCATTGGAAGCTGTGGGCTTAATTTCTCCAATCATGTCGATGCCCCACATTGCAAAAGGCCAAGGAGAAGTTAAAACGTTCGAGAGTCTTGGAGTACGTGTACTTTGTCGCATAAATCGCACTTGTGACAAGATCGAGCATAGCGGTGACAATCGACTTCCATGGTGGACCAATAGTAACTGTTCTCAAAATCTTCTTAGCCATGGTGTGTCCGGAGTGGGTACCAAATTAGCCGTGTAACTCTTCCATGATACGCATTCTTTTTTCTAGTCTACACAGCGGAGTAAGCACAAGTCGTGGTTGCGTTTGTATAAGATGTCGTTGCTGAGAAAGAATTTGGATGCGAATCTTCTCATGAACTTCTTATCATTGACAGATGCCCCTGCAGGATATTCCTGAGTCTCAAGATACCTCTTCACGTCGTAGTACCAAGGTTTCTCTTCTGTGTCAAGCTCACAACAATATGCTGGTTCGTCAAACTTCTCAATGATAATCTGGGGAGCCTCGTTTTCCCATCTGACCTTGAACATAGACGACATGGTAGCTAATGCGTCAGCCAACTGATTCTCTTCTCGTGGAATATGATCAAAAGTAATCTCTTCGAAGTAGGGGATCAAACTTAGAACATGCTCTCGATACGGAATGAGATTCGGATGTTTCGTATCCCACTCGCCTTAATCGGTGATCACCAAAGGAGTCTCCATACACTTGCAAGAACTTGATTCTTAAGTCAATAGCGACTTTAAGACCCATAATGCACGCTTCGTATTCGCCATGTTGTTAGTGCAATGAAACATAATCTGGCGGTGAAAGGAGTATGTCCTTGTGGGGATGTAATGATGGCACCAATGCCATTGCCAAGCGTTTGAGGCTCCATCGAAGACCATGGTCCATCGGGATCCTTGTTCGGGTCCTTCGTGGGCACAGTTCTTATAATCTGTAACTAGTAAAACATCTTCATCGGAAATTGAACGCATAGACGATAGTCATCTACGGCTTGATGAGCCAAATGATCGCTACCACTTCCTTTGATCGCTTTAGAAGTATCTTGGATGTCATATTCGGTCAAGATCATTTGCCATCTTGCTATTCTTCCGGAGCTGGTTTCTCAAAGATGTATTTTATCGGATCCATCTTGGCAATCAATAAGGTAGTGTGAGTCAACATATCTTGTCTTAGTCGTGAGCAGAGCCAAAGCGTTGCAAGTTTTCTCGAGCTATGAGTATCTTGTTTCACGATCGGTAAACTTTTGCTAAGGTAGTATATTGCATGCTCTTTTCGACCAGACTCGTCATGTTGCCCCAACACACACCCATTGAGTTTTCTAACATCAAGTACATGATAAGAGGTCTTCCTTGGTGGCGGCATCGAGATAGGAGGATTACATAGGTACTCCTTGATTTTGTCAAAAGCGATCGGCAATCGTCATTCCATTCCACTACTTGATCTTTCTTAAGTAACTTGAAGATTGGCTCACAAGTAGATTAGGTGTGCAATGAATACGGCAATGTAGTTCAATCGGCCGAAACCCCGACTTCCTTCTCGGTCGTGGCATCTCTTGAATAGCTTTACCTTGGCGGGATCAACTTCAATACCTCTTCCACGACTACAAACCCTAGGAGTTTTCGGATCTAACTCCAAAAGTGCACTTGTTAGGATTAAGTCTCGATCTGTCTTCTTCATCATCAAATAGTTTACGAATGATCAAGATGTTCTTCTTGATCGTGATCGAGCTATCATGTCGTCGGCGTAGACCTCTATCTCGTGATGAATCATGTCATGAAATAATGTCACCATAGCTTGATAAGTGGCACTGCGTTCTTCATCCGAGCGGCATAACCTTGTAGAAGAGTGCCCCAGTGTAAAAGTAGTCTTCTCCATGTCTTGAGGAGCCATTTTGATCGATTGTAACGGAGAAACCATCCATGAAGGAGAAAACCTTATGCTAGCGGTGTTGTCAACGAACATCAATATGAGGAAGTGGAAATCGTCTTTCGGACTCGCTTTGTTCGGATCTCGTAATCCACACACATTCGTACCTTACCATCCTTCTTAGGCACGGGTACCACATTTGCAACCCAGGGGATAGGAAGTATGACTAGGAAACCAGCGTTGAATTGCTTCATGACTTGACTTTGATTTTCTCGACATCTCGGGACGTCACGTGAACCTTCATTTCAGGGAGAAAACCTTCTTTTTCGGCAATCGATGTACCACAATATCAATGTCAAACCCGGCATGTCTTCGTATGACCAAGCAAACCTCAATATAGTCTCGTAGCATCGAACCAACCTTTCTTTAACACTTCTCAAGACCCGCTCCTATCTTGATCTCTTTTACATCTTCGTCGGTACCCAATTCACAACCTCAACTTGCTCTTCGTGTGTGTATAACTCGCTCTTCTTCTGTAGCAGCAAGTTCTCTGGCACTTCACAATCTTCCTCACTTCGTCTTGGCTTGGTAGATCGGATTATCGAAGTCATATTTAGCACTAGCATAGGTTATTAACGAGATTCGAGTGATTCGCGATGTACCACGTGGGTGTGT
This sequence comes from Vicia sativa, assembly GCA_021764765.1. Taxonomy (NCBI): domain Eukaryota; kingdom Viridiplantae; phylum Streptophyta; class Magnoliopsida; order Fabales; family Fabaceae; genus Vicia; species Vicia sativa. The sequence continues at coordinate 2,563,436 of CM038796.1, read as the reverse complement.
GTAAGAACACATAGCTTTTGAAGGGGTGATAAAGTAAAGAAAAAAACAAACAATTGAATGCAAAAGTCCAACGAATTTATTGAATGAAAATACGCAAACGACGATAACCCTATAAACGAGCCATGATGCCCGGGCAAGGCACTAGGCTTTCAAAGTTTATTGTTCAAAACATAAAGAAATACGAAAAGCAAAACAAAACAAGAGCAATTACTCGACTAAAGGAGATTGGTATAGCGTCTTGGTCTTCCAATTCTGAGCCCATTATGCGGAGTTGGGAAGATCCACTTGCGATGTCGAAGTCGTTGTCGTCTTCTATAGCATGGATTCCACTGGCGTGCGGAAGGAAGTTGGCCCGCGTTCGCGGCGTATCATCTTCGACCTTGATGGTGAAGCCTAAACCAGTCTTGTCAAATTTGAAGGGAAGATCAGGGAGCTGACCCCAAATAGCACTACCTCCTTTTTCAACAGTAGCTTGAGCATCTTTCAGCGAGGCCATCCTAGGCGGAGCTCGTGTAATCTCAGGAGTGACAGGAGAGTCAACAGGCATGACTCTGGGTATTGTTTCAAAAGCTTGACAGGGAGTCTCAAAGAATTCACCCTCCATCTCGAGGTATCGGAATGACTGTAGATGACTGACCATATACTCTTCTTCACCACATACTGTGACAACCTTCCCTTTCACCGGGTACTTCAGTTTCTGATGCAAGGTAGAATGCATGTATCCAGGGGCGTCCAAGTAGGCAAGAATAAGTGGACGGATGTCCATGACAAAGAAAGTGGAATCAAAAGTCGGGAACCGACTTTAACAGTGAGTGAGCTCTCAATCTTGTCGCTTAGAACCATCAAAAGCTCTCACGATTATGTCGGGTCTCGAACCAACCCTTCGACATCAAGTCGATCAAAAGATCTTGGAAGGATATTCAAAGTAGAACCGGTGTCAACAAAACATGAGATAAGTAGTACCCTTGCATTCAACGAGATGTGCAAGGCTTTGTTATGTTTCTTTCGGAAGTCAAATCGACATCGAGAGAAGCCTAGGCCGTTGTTGGCAGCCAGCTAGCAATACAAACTTACTGGTCGGTGGTAGTGTCTTGTGGCACATGAGCATTCTTGAAATTTCACCAAGGCATTAGCATGAGCCTCGAGCACAAGAGCAAAGCGAGCATGGAAATTTTGGATGAGTCTGTCCTAATTCCACAACATTGTAGTCACTCTTCTTGATGATCTTGAATTTCCTCCATTTCTTGTTTGGAGGTGTCTTGATAACTTCCTTTGGTACTACGGTTGAGCGGGATGAGCCAGATTCTTTCCTCTAGTGGGGATATTGATTGAGTAGTGGTGGAGTCGTGATGTCTTTGGAGGAGAGATCTGGAGAATACCCTTCGGTTCGGGTCACCTTCTTGGATCCGGTGATGTTGTTGATGTCGAGAATAGAAACTTCCAGTGAGATCTTCAATAGTCGGAGGGTCTTGCTTGACGCCATGATAGTAAACATCGACTCCATAATTCCAAGGGATAGCCTTGTCGGAGGAATATGGTCTTGGAGAAGTGATAATGAGAGGTGCCACTTTAGGCACGAGGATCGGAAATCCTTATTGTGTTAACATCAGCATAATCTTGAAATCGTCACCCCATCCGTCGCCTTAACATCTTCAATAGGAATCTTGTAACTCTCGGGAGCAGTGTACTTCACCATGTAATCATACTTTCCACTTGGCTGCCCCAAGGTATCCCACAGATGGTACAGTTTCGTTTGCATTGTCAATCTTCAACTTAGACATTTCTTCACACGACACGCACGGTGGTTTCGAAATAGTATCTCACGGTTATCCATCATGTCGAACCGTCTTCTCAACCAAGCACAACCATCGGTGCGGATGGGCACCAACGACAATTCTCGGGCATCTGGATTGACACCGCTTGCAACAAATTCTTCTTAAGTCATCGGAGGAATGGTCAAGTCATCTATGTTGAAAACATAAGTATCGTCACCAACATTGGAACTCTTGTCATGGTTAGGCATAGGCGCGTTGATCACATTCGGTCTCAACGGGAGGATCAAACTCAATGCTTAGCTTCAATCATATCTTGAATCTTGTTCTTGAGCCCAACAATTGTCGATGTCGTGCCTGGCTATTGGAATGGTAAGCACACTTAGCATTAGGATTGTACTTCGGAGAGGAAGTGTTGACATTCTGAGGAGGATCCCTCAAGGTTATCAACTCTGCTTTCAACATGTGTTGCAAGGCTTGCGACAATGGCATGTTGATCTTCGTAAGCTTCTTCGTGGCGCGTTGTCTCTTGTCTTGATGTAGGATTGGAGATCACAAGCCCCCAGTTGAGCACGGTCGGTCTTGGCTCGGCTTTTCGACCATACACATTAGCTTCTTTCTTAGCACCAAAAGATCTCTTGGCATTTGAAGATGACTCTACATGGATCTTCCCACTCTTGATACCAGCTTCAATACGCTGCCTGTCAATATCAACTCGGTGAATCCGGATGAAGAATTTCCAATCGGATGATTGAAGAATGGGCTGTCGGTGTTCCATGAACATATCAACCAACTCCTATTGGACAAGGGTGGTTGAACTCCTGCTAGATCTCTCACTTACGAGCATACTCTTTGAACTTCTCACGACCCATAGACATGCTTTGTAGTTGCATGCGTGGGTGTCAATTCACATTGTACTCATCTGTGCAGAAAGCATCAGCCAAATCACTCCAATACGGATACGGTCATTCTCTGTGATAGTACCATTCCAACTGGGTTCGGACAAACTCTCTTGAAAATAGTGCATCCACAATTTTCTATCATCAGTGTGGGGATTGATCTTCTGGACATAGGACTTCAGATGAAGCTTAGGACAAGACATGCCATCATACTTGGCAAAAGTTGGAACTTTGAACTTGGGAGGAATCACAACACCAGAGACTCGGATCATCAAAGTTCAGCCCGGACATCTTCAGGTTTCCACAGCATTCAGACGGTCTTCAAGTTTTGTACTTGTCATCTTCATCAGTGTTGGCTATAATCGAGTGGTCCTCTCCTCCTTTCTTTGGTTCACGCTCACCTTCATCACCCTTGGTACTCCCTCGGTATGGACACTTCCTTGAGAGCTCAATACGGTGACCACCTTAGGACCCTCTTTGAAACGTCTACCCATGTTGAGGACCAACAACTTTCTTCTTCTTGTTGATGAGCTTCTTGGATCTTCTTGGCCTTGGACCAAGTTGGTGAACATCTCTGGCCAGGCATTCGAGCACGGAGATCTTTGTGATCTGTTCAAGAGCCATTTCTGCTAAAATAAATAGCGAGCAAATGAGAAAACCAATCTCCAATGTACCTGTGATGCAATGTTATGCTATGATATGCAATGTTTATGCGAATGCAATGCAATGTTTTCAAGGACCTAAGAGATTTAAATTTGTTAAACAAGCAATGAGCAAACATTTATTAGTACTTCTTTTTATTATTCTTTTTCTTTTTAAGTACAAGAGATAGTTCAAAGCAACAAAAGAAAACATAAACATCCTAAAGCTCTAAGTCTCCCATGGGCGCTTCTTCTTGGTGCCGATGTAAGCGTTGATGCTTCGCTCCTCGTGAAGTAGCTTGGTCAACTCTAACACTTTCTTCTCACTTGCATAGCATTGAGCTTCAAAGGTATCCCTTTCTTCTTTAATCTGAATCCAGGATCTCTTCAAGTCTTCAAAATCAGTAGGCATGTCAGGATGGAGAACAGCATAGGGTACGTCACCTATAGCAACAGGTTCCATAATTACTGGTAAAACAGGCGTGAATGGCATCATGAGGTTTTGAGCTCGAGCTCGCACCCATTTGAGGTAAGGTTCCCAAGGAATGAAGTTCGGGTGCCCCAAAGTCTTGGTATCAGTCTTCTTTACCATGCCCCAAGCATGTATAAACCTTCGTCGGTAATTCTGGAGATCGTGATTGTAGTCAAACACAACATCTTGGAGAAGCATATCATGTGGACCATCTTTTCGAGCAAAACCAAACTGACGTAGAGCTAGAGAAGGGTTGTAAGTAATACCTCCCCTTATACCAAGTAGCGGTACATTAGGGAATTCTCCACAACGCTCAATGAATGTGAAGTCCTTTTGAGAGAAAAGATTCCAACGGATATCGGAATGAGAGAGTGACATTAACCTTTGAGACCATCTCAACCTTTGTTCATTCTTCAAAACTGATTGAGGAAGGTGCGAAATAAACCACCTTGAAAGTAACGGTATACAACACATGAGAGTTCCTTGTCGCTTAGTAGTACGAGTGTGGAGAGAATGTAGGATATCTCCAAGTAAGGTAGGCACTGGATTACGGGTAAGGAACAACTTGATGGCATTGATATCTATGAATTGATCCGAGTTAGGAAATAGAACCAAACCATAAATTAATAAGGCCACAATGTTTTCAAATGCATGGAAACTCATAACTTTGATGAATTCTCGGGCTTTCTTGATTAAGAACTTGGAAAGTAAACCCTTAACTCCGCTTCTTGTTTCCCAATTGGCTTCAATGTCTGAGCGCTTAAGATGTAAGGCGGATGCGATGTCTTCGAACTTAGGAACCTTTTCCAAACCGGTGAATGGCATTTGGTCAAGAATAGGTATCCCAAGTAGCTTAGAGAACTCTTCTAAGGTAGGAACCAACTGATAATCTGGAAATGTAAAGCAATGGTGTTTCGGATCAAAGAACTGGAATAGGACATGCATCATATCTTCTTCAAAACCGGAGATAACCAAATCAAGTAGATAACCATGTCTTTTGATGAACTGAGCATGGTCGGAATTTCAAACCAATTCTTTGAGTTGAGAAGGATACCCATGAAGTTGATTCGGATAGTCTTTCTAGAAGCCATAATCCCTACAAAGCAGAGCAAAGATAAATCCTAGGTCCTTGAAATAGTTAGAAATGATATGCAATGCGGATGATGTCATGATGTCATGTTTGGCACACACAAGCAATTCACATAATGAGCCTAGGTTTAAGGCTTGCAAGAGGTATAGGTGATTACCCTACCAAAAGTTTGAGTTGGTTCATCCTGTCCTATAATAGTAACCGGGTTCTAGGAATCTCACATCATAGATCTTTCTCGTAGGCGCTTATTTCAATACGACGGCCAAGTGGTCGATCGAAAATGTCCCAAAAGTCTAATCTCAATGAGCGTAGCATCGAGTATCAACCAACCTCGGTCTACACCAAAGCCGGCCATCTCACTACCTTCTAATGGCCAAGATGGGTCAATTAAGGTTCTAAAAGTTTAGTTAGCGCTTGATGACACCACGCAGAAGCCAAATACTTTCTTCAACTTGGGAATGAAGAGTATCGGGACAACCAAAGTGTCACGCTAACGTAGCCATCATGTTGACCGTAGTTATCGTCTAGCGGTCGCGATGATCTAATGCTACTTACCTAAAAGGAAACCGGATCCGGTGTAGGATCCCCAACAATATAATACCCAAGCAACCCTTAAAGATAAAGCAAGCAATTCAAACAGAAAGCGGTAAAAGTTATCTAGAAATCCTTAAGGCAATTCTCTCTTTAGGGTATTCTCCCCAGCAGAGTCGCCAGTTCTGTGATACGGTGAACTGACTTTGTAGGATTTTTGTATCCAAATGTGCGGATAGCAAGAGTCGCCACCGACTTTTATTTTTATCCAATTAAGGGAAGGTAAAAGTAACAGAAAAAGACCTTCGTTAGATTCTGAGTTCGGGAGAATGGTTATGAAAAGGGAAGGTATTAGCACCCCTTTCCATCCGTAGTTATCTACGGGCTCTTAGTTGCTCTAGATCACTTTTTTAAAATTGCTTTCTGTGTGTTTGACAAAGATGTTTTGAAAAAAGGCATTTCGCTTTGACTTTGTAATGACTCATGTAGGAGTGTATACAAAGTGTTCAGAAATGTTTTTGTTTTGAAAAGAATTTGAACTTTGAAAAAGGTGTGTGGTGTGAAAAGCATTTGGTAGAACGAGCAACTAAAAGACTTATTTACCCACTCAGAATTGGTCATTTTTGTACTTCTACATTCCTTTAGAATAGCGCTAGCCATACCATTAGTTAGTAGGTAGCTCCATTCGTTGGATGTAAGCGGGACATTCGAAGGGACATCGGATGGTCATTGAAGGCAACTTGTAGGAAGTATCCTAGCACATATCGAAGGGACTATCATCATTTTTCGTAGGCGACAATCGAGGGTCAAGATCATGTATTCGGAGGCGACATCGTGGGTCTTATGATCTTTGTATCGAAGGGACTATGATGATTTGTTTGGAAGGCAACGGTGCTAGAATACCTCTACGTTCGAGGGACATGACCATTTTGAATCGAAAGGCATCGAGGGAGAATTACCCTAAGGGGTGCGTGTGTGAAAGAAGTGTGTTGAATTTCAAATATTTTATCTTGAAGATTAGTGTGAGCTATGTCCAATTATTATCTTGCCATACACGCCTAGTTACTAACAGTTTATAGGGTGCGGAAATTAAAATGCGGAATGTAAAGATGCGGAAAGGTAAATCCTACGCTATTACATGGCTTTGGGGCAGATACATAATTTAAAATGCGGAAAGTAAAATCCTAATTAAAGCTATTACAACCCATGAGCAAGTACATTATTGGAAAAATAAAACGATAAAAGAAAAACGTCCGAATCGGTGCAACCTGTGAAAGAATAAGAAAATCGGGAAATATGATAAAATCGAAATAAGAGAAGATGTTAGAAAAAATGCAAATTTTAATATGAGAAAATTAATATATGCTGGAAATAAGATAAATGAGCTAAAATAATTTTTTGGGATTTTTTGGAAAAGATTTAATAATTAAAATGCAATTTATAATGATCTAAATGCTAAAATAAAAATAAAATAAATATGCATGCAAAAATTATATTTTTTAATTTATTAAATTAAATAAAGGTTTTTATGAAAATAATGTAAAAAGAAAAAATGTTTTTGGTGATTTTTTAATGCAGAGTAAAATATAGAAAAGAAATTAAAATTGAATGAAAATATTGAAATAATTAGAAAATAGGAAGATAGAGTTTTGTAAAAGTGAAAAAAGGGATTGTCTGAACCAGGAATCGAACTGGGGACATCCCTTTCAAACCTTAAGATCCACATGCTTGACCAACTGAGCTGGAGCGTTCTACTGTTTGGAAACGGAATGAGTGGGCTAAGACACGCGTCGCCCATCTGCTTCCTCCCGCTCGCGCCATCCAGTCATCTTCAACCTTTTGAATTTTTGAAAGATAGCGTCGGCTTTGGTTCGACGCTACAGACCCTGGCAAAATCAAAAATGCAGTATACATAATATAAATGAAATCTAAGGCCATGGTTCGATTCCTTGGAGCATTCCGAACACACTGGTATGGGTCCTATTGTCCAATTTTTCCATTTAAGCAAAGCCCTAAATCGAGCTCAGAAACCCTAGCTATGGTATATCACGATTCAGGCCATGGAAACACGATTGGCTTACCCAGATCGCTTGCAAACTTGATTCTAAACATGAACAAACAATCAAAACAGATTAATAATGCATGAATGATGAAAATCGATTTTGAAAGAAACTTGACAAACCGAAATCGTGTTTGATGAATTCTTGATGGTTTTGAATGATATAAGAGTCTGGATCGACTCTAAACAACCCAAGGAATGCAATGGAATCCTCAAAATCGGCTGTGGATGGCTGGAACTAGAATTGCAAGTTGCTTCAAGAACACGAAATTTTGATTTTAGGTTAGGGTTTCGGAGCAATTTTTCCTCTTTTCTTGATAGGTATGCATCATATATTTATCTTGGATGGATTTGGAATGGTTTTGGAAAGAATTGATCAACATTCAATGGAAATCAAATTTTGATATTCTCATGAAATCAAATTTTCAAATTTTGTCCAATTTCAATCCAATCTTGCCAAATTTGATCTAATTTGAAATTGGCATTTATGGGTTGATTGGATCACAAGAAAGCAATAAAATCAATCTTCAATTAATTTTGATTTTATAATTCATTTTAAGATTTAATTTGCATTTAAATAAATAAATTACAAATTAAATAGAAAAATAAATCAAAAATTCGTGGCATTGGGCTTGGATATTCCTAATTGTATGAGAAACAAGTTAGGATGAAGAAAAATAGGCCCATTTGCAAAGATTTGATTTTTGAAGTATCTCTCTTTGTGCATTCTTCCAAAATTGCCCAACTTGTGAATAGTGTAACTTGCTCAATTTTCCACATTTTTGAGTGTTCTTGGACTTTTTGGAAAGCTCTAAGAGTCCTCTAAACAATGTCTTTGGTCTCATCTCAATTGGAGTTACCATGCTCAATATATCTTCAAATCAAAAGTTGACTTTTGTTGACTTTGAAAATGACCGTAATGTTTTGAGCTATACCTCTCAAATGAAGCATTTTTGGACATTCTTGTGAGACATGAAGTTGTAGAAATTGAATTTCCTTCAAAACAAGAGGTGGTGGAAAAATTTCGAGAAAGTATGAGAAAGTTATGATCGGTCAAAGTTCGGTTGACTTTTCATCTAGAAACCCTAATTTAGAAAGTTTGACTTTTGAGCAAATCTTGAGTTTTCTTGATGAATCATGATCAACCCTTGATCAAATGATGAATGTAACTTCAAAATGAGGATGTTGACCAAAATCGAAGTTTTGGTATGTTGACCACAATTGACTTTTTGTCCAATACACGATTTTCAACCATCGAGCAATTGTGCGAAACTTGACTTGTGAGGCCTGAAACTTGACATGGAGAATCTTTGAAGCATATGAGGAGGCATGGAGGCCTTTGGATATGTTGGAAATCCACCTTGACTTGAGAGATACCAAACCCTAGTTTGGGTTGATTGTCTAGGAGAGAGTTTGTCTGATCAACTCTTGAGGAATCCTTGAGCATAGATGTATGAAATCTTTTGAGTAGATGGAGGGCAAATTTTGGGGTATGACACATACCACCCTTCGACCTGAAACCACTATGGACCCTTGATGTAGAGTCAAGTGCTTTATTGCTGATCAAATGTTATTAGTAACTGGATGATCATAAAGACAATTGATTTGTACTTCACAAAGCATGCTGAGGGACATGAGTGACCTAGATGGAATTTGCCCATCCTGCGTAACGGGATAAATGTCTGAGGGCCCAATATTGAACTGGACAAGGATGACACAGTCTATGCCTTATGTTCAATATAGACATAAGGGAAAAGGGTAATTATACACACAAGTATTTTCACGGAAAGGTTTTGTCAGATCACATGACATTTTCGTGACTTGGGTAGCAATGATGTGTTGCTAGATACCGCTCACTATTTATTATGTTAAATGTGATTTAATATAATTGCCAACATCGCAGAAACCTACAGGGTCACACACATAAGGAATAATTAACGAGAGATAGTGTAAATAAGGAACATCGTAGGGTACGATGTACTTAAGTGGAATACAGAATGTGGTAAGGTACCACATGCTTAAGTGATATACGATACATCATAATGTATGATTTTCGTGTGCTTTATTGGGCTTTTAGTTTACAGCCTTTATTGGTCTTATAAATAGAACCCTTGTGATGAAGCTTTTCACTTGATGCAAATTCGGTCCTGAATCCATCCCGAGATTTCGTTCACTCTCTCCTCAAGCTTCGTTAGTAGCATGTGATCGAAAAACATTTGTGTGGACTGAGTAGAGACGTTGTTCTTCATCAATGTTCGTGATCACAACGTCAGAAATCCAAATCGCCACAAGAGGTAAAAATACTCTATCACTGACCATGAACATTCGTAAGGATCACAAAGGAAAATCGTTTTCCGCTGCAATTTTTATGTCGCGATTTTCCTTCAGTGGTATCAGAGCCACTTACGAAACCATGGATCTGATATCTGTTTAATTTCCGTACTTTCTATTTTATATGGTTAAAACTCAAAATGAGTTAAACTTTAATCGATTAAATTAAATTAAAATTTGGCATCATTGTGTGTACCATTTGGATGAATCGATGTTGACTATGCTTTGGAATCCGACTTTAGTATGGTGAAGCAGCGATACATCGGTCATCCATGAGTTAGACTAATATGATCGATCCACTTTATATATGATATAAACAATTCTGGTGCAAAGATGGTATATTGGATATACTGTTTCAATTTCTTCCATTCAATCACATGATGATTGTTATTCTTATGAGAGATCATCGTTCATTTTCTTCAGAATCCAACTTTAGTATGGTGAAGCAATGACATGTTGATCGATCATAGTGAATTATCAATCGAGTTGTGTTTGACGGCATAAAATTATTTGCATTAGGGTTCATGACGGCACAAGGGTTGTGCTGCCGGAGAGTTATACGGGTAGGGTTGTAACAGCACAAATAAAAAGTGTTTTATTATTTTTCTGAATTAACAACACAAATACGGGTTGATTTTCTTAATTAACAGATTTTAAAATAATAATAACAAAAGGTGTTTTATTATTTTTCTTGTGGTGATCGGTTATGGCCTTAGATTATTTTATTTTGTTTTTGGTATTTTAAAATACAACCTGCGTGTCGTGCCTTCCTCTTAATCTCTTGATGTAACTTCTTTTCTCATCTCACTCCCTCGTATGTAAAACGAGTATTCTTTTATGTAATGTAATGTTATGAAGAAAGAGAAGAATACAATATCAAAGGAGGATAAACTTGGAGATCTTGCTTGGAGAAGTTTAGATCGTCATTAGGTTTAGCTTAGGTTCTCTCATTGGCTTGAGAGAACAATTGCGCTAGGGGCCATAACTGTATCTTTTTATATGTATGTTGATGCATGTGTTTGTATGTTGATGCATGTGAGAGACGATTTGCATGTTAAGCCGGTGAGATCAAACTAATAACAAATTCCCTCAAAGTAAATATTAAGTTTATGCTTTCCAAGTTTTAGCACTCATCAAGACTAGTATCGAACAATGTAGGTTTCGCCTAACGCGAGGTACATGTTCTATATTGATAAGGTGTGATGGGATAAGTGTAATATCCAATTGCTACAACTTTGGGTCAAACTTAACTAAACAATTATAATGAGATTATATGCTTTAGAAGCATGAGTTGGGAATGATCCATATGATGGATTAGAATAAAGAGTTATTCACCCAACTGAGGTATTCGAGAATTGTATTGGATACAATTGGAAGGAGTTCTTACCTAAATAACTGATTTTTGTGTAATCATCCTAACGCTGACTTAAAACGAAGTGAAATATGGATCTCAACCCACTAGAAAATCTTCCAACGGGATTTTCTGAATCAAATGATGAGGGTCATTTGGTTTGAGTAAAATAGTGGGAGCATATTTGATTAAAGGCCTAATTGAATATGTTGTTTTAATGATACTAATAATTTTATATCTTTTATGTAGATTACCATGACTCAAAACACATCATCTAACAACATTTTGCGATCAATCCTTGATAAGGAAAAATTATCGGGACAAATTTTCTGGATTGACACCGAAATTTGAGGATTGTCCTCAAGCATGACAAAAGCATTGTCTTAGAGACACTGTTCTTGAGGAACCTCCTAGTTCGCACCTAAGGTGAAAGAGATGCTTATAAGAAGCATGTCGATGATGCCAATGAAACCGCTTGTCTCATGCTTCCCACCATGAACTCGGAGTTGCAAAAGCAACATAAGAACATGGCAGCGTTCGATATGATCGGACATCTGAAAATGCTCTATCAAGAGGAGGCAAGAAATGAGAGGTTTCAAGTTTCAAAGGCCCTTTTTAATAGCAAGTTGGTTGAGGGAACCCCTGTAGGTCCTCATGTACTCAAAATGATTGGGTATGTGGAGAACCTTGAAAGATTAGGGTTTCCACTTGGAAAGGAACTTGCGACTGATCTGATCTTGTAATCGTTGCCAGATAGCTTCAGTCAATTTGTTATGAACTTCAATATGAATGACTTGGACAAAAGTCTTCCAAAACTGCTAAGTATGTTGAGAACTACTGAGCAGAATATGAAGTCAAAAGAGAAGTCTATTCTGATGATCAGTAATGGAAAGAAGCTGAATAAAAGGCCTACCAAGAAGGTGGGTAAAGGGAAAGGCAAGGTTGTTGCCAAATCCAAACCTACCGCTCCTGCTTTGAAGCCTAGTGGAGGGATAACAAAAGAGGACACTTGCTTCCATTGCGGTAAGACCGGACACTGGAAAAGAAACTGCCCAAAGTACCTGGAAGATAATGAAAATGGAGTAGAGACTTCAAATTCAGGTATTTTTGTTATAGAAATTAATTTATCTACTTCTGCATCATGGGTATTAGATACTGGATGCAGTTCTCACATTTGTACTAATGTGCACGGGCTAAAAAGAAGTAGAGAATTGGAAAAAGGTGAAGTTGATCTACGAGTTGGCAATGGAGCAAAGGTTGCTGCTTTATCTGTTGGAACTTATGTATAACTTTACCTAGTGGTTTAATAATTCAGTTAGAGAACTGTTATCATGTACCTGCAATTAGCAGGAGTATTATTTCCGTTTCTTGTTTGGACAAGTTTGGTTTTTCATTCATAATAAAGAACAATTGTTGCTCTATTTATTTGAATGATATATTCTATGCTACTGCATAAATGAACAATGGATTGTATATACTTGATCTTGAAATGCCAATTTATAACATTAATACTAAAAGGATTAAACCTAATGAGTTAAATCCAAGTTACCTTTGGCATTGTCACTTAGGCCACATAAATGAGAAGCACATTTCAAAACTCCATAAAGATGGATTTTTGGACTCTTTTGATTATGAATCATATGAGACCTGCAGGTCTTGTTTAATTAGAAAGATGACAAAATCCCCATTCACAGGAAAAGGTGAAAGGGCTAATGATCTTTTGGCACTCATACATACTGATGTATGTGGACCACTAAACATACCTGCCAGAGGAGGTTTTCAATACTTCATCACATTTACTGACGACTTCAGTAGATATGGTTATGTGTATTTAATGAAACACAAGTCTGAAACCTTTGAAAAGTTCAAGGAATTTAAGAATGAAGTACAAAACCAGCTAGGTAAGAATATCAAAGTTCTTCGATCAGATCTAGGCGGTGAATATTTAAGCCTAGAATTTGATGACCATCTGAAAGAGTGTGGGATTGTATCCCAACTTACTCCTCCTGGAACACCACAATGGAATGATGTATCTGAGAGAAGAAATCGAACCTTGTTGGACATGGTCCGATCCATTATGAGTCACGCCGATCTTCCAAACTCCTTTTGGGGACATGCTCTGTTGACAGCAGCTTACGCACTTAACCGTGTTCCTACCAAAAAGGTTGAAAAGACACCATATGAGATATGGAGTGGTAAGAAACCACATATGTCTTACATGAATATTTGAGGTTGCGAAGTTTATGTGAAACGACAGATCTCAACTAAGCTTGAGCCCAAATCTGACAAATGTTTGTTTGTGGGGTATCCTAAAGAAACAAGAGGATATTACTTCTATAATCCTTCTGAGGGCAAAGTGTTTGTCGCTCGAACTGGAGTTTTCTTGGAAAAGGATTTTATTTCCAAAGGAATAAGTGGGAGGAAAGTAGAGCTTGATGAAATTCAAGAATCACAAAGCATTGACACACCTATGGAGGAATTGGAGCAGGAAACACAAGTAGTTGTGGAAGAACAACCTGCTCCAGTAGAACAAGACCAACGTAGGTCAAACAGGATACGTCACCAACCTGATAGATATGGATATCTTATAAATGTTCAAGGCGATGTATTGCTCATGGATCAAGATGAGCCTGTGACCTACCAAGAGGCCATTACTGTTCCAGAATCTGAGAAGTGGCTAGAAGCCATGAAATCTGAAATGGATTCCATGTACACTAACCAAGTTTGGAACTTGGTAGAGCCACCTATAGGAGTTAATCCTATAGGATGCAAGTGGGTCTTTAAAAAGAAGACTGACATGGAAGGTAAGGTACATACCTATAAGGCTAGACCGGTTGCAAAAGGTTATAAACAAATTCATGGGGTTGACTATGATGAAACTTTTTCTCCAGTTGCAATGCTTAAATCTGTTCGGATTTTACTTGCAATCGCTGCATATCATGATTATGAAAGATGGCAGATGGATGTCAAAACTGCTTTCCTAAATGGGAACCTTCAAGAGGACGTGTACATGACACAACCTGAAGGATTTAACATTCCAGAAGAATCCCAAAAGATATGCAAGTTACAACGATCAATCTATGGATTGAAGCAAGCTTCTAGAAGTTGGAATCTTCATTTTGATGAAACAGTAAAACAATATGGATTCATCAAGAATGAAGATGAGCCTTGTGTCTACAAGAAGATTAGTGGGAGCATGATCGTCTTCCTAGTATTATATGTAGATGACATATTACTCATTGGAACGATGTCCCTACCTTGCAACAAGTAAAAACTTGGCTAGGGAAATGCTTTTCTATCAAGGAAGTTGGTGAAGCAGCCTATATATTAGGAATCAGGATCTATAGAGATAGATCACAAAAACTGCTTGGCCTAAGTCAGAGTACATACATTGATAAAGTGCCGAGACGCTTTAATATGCATGATTCCAAGAAGGGATTCATTCCTATGCAACATGGCTTGTGTCTATCAAAAACACAATCCCCTTCAACGAAGGAAGAAAGGGATCGCATGAATAAAATTCCATATGCATCTGCAATAGGATCTATCATGTATGCCATGCTATGTACTCGACCAGATGTCTCGTATACTTTAAGTGCAACGAGTAGGTACCAATCTGATCCTGGTGATGCTCACTGGGTGGCTGTCAAGAATATCCTTAAGTACTTGAGAAGGACTAAGGATTCATTCTTGATATAGGGAGGTCAGGAAGAGCTTGCTATAGTTGGATACACTGATGCTAGCTTCCAGACCGATAAGGATGACTTTAGATCGCAATCTGGTTATGTGTTTTGCTTAAATGGTGGCGCTGTGAGCTGGAAGAGTTTAAAGCAAGAAACAGTTGCTGATTCTACAACCGAGGCCGAGTATATTGCTTCCTCAAATGCAACAAAAGAAGCTGTTTGGATCAAGAAGTTCATTAGTGAACTTGGCATAGTCCCTAGCATTGTGGATCCGATTGATCTCTATTGTGATAATAATGGTGCTATCGCACAAGCTAAGGAGCCTAGATCTCACCAAAGATCCAAGCACATACTTAGGCGTTATCACCTCATTCGAGAGATAATCGATTGGGGAGATGTGAAGATATACAGAGTACCAACACTTGACAATGTCGTTGACCCACTAACAAAGCCTCTTGCACAACAGAAGCATGATGGCCATACTAGATCTATGGGCATTATGGGTATGCCTGATTGGCTCTAGTGCTAGTGGGAGATTATTGGTGTAAGACCTAGAGGACAATACCTTTTGGTACTTGAATCGAATTATTTATTAATAAGAAAAGGCTTTTCTTTATTATGTTTGCTTTTTGAAAATAATAAAGTCCCTAGAATAGTTAGTCTGTTTAATGCAATGTTAAGTGTGACTTAATCATGCGATCCATTAACCACAAGGACACTATTATTAAAGTATCCATAATCGAGCTTTATTGTGAAGTGGGATAACATTAAAGCATTGAGATTATTATGAAGATAAACTGATGATCACATCTCATAGATCATGGATAAGGAGTTATCAAGTCTTGACATAGGTATAAATATTAGGAGTAATATTTATACTGGATTGACCCGCTATGAGAATACTACATAGAATATTATGCAAAGTGTCATAAGTTATTCTCATGGTGATAAGTGGTGCATACCACCCTTCGACCTGAAACCACTATGGACCCTAGATGTAGAGTCAAGTGCTTTATTGCTGATCAAACGTCATCTGTAATTGGATGATCATAAAGACAGTTGATGGGTACTTCACAAAGCATGCTGAGGGACATGAGTGACCTAGATGGAATTTGCCCATCCTGCGTAACGGGATAAATGTCTGAGGGCCCAATATTGAACTGGACAAGGATGACACAGTCTATGCCTTATGTTCAATATAGACATAAGGGAAAAGGGTAATTATACACACAAGTATTATCACAGAAAGGTTTTGTCAGATCACATGACATTTTCGTGACTTGGGTAGCAGTGATGTGTTGCTAGATACCGCTCAACTGTTTATTATGTTAAATGTGATTTAATATAATTGCCAACGTCGCAGAAACCTACAGAGTCACACACATAAGGACAGATTAATGAGAGATAGTGTAAATAAGGAACATCGTAGGGTACGGTGTACTTAATTGGAATACGAAATATGGTAAGGTACCACATGCTTAAGTGATATACGATACATCATAATGTATGATTTTCGTGTGCTTTATTGGGCTTTTAGTTTACAGCCTTTATTGGGCTTTTAGCTTGTAGCCCACACTTGTGGTCTTATAAATAGAACCCTTGTGATGAATCTTTTCACTTGATGCAAATTCGGTCCTGAATCCCTACCGAGATTTCGTTCACTCTCTCACTCAAAGCTTCCGTTCGTGAGCAGCTAGCACTGTGATCAGAAACAAACTATTCGTGTTGACTGAGTAGAGATGTTGTTCTTCATCAACATTCGTGATCACAGCATCAAAAATCCAAATCGCCACAAGAGGTAAAAATACTCTATCACGGACCATGAACATTCGTAAGGATCACAAAGGAAAATCATTTTCCGCTGCAATTTTTATGTCGCGATTTTCCTTCATATTTTATGCACTAATTAGTTGATATGGATAAGACATGGATGTATTCCAATCGATTATCAAAAGACTACGAGAATGGGGTTTCAGAGTTTGTTAAGTTTGTTGTTGCGCACGCCAAAGACCCCAGTCGAATGACATGTCCTTGTTTGTATTGCTGTTATGGGAACCAGGTTGACGCAGTTCAGTTGGCGTCGTATTTAATACGGTATGGAATTGATAGAAGTTATACATGTTGGAATATGCATGGTGAGAAAAGTAACGAGAATGTTGAATCGGGGGATAAGAGGACCTATGCTTCAAACGACAATTGCACAGATACATACGATTATGATCGAGTCGAAGAGATTGCAGAAGCGCTTGAAGAAGACCTTAATGATTGTCCCAAAATGTTCGAGAGGTTGGTAAGCGATACAAATTAACCGTTGTATAATGGTTGTACAAAATTCACAAGATTTTCTGCGGTGTTAAAGTTGTACAACTTAAAGGCGGACAATGGATGGTCGGATAAAAGTTTCACATAGTTATAGCCCTTATGAAAGATATGCTACCAGAGGATAATGTTCTTCCCAATCGAACGTATGAGGCCAGAAAGATGTTGTACTCTATTGGCATGAGCTATGATAAGATACATGCATGTCCAAAAGATTGCGTTTTGTTTCAAAACGAGTATGCATCGTTAAATGAGAGTGTCCTAAATGCGGTGCCCCTCGATATAAGAAAAGTTGTCTTCGGCAAAAGTCTTATGGTATTTTCCTATAATCCCGAGATTTATACGGATATATCATAGTGAAACCGATTCAAGACACTTGACTTGGCATTCAGATGAAAGAATTATTGATGGAAAATTTCGACATCCGACAGATTCTCCACAGTGGATGAAAATTGATAATGATTATCCTGAATTTGGAAAAGAAGCAAGAAACCTTCGCTTGGCATTGTCCACTGATGGAATGAACCCACACGTTATTCAAAGTATCTCGCATAGCACATGGCCTGTGATTCTTATGATTTATAACCTACCTCCGTGGCTATGTATGAAGCGTAAGTACATGATGTTATCTATGTTAATTTCGGGGCCTAAACAACCAGGAAATGACATAGGCGTATACTTGGAACCTTTAATCTAAGATTTGAAGATTTTGTGGGAGAACGGTGTGGAGGTTTATGATGGTTATAGGAAAGAAAGTTTCAACTTGAGGGTGATGTTGTTTGGAACAATTAACGATTTTCCAGCATACGGAAATCTATCCGGGTATAGCATTAAAGGTGAAAAAGCGTGTCCTGTCTGTGAAGATGGAACCGATACGACGCGATTGAAACTTTGTCAAAAGAATGTCTTTCTCGATCATCGTAGATTCTTAAATTCTAAACATCAATATCGTGGATGGAGAAAAGCGTTCAACAGAGATACCGAACAACGTAGAGCTCCGCCTGGATTGACAGGTGATCAAATTTTTTAAAAGGTGAAAGATGTGAGTATTCAGTTTGGCAAGCCTTTTGCACATAAAGTTGTCACAGGTGGGTGGAAGAAGAGGTCGATTTTTTTTGAATTTCCATATTGGAAATATTTGTACGTAAGACATTTTCTTGATGTTATGCATATTGAAAAAAATTTATTTGACAGTGTTATTGGTACGTTACTCAATATAAAAGGGAAGTCTAAGGATGACCTTAAAGCAAGGGAGGACATGGTAGAGATGGGAATAAGAACTGAATTGGGATCCGTGAAGAAAGGAAGACGGACATATCTATCACCTGCTGTTTACACTCTATCTAGAAAGGAGAAAAAATATTGTGTAAGTTTCTGAGTGAAGTTAAAGTTCCAGAAGGCTACTCATCAGATATTAGAAGACTTGTGTCTTTGAAAGACCTCAAGTTAAAAGAGTTTAAATACGCATGATTTCCATGTTATAATGGAACATTTTCTACCAATAGGTATACGTTCTATTCTACCAGAAAAAGTAAGAAGCGCAATAACTAAATTGTGTTTTTTCTTCAAGTCAATTTGTAGTAAGGTGATCGATCCTGAGATCTTACCAACATTGCAAAAAGAAATAGTTGTACTTTGTGTGAGCTTAAAATGTATTTTCCTCCCTCTTTTTTTGACATAATGGTTCATCTTGTTGTTCATCTTGTGAAAGAGACATAATTGTGCGGACCATCTTATATGAGATGGATGTACCCTGCTGAACGTTATATGTAAATATTAAAAGGGTATGTGAAAAAATGAAGTCGACCAGAGGGTTGTATTGCCGAACGATACATTGTTGAAGAAGCGGTTGAGTTTTGTACTGAATATCTATCAAATGTTCAATCAATTGGACTCCCCAAATATCATATTGTTGAAAAAAAAGAAGGTAAGAAGCTAATTGGAAATAAAGTTGTGACAGTATCAAGGGTCGAACGGGATCAAGTGCATTTGTATGTTCTGCACAATGATATTGAGGTTGAGCCGTATGTTGAAATATACAAGGGTGTTCTTCGAGGTTTAAATCCGAATAGAAATGAGAATTGGATTGTACGAGAGCACAATCAAAGTTTCATACCATGGTTTAAGGAACATATTTATTCAAAGTATCATTCAGATCCCCCTTCAGTAACAGAAAGGTTGAGATGTTTAGCATATGGGTCCAAGTTTGGTTGTGTTTTCTTATAGCACATACGCAATTAATGGATACACATTTTATACCAAAGAACAAGATGATAAATGTACTATGCAAAATAGTGGTGTCACCTTGGTAGCTGAAGCAATGCACATATCAAGTGTGAAGGACTTAAACCCGAAATTTGCAAATCTGTTGTATTTTTGGGTTATCGAGCACATTTGGGTGTTTGATTATGAGAAATTTCAGATTCCTATATTTGGTTGCAAGTGAGATGAAAATAATAATGGCATATGAATGGATAAGTCAGGATTTTTGCAAGTGGGTCTTAACAGGGTGGGGTACAAAGATGAGCCTTTCATTCTAGCCTCTCAAGCTAAACAAGTGTTCTATGTCACTGATCCGACAAGTACGAAATGGTCTATAGTTCCTTTATCTAACAAAATAATTGATGAAAACATTGGATATCAAGGCGATATTGGTGTTGACATTGAATCTTTTACCAGAAATGATCAAAATGAGAATGAATCATGTATTAGAAATGATCATAATGATGGTATTTGGATCAATCCAACCGTCCGCATTGTTAAGAGATGAGTAGAACATATTCCTACCAAGAAAATTTAAATATATGTCATTTCATTTTTTTCTTTATAGTATATATGATTATGGATTTTTATATTTGTCATTTCATTTTATTTTTATTTTTCTTTATTGCAGGTCAAATGGCTAGTAATCAAGAAAATTCACAAGATGCAAATGTTCCACAAGATACTTCAGAAAAGGATATCACACGAGGCATAACTATTATGCGGGGAATCATCCGTGATACAGATAGAGGAGTTACATATAATGTGGATTGGAATAATGAGGACCAACTAATTGGGTCTAATTTCGCAGTGACAAGCTACATCGATGCAGCTTGTTCGTATGCACATTCCGATCACCACTCCTAGATGGAAAAAAGGAGAGTTGGACGAGGCTAAAGAAAAAATTTGGACTGAGATAAAGGTATCATATATGGTTGTTGTTATTTTCTTTATATTGACGATAATGTGTTTAAATTACATATACTAACACACTCTATCGTATGTTTTTGTAGAGGTCCTTTAACATTGAAGATGCCCGCAAAAATTATATAATGGGTTTGGCCGGAAAAAGACACAGAGGGTGGAGAACTTTTTTAACAAATAAGTATCTTAAAGATGAGGAAGGAAATTTTGTTGAAGAGGATCCTGAACGTCCAAAGAAATATGAGAACTTCATTACACCAGAAGAATGAGTTGCTTTTGTAGGCCAAAGAAGAGACAAGAATTTCAAGAAAGTGAGTGCCGTAAATCGCGAGAGAGTGTCAAAACCCGCATATCCATATAAAAGGGCATTTGGGATATGCACGCTTACAGGAAAAAATTGTAAGTAAATATCAGTTCTACGATCTTGTTAATTCTCAATGTGTTATAATTGATGATTTTATAATTTCTAACAATGCGTAGTTAGAAGAGACGCAAAGTGACGAAACATCACTACCCGCACATGTGTTGTGGAAGGAAGCTCGTGTTGGCAAAGATCGAGTTGTTAATCCCGATATGCAACATGTTTATGATGAGTGTGTAAGTATAACATTGTGTCTTTAATTAAATTATATTAAATGTTTATTAATATATAATTAATTTTTTATCTCCACTAATAATTTTCGATATGTAAATGAATTACAGGAGACCCTATCACAATCGGTATCCACAAGTGATGACTAGGATATCAGGAGCGTACTCAGTCGAGCACTAAATGTTGCTGAGTATCCGGGTTGGGTGAGGGGTAAAGGTCATGGTGTGACTCCAACCTCTCTGTATAAGAATCCAAGAAAAAAATCCTAGCAATGCAGAAGTGATGCAAACTTGCAGGAATTACAAGCACAAGTTCGTGAATTGCAGAAGGATAAAGAGAGATATATGGCGGAAAAGAGCAGTTCACAACTAAAAGAAAATAGTGACAAGGCTAGTATCAACTGTCAACATAAATTTCCCAAGGTAATTAAGATGATAATTCATTGGAAAAAGTTTAATTGTAATTTATAAAGGAAGTCTAACGGTTATTATTGATTTAGGGCATTTCATGTTGTCAGCTATACCTATCGTCACCGACTTATCGGGTAGTTGGCAAGGGAAAAGTTCACAATACTTTGGGAGATTTACTTCACCATAGATCGCTTCTAGATGGACACATGAAGATATCAGTTGATGTTGCTTTAGATCTGAATGCGTTGCTACCGGTACTTGACATTGTTGCTGAGACCACATTGCTGCGAGATGCAGTAGGATCTTTTGTGGCATGGCCATCAGACCTCATTTTCATAGATGATTAGGTATGTTGAAAGCCATTATGAATCTTTAAGTATTCAACTGACAGTTCTGACCTTAATTTTTTACATGATAATTATAGACTCCTACAAAACCCGCATCTAAGGATAAATGGATTTTGCAGCACGGCGAGTCTGTTGCATCGCAAAAAGAGGTACGTTTAAAGTGTTAATTATATGACCAGAATAAAAAACTACATAACTTTATAGCTTACATAAGTCTATATGATTTTTAGGTACTTGTTCAAGGGTCACAACAAGTGAGCCAGAAAGTTGGTAGGGTACCACCCAAGAAAAGGGTTCCTATCCGAAAATTTGTGCCTAGATTTCGGCAGTGTCTTGAAACACTAGTGGGCACATCAGATTTGATGAATGGTGGTATTCGTCAAATGGATATGGATGCATGTGTCTTTGGTTTTCCTTGCATTGAAGCAATTGGACAAGAGGACATGTAACAAATTTTTCTTCATGGGGAATTAGGCGTTAATGTTATGCACTCGTACATCCGGTAACCCGATCAATATATTATTTAATTGGTTGAACATTTTTTTTAAACATTTAATTGAAATAGTCTAATATTAATTATGTTTTTATTTAAGGTTGTTATATGACAAATTGATGCGCGGGAATCAATTGTCAAATAGATTCCATTTCGTGTCTTCCTCCCGTGTCAGCGGAGCGACAATTGCTAGGGAACCGGAGTCAGTAAGAGAGCACTTGGTCGATAGATTCATGACAACTGGCAGTACATAAAGCTTATATCTTTTGGCATATAATTCAGGGTTAGATTTTCATTCTAAGTTCATTTTAATATTTGTATTTCTTACATTAAAATTTTCATCTAAATTGTTGCTTTAATTTATAGATGTCACTGGTTGTTGCTTGCTATCGATCCCATAAAAGAAGTGGTCTATTATCTGAATTCAGTTGATGGTGATTGGACAAATTATCCGAATATGAAGTTAATGATTGATACGTAAGTGACATTATTCTAAATATTCGTGTGTGTTTATATATTTAACTATTTCTATGTCATTGTTCTAAATAAATATTTTAATTTTGTCAGATCAATACAAGTATTCTGATGTCAAAGGGAAACCCGGGTACCACGGTCTAAATCAAACAACATTAATTGGATCAAAGTACAAGTATATTAATTTCCACAATTTTGCTTATAATATTTATGCTACTTGATAAAATAATACATCTATATATTCTTATTTGTTTTTCTATGTAGTGTCCTCAACAACAAACGACATAGATTGCAGATACTTCGTTTTGAAGTTTATCAAAGAAATCATTCAAATGAATGAAATAGAGATTCCAGTCACGGTATGGATTTATAACTTATTATGGATTTATACTTTGTTTTATTATTTATCAGATATTTCATATAATTTATTACTTTTAACTAAATCATGCATATTTTTTGTTTTGTTATGTAGTATTTTGATGAATACAAGTGTGCATATTACACGAAACTTCAATTGGAATAACTCAAAGAGGAGTTGTGTCAATATTTTATTGAGCAAAGAATCCTATAAGGTATGAATACATTATTGTGTGAAAATGGTTATGAATACATTATTGTGTGAAAATGGTTATGAATACATTGTTGTGTGTATACAATACTGACCGTGTTATTATGTTCATATCTTGTAGGATCTGGACCTTGAATATATATGTACATATATTAGGTCTGATTTACTTATTGTTATATAGTTGATTTTGTTAGGGTTAATTTTGGTTATGTTAAAAATGTGTTAATTGAATTACAATGGTGTATATATATTTTGGATAACAATGGTATATAATAGTATTTGTATATAATATTTAAATTTGGTATTTGGATAACAATGGTATATAATGGTATGTAATGGTATTTGTATATAAGATTGTAAATTACCGGTTTATGAATTACATGTTTATGAAATAATGCTGCAAAAAATGCAGGTTTAAAAATTATTTAAATTTTTGATTTTTCAATAGAAAACCTATAAAAGCGCTTTTTCAGTAAAATCGCTGCCTTAGGCCACTTATGAGAGCGCTTTTTGAGTAAACGTGTTGCCTAAGGTATACCTATGAAAGCGCTTTTAAAAGTGATTTCATAGGTAGGCCTAAGGCAGCGCTTTTAGGCTAAAAGCGCTTTCATAGGTGGCCTAAGGCAGCGCTTTTACTGAAAAGCGCTTTCTTAGGGTGCCTACAGTATGCATTAAAGGCATTCTAAAGTAGGCATAAGAAAACGCTTTTCCAGAAAAGGCGCTGCCTTAGGCGTACCTATGAAAGCGTTTTTTTAGTGAAAAGCGCTTTCATAGGTAGGCCTACAAAAGCGATTTTTCCTAAACAAAAAGCGTTGCTAAAACCTATAGCAGCGCCACCTACGCAAGCGCTTTTAAAGCCCAAAAAAGCGCTTTCGTAGGTCTTTTTTGGCATAGTGATAGTAAAAAATCTTGTTGGAAATTCTTTTAAAGTAAGTGAAATTTTCAATTTATTTGCATTACTATTACACATTTTGTGTTATGTTCATTATATTTTTGATTAATTTTGATACATTGCAGTTCACCATGCAAGGACATATATTTCTTAAAGTCCATTTAGCAGAAAATAGAAAGTCCATAATGAATACAAATGACTTTTTGAAATGGTGGATCTGAAGAAGTTATGCATATATCTGGTGGCTATGATCTCAAAAGATTGAGTGGGTGTGAAGCAGCTAATGAACACAACAACTGTGATAATTTTAAGCATTTAATTGCCGAATGAGTTTTTCTGTGACGCATCTAATGTCTTATTCCCTCACTTTTTTGCTTCTGCTGCTTGCAAGTTCATGCAATGATATTAATTATTTATATATTTTAAATGATTCAATATGTGTTTGTCTTACTCTTAGTCTTCCACGTTATTTGTCATTTGAGTTGACACTTATCTTTTTTTTGTATATCAGGTTTGCAGGGTTGTCCTTTAACTCCTCTAAGACATTGAAAAAAATTGAACTATTTAAGTTTAGTAAGTTGATGGTTTGCTACCTTATAATTGATTTAAATCACTTTTATTTGGCTATATGTTTATCATTGGTCTCATTATTTTAAACTTAATGGATATAGATAACTACAAGTTAACTGCTCAGACAGAGAAAGTAACAAAATACAAAAGAAAAATGGTCACCTAGTTGGTTCCAGTTATTTGATTCATTATCTAACATATATGTATTATGAAGTATTTTTTGTATTCCACTTTTATTGATTCCTTTTTTTAATGATGCCTACTAACATTTTTTATGGATTCTACAAAATACCTATATGTATTTTGGATTTATATTAAATTTTGATTTACGTTGAATTAAAATTGTAGTAATTTGTAGTTCATCCAATAACCCTCTTAAACCGAATATATTAACCCGCGGACCGTAATAACCCAACTCGGCCAAACCAATTAAGAAAATGGGCGGAAATGGGTTTATACTGTTCAACCGCGGGTTCGGTTGGGTGTGGTTTTTGGGCCTGAAACCGCCCAACCCGGCCCGTTGTCCAGCCCTAACCTATAATATCTAAACCTTGGCCTAGGGAATTATGTTCATGTTAGTACACAAAAAGCAAAGAGATCAGTAGAATTTAGGAATTGATTAAATAATATCTCTTGTTCTATAAAAGGAGCGAAGACTTCTTATTTGTGGACTTTACTTCGTCTAAATCCATTCGCGTGTGCTCGACTTCATCGTTTATCAATCCGAGGAACCTGATTTGCGTCTTTCAGAGTTCCTTCCGCTTCATGCTGCCGCATCAGTACTTGATTCTTCATCATTGACGCTTTGATCACTCTTTAAACGGTATGTTTCTGAATCATTCGTTCAATTTCAATGGATTAGGTTTGAAATCCCTGTATGTAAATAGAATGCATGTGGTTAGAGTTTTAGTTTTGGGGTTTTGGGAGTAGTGGTGAGTGTAACACCCCAAATTCTACCCGGAAAGTATAAAGAAAATCAGAGTATTTTTAATTTTTCATACAACACATGGGATGCCACACTATCATCTTTAACAACATAAACATAACAGATACATAACACCTTTATTAATAGGGGATCACATAACACTTGCTTAAGCTTTTAAAACAAAACAACCTTTTATTTAATATGCAACGGAAATTCGTAAGTATTCAAACCAAGCAGCTGATCATCTTTATAGACTCAAAATAATTTGAAACATCATGTTCAACTTCTAAAATACTGAACAACTTTTATTTCACAACATCACTTAAGATTCAACAATTACTAACAACAACAAGAGTCAACATATAAACAACATAGACTAAACACCCCCTGAGTGCTACGTATCAGAGCAAGACACCAACTTGAACTAACAACGGCTAATCCTTCATTCTTGGATACCTGCACGTTACTAGTATAAAGGCAACGACGAACAAATAGAAAGGGTGAGATATCGAAAAATATAAGCAACAGTATGATAACTAATATATTAGATCTAGAATCATACAATATTCACCGCTTCAACCAACTACAACATAACAATCAACAAAAACAACATAGTAAATAACACCCATTATAATAACTTTTATCATCAGTTTAATTTATACATATCAACACTTTATCATCACCACATAAATCATCACAATTCATCACAATCGTCATAAATCATTATCACCACATAAATCATCATAATTCATCACTATTGTCATAAATCATTATCACCACATAAACCATCACAAGACAACACATACCCAATGAACTCAAACAAACATAACCGACACAATGTGACTCGACTATGTATGCATGTGGTACCAACACATTTTGTTCGTAATTAGGAACATTGGCTAAAGCCCTCGTCATTTTGGCAAAAGCCCTCGTCATTTTGGCAAAAGCCCTCGTCATTTATGCAATGTATGCGACTCGACAAAAGGCAACACATACACACAACAACACATCAACATTGTCATAATCATCAAAATGGCATAAGCCATCGTCATTTTATTTACCAAACATCGGAGGTAAAACATCGTCATTAACATCATCACGAAATCAACAACAATTAATAACAACATCAACTCATCATTTAGGCATAAGCCATCAATGTTTTGTTTACCAAACTCCAAGGTAAAACGATCAACAACATATTTTGCATTATGCAAATCACCAATAACAATTCATCAATCTCCAAAATCATGCATTCAATTAAAAGAAGCATATCAACAATATTCATAATTTAATTAATCCAGGTTACGGATTAATATTCATCAAAATATACTCGTCATTTTATTTACCAAACATTGGAGGTAAAACATCGTCATTAACATCATCACATTTTGCATTATGCAAATCATAATCAACAAAATCATGCTTCAAACCGGTGAAAGTGAGAAACATCCAAAAATGAGCAAATTCCTCAAAACAGCCTGCATGAGCCGACTCATGGATCCTTAGGTCGGCTCATGAGTGAAAAATTATGGTTTGGCAGCGCCCGGGAAGGCGCACGCCTTCTCCATGCGTCGACTCATCCCTGCGAAGTTTCTACCGGACCATCGAGTTACGCACCATTAGAACACGTCGTCGAAACACGCACCATCGAGTTACGGACCATTAGAGTTGCACCTTGAACTTCGCCCATCGAACTTCTACACCACCAGAAGTTCTAGACCATTAGAAGTTACGCACCATCGAACTTCGCACCGATAAGTTCTAGACCATCAAAAGTTACGCACCATCGAACTTCTTCCCATCGAACTTACGCACCATCGAGTTACGGACCATCGAAGTTCTACACCATCGAACACGCTCATCGAAGTTACGCACCATCGAGTTACGCACTATCGAACTTCGCCCATCGAACACGCACCATCGAAGTTCTAAACCATCGAGTTACGCACCATCGAACTTTTGCCCATCGAACACGCCCCGAAGTTACGAACCATCGAGTTTTACTGACCTCATAACTACCCATCGAACTTCGCACCATCGAAGTTCGCACCATCATAACTTCTTCCTATTAGATCTTACGCACCATTAGAAGTTACGCACCATAAGATGTTACGCCCATCGAACTTACGCACCATCGAAGTTTTGGACCATCAAAAGTTACGCACCATCAAAGTTACGCCCGCCGAAACCTCGCACCATTAGAAATTCGGACCATCAAAAGTTACGCACCATCGAACTTACCCATCATAACTTCTGCACCATCAGAAGTTCTAGACCATTAGAAGTTCTGCACCATCAGAACTTTTGCCCATCGAACACGCACCATCGAAGTTACGGACCATCCGAAGTTTTGCACCATCAGAACATCTTCCCAACAAAACTTCTACACCATCAGGAGTTCTGGACCTTAATTATACTCAATAAAACTAGTCTATGGCTATTTATTTTCTAGAGACCACATGTATTCATTGTACTTAAAAGGTTCCTAGAAGTAATGCGAAAACAATTACCTAAAACGTCCCCTTACAACTTCATCTCCTTCATCATTTCCTTATTTTTCCAGCACTATGTGTTCTAACAGTTCAACCCAGAATCAACTTATTTTCCAAAAATACAACTTCTATCTACCAATATAATTACACACATAATCACACCAACATAGTACTAGCAACAACAACAATTAACAGGCAGCAATATTTTCAATACTGATCTATCAATTTCATCACAAAACATTGAATCTACAGTGAATTTATACACCCTAAACTCACATAAAAATCATCATACAAATGATTATATAAATCGAACCCCACCCCTTACCTTTGGATTTGAGAGAGCTCAAAAAACTTGATCGGAAACAACCACTCTCAGACTGCAATTTGAGCTTTTCCCCAACTTCTAGCAAACCCTTATTCCCAATTCCATTTCTTCTCTCCTGCTACTGTACGTGGTGCTCTTCTTGTCCTTTCTTTTTCTAAGTACTAATGCTACTGTAAGTGATATTTGTTTCCTTTAATAATGCCACTTCCAACTACTACTTAAGCCACTCAAAATACTAATGAGCCACTAAACTCTTATTGGGTCTACTAACTATTACTCCTCAAAATGCTATTTCACCTCTATAACCAACTCATCCATATTTAATTAATAATTCTAAAAATACTAATACATTCTAATATTATTTCTTCAACGTAATCAACTTAATCAATTCTTTGACTAACCGAATAAAATCCAACTTTAATTTAATAATCCAATAATTAAATACCTATAAAATTTAATTAAATAATTAATTAAATTCGGAGTGTTATAGTGAGCGGTTGCTCCGCTGTTCCCCTATGTTTAATCACACTGGAGTTTGTCTGTGTGTTCTCTTCCTCGGGTTGAGGGGTCCTATGATAGATGATAATCCATTATGAGAGGGGGTTATTGATCGAGGAAGTGGATCCTCATTCGTTCGAGCCCTTTCACTTGATAAGTAGTGGAAGGGTGGATTTGACATTAATGTCGAGCTCACCGAATTCCTCTGCTTTTCAGGTATTATGGTGGATACTAGAAAATATAGCTGTCAGGGCTCAAGAGATTTCGAGCAGGAGTATTCTGATTTTACTACCTCCGAGGAAAATTCTTCCGATGCTATCCCAATGGAAGAGTCCTATTCCGTTGAGGGTCAGCCCGAGACAGTTGTTCCGACCGATGACCAGGATCCCACTATCTGGGTGGCTCCGGACATTCATTTGAGAGGATCGTGCTTTACTAAATGCCCGAACGAGATTTTTGATGCCGTTGATCGGTATGCTTCTGACGGGGAAGATGTGAATGAGGAGAAACGAGAGGATTGGGTTGTATATATCCCTGCAGCCGAGCATCGGGTATGCTCAATATATGAGGGAGATCAAATCCCAGTGTTCGACATTTGGTTCAGGGAATTGGGGTTCCGTCTCCCCTTTAGTGACTTGCAGGTGGCAGTGTTTGATCACCTTCGTTTGGCTCCGTCGCAACTACACCTGATTGTGATTTCCTTTATCAGGGAGTTTGAGATCGTGTGCGAACACTTGGAGGTAGGTGCTACCCTCCCCCTGTTGTTTCATATATTCTTCCTTCAAAGGGGGTTGAACAAGACGGATGGGGTAGTCCGATGGTGATGGGTGTCATTTCAACAGTAGAATGGGAAACTTTTCAAGCCTTATCAAGAGTCTGTTCGATTCTTCAAGGAGAAGTTTATTATAGTTTGACCGGTCTCGAAACGGGCTCTCTTCGACGTGTTCACGAGCACACCTGTTGTCCAGGAGGATGGTTCCCCGAAGATGAACGGGTGAGGGGAGAGTGCACACCAGCTTGTGTCTAAGTTTAACTTTCACTGGAAAAGGAGCATTTCGAGCGGAATGCTGATCAGTATGTGTGGTCGAAGGAGGAACTAGATCCTGAGGACGTGGCTAGCCTTGGAGTGCTAACATCATATGTCGAGGGGCTTGCTCGTACCCAGCGGATGGGACGAGGGGGAAGCCGCTAGTGGGAGAAGACGGGGGTTATGTTTATGAGCCCCCACTTATCAATGTGAGGGATCTCCTTCTTAGTGGAGATCCTAAGGCTTACTTGGGTAGATGTTTTATTATTTTAATTAACCTTGCATCCCTTTTCTTCTATGCTATCGATGAGTTCTTTAAAATTTATCTGATCTTAATGTGTGTCTTTTCTTGTTGCAGCTAGGATGAATCTCGTGCAGGAGTGCATAACTCAGAATCTTTTGCAGAAAAAGAAGGCAAAGGGGACGGGGTCGCCAAATGAAACTGGTGGCTCCTCTAAGACTGGTCCGGGGAAGTCGTCTGCGAGCTTGGTGGCTCTAAAGGGATGGGAGTCCATTTTTACGTTGAAGACAGTGATAAAGAAGCCTGACTTCTTCGACGAAATGATTATGGACGATGTAACACCCGTTATTAATTAAAATAAATTAATTAAGAATATAGAGTATTTTTTTCGAATAAGTTATTGTATAAGTTAAAATCGCCGGTAGAATTACTAAACTAATAATCGGGTCGAAATTAGCCGAGAAATGAAAATTTAATTAGAATTATTTTATTAAGTAGAATTATTAGTTTTAATATAAACATTAATTAGTAGGGTAAATTAGTAATTGAGAGATAAGATTTAATAAACCAAATAATAAGGAGTATTATATATTAAATAACCTAGAAAAACAAGGGTAGTTTTGTTGCTTGCAAAATCAAAGAAGAGAGACCCCAACCGCGTAGCAGTGAAAAATCAGGAGGAGAGAAAGGAAGATATTGAAAATCAAGGTTGCTAGGAAGGATTTTCTGTCCGATAAGTTGTTGTTTCCGATCGAATTTTCGAGTTCCCGTCAATCCACAGGTAAGGGGTGGGATTCGGGTTTTATAATCGATTGTAGGATGGTTCGTATGTATAGTTTAGGGCTACGATATTACACTGCTAATCGTAACAACGGTGATAATTTTATATGTTGAATTGAATTATAATATTTTGTATTGAATTATGAGGTAATTGTGTGGTTGGTAATGCATATAATGTTGTGTTGCCTCGATCGAAACATTACGCGTGGCCGTGGAAAAAGAAGCGAATTTTTGGATTGATGCAGACCAAGAGTAGACGACCGTCCCTGCTGGTGCAAGGGAAGGGAGGCGTCCGCCTCCAGGGGCTTGAACAGAGAGAGGTGACCGTCCTATAGGAGGAGGCGTCCGTCTCCTTTGCTTTTGGGGAATGGACATTCGTTGCAGCATGGGGGATGGGGCCCTCAACCATGATGTCTTGTTGTCACTAGCTTGCAGGTCACATGTAATTAAGAGAGCAGAACATAATAACTGATAGTTTTAGTAGGAGTGAAATATTGCCTTTGGATGAAAGTGGATTTAGCAGGAAAATTATACCAGAAGTAAATTAGCAGTAGCAGAAAATTATACTAGGATTAAACTAGCAGTAGCATAAAATTATACCAGAATTAAATTAGCAGTAGCAGAAAATTATACTAGAACCAGAATTAATATCAACAAGTGATAATGGGCAGAAATGATTAATTAGGAGAATGATCCCCGGAAATGCAGAATTAATATTAACACTGTCAGAATTAATTAGTAGGATAAATAGAACTAATTAGTAAAATTGCAGAAAACTGAAAATAGTACAGGAAATTATACTGTCAGTGGAATTAAGCGGAGAATTTAGTTGGTCAGAATTGAACGAGAATTTGCGGGACAGTTCGGGTATACGGGTAGTTAATTAAAACGGTAAAACTTCGTTGAAATTTCATTGGTTGCTTGATTTGTCTATACAGCCGGAACGTGCTGTTTTGCGGTGAAAACTAAGAATAAAGTTGATTAAATTATAATTGCATGGTGTTTAAGTTGTTGATTATTGTTGAAGTTGAAGTTGGTTGTTGAGTTGATGCAGAATCATGCATATTTTAAGTCGTTGTTGATTTTAGTCGTGTTAATGTTGTATTCGTTGTAACATACATATCATGTGCATTACTAAGTTGGCCTGGATTGGCACCACATTGTGAGTTGAAGGCTTATGCCTTGTTGAATTCCTCGATAACCTGGCATATTTTAAGTTGGGAGTTCTGCTCCAAATGGATCCACATGCATTTGCATTTGTTGAGTCGCATTGAGTCGCATTTTATGTCGTCGTTGATTATTCAGTTATTTTATGTAGATATCGTATGTCGTGGAATGAAGTTGTAATTAATGTATGTTTCTTTACTTGAGCATATGAATTATCGTACCTTCGCTTATATTATTCGATATCTCACCCTTTACTTTTGTTGGCCGTTACCTTTATATTCGTAACGTGCATGTAATGAGGAGTAAGAAGATTAGTAGCTTGGTGTCGTCGCTCTGATACGTAGCACTCGGGGGGGAAACGAACGCCTTATCTTATTTATGATTTTTGCAATTATATTCGTTGAATTAAAATTCTGGTTTTGAATTAGCATTTATGTTTTTTTCCGTTGTTTTGAAAGATGCTACGTCGTTTTTGATTAATTATGTTGAGAATTCCGTTTACGGTTATTTATTTAAGGTTGAATCGTTAAGGTTTAATTATGGTGAATTTTATTCGTATTCATTTACGTGTTACGTATCCGCCAAGAAGTGAATCATGTTAATGTTGTTTTCAAGTTGAATAAGTGTAACACCTCGTATTTATTGAAAATTTCCGCACTCTGATTTTGTAATAAACGTTGGGTAGAAATGGGGTGTTACATTAGTGGTATCAGAGCAGGTCGGTCCGTCCGACCAGGTTGTTGTGTCTTTAACAATCGAGTATTGTTAATTACTTTACCTAACCGTTGATTATTGTGCAGTGCTTAGTTGAAATGGCTGGAAGAAATGATGCTGCTATTGCTGCTGCCTTGGAAGCAATGGCTCATGCTTTGGAGAATCAACCTAATGCTGGTGAGGATGCGGGATCCCGAAGTTTGGCAACTTTCCAGAGGGAGAATCCACCGGTGTTCAAGGGCAAACATGATCCTGATGGTGCTCTGGAGTGGTTGAAGGAGATTGAGCGAATCTTTCGCGTGATGAATTGTACAACTGCGCAGAAGGTTCGGTATGGAACTCACATGTTGGCTAGTGAGGCTGATGATTGGTGGTTGGATACGCTTGCAAGGTTGGAAGCTGCAGGCGAAGAGGTCACTTGGGCTGTATTCCGTAGGGAATTTCTGAGGAAATATTATCCTGAAGATGTTCGAGGTAAGAAAGAAATTGAATTCCTCTCGCTGAAGCAGGGTAATATGACCGTTACTGAGTATGCTGCGAAGTTTGTGGAGTTGGCCAAGTTTTATCCGCATTACAATGATGAAACTGCTGAATTCTCAAAGTGTATTAAGTTTGAAAGTGGTTTGCGTTCTGAGATCAAGAAGGCAATTGGGTACCAGAAGATCCGTGTTTTTGCTGATTTGGTGGATAGCTGTCGTATTTTTGAGGAAGACAATAATGCTCATTACAAGATTGTCAGTGATAGAAGAGGAAAGGGTCAGCAGAACCGTGGTAAACCGTATGATGCTCCAGCTGGTAGAGGTAAACAGAGAGCTGCTCCAGGTCAGAGAACTAGTGGGGGAGGTGGTGCTCCTGCTGGTATTGTTTGTTACAAGTGTGGGCAAGCTGGTCACAAGAGCAATGCCTGTACTACTGAGGTGAAGAGGTGTTTCCGTTGTGGACAGACTGGGCATGCAATATCTGATTGCAAGCATAAAGAGATGGTATGTTTCAATTGTGGTGAAGAAGGACATGTTGGGAGTCAGTGCAAGAAACCGAAGAAGGCACAATCTAGTGGGAGGGTGTTTGCTTTGGCGGGTGATTCGTCGGGCAATGAAGACAAACTTATCAGAGGTACATGTTTCATAAATAGTACTCCTTTAATTACTATTATTGATACTGGTGCCACTCATTTTTTTATTGCTGCTGATTGCGTTAAAAGATTGGGCCTTATATTATCTTCTATGAATGGTACAATGGTAGTTGAGGTCCCAGCCAAGGGATCGGTGACTACTTCTCTTGTGTGTTTGAAGTGTCCTCTGTCGATCTTTGATAGGGAATTTTCTGTTGATTTAATTTGTTTGCCGTTAAGGGTTGGATGTATCGGGCATGAACGGTTAGAGCATAACTACGTTCATATTAATTGTTATAATAAGTCTGTGAGATTTTCCACTGTTGAGGAAGAAGAAGCTATTTTGATGTCGTCTAGACAATTGCGACAGTTGTTGAAGGAAGAAGCTGAGATGTTTTCATTGATGGCAACAATGTCAATGGAGAACCAAGCTATAATTGATGAATTGCGGTGGTGCGTGAATTTCTGAAGTTTTCCACGATGAAATTCACGATGCACCGCCGAGCGAAGTTAATTTGGTATTGATCTCGTACCTGGTACCAAACCTGTTTCTATGGCACCGTACAGGATGTCTCCGTCTGAGTTGGCAGAATTGAAGAAGCAGTTGGAAGATCTGCTTGAGAAAAATTTTGTCAGACCAAGTGTATCGCCATGGGGAGCTCCAGTGTTGTTAGTAAAGAAGAAAGATGGAAGTATGAGACTTTGTGTAGATTACAGACAATTGAATAAGGTGACGATTAGAAACAAGTATCCGCTTCCAAGGATCGACAACTTAATGGATCAATTAGTGGGTGCCAGTGTGTTTAGCAAGATTGATTTACGATCGGGTTATCACCGATTAAGGTGAAAGATGAGGATATTCGGCTTTGAAACACGTTATGGACACTACGAATACGTGATGCCTTTTGGTGTTACCAATGCGCCGAGAGTATTTATGGAGTATATGAACCGTATCTTTCATGAATATTTGGATCGGTTTGTGGTAGTGTTTATTGACGATATCTTGATTTATTCTAAGTCAGATGAGGAACATGCGGAGCATTTGAGGACAGTGTTACAGGTTTTGAAAGAGAGGAAGTTGTATGCTAAACTGTCCAAATGTGAGTTTTGGTTGAAAGAAGTTAGTTTTCTCGGCCATGTCATTTCAAGTAGTGGCATTGCTGTAGATCCATCTAAAGTAGATGCGGTGCTGCAATGGGAAGCCCCGAAGTCCGCAACTGAGATTAGAAGCTTTCTGGGTTTGGCTGGTTATTACAGGAGGTTTATCGAAGGATTTTCCAAGTTGGCACTTCCACTAACGAAGTTAACCTGTAAAGGTAAAGCTTTTGTGTGGGATGTAGAATGTGAAGAAAGTTTTACCGAGTTGAAGAAGAGGTTAACGTCGGCCCCAATTTTGACGTTACCAAAACCTGAAGAACCTTTTGTGGTGTATTGTGATGCCTCTAAGATGGGATTAGGTGGAGTGTTGATGCAAGATGGAAAGGTTGTTGCATATGTATCAAGGCAGTTGAGAATTCATGAGAAGAATTATCCTATGCATGATTTGGAACTTGCTGCAGTTGTTTTCGTATTAAAAATTTGGAGACATTATTTGTATGGCTCTAGATTTGAAGTGTTTAGCGACCACAAAAGCTTGAAGTATTTGTTTGATCAGAAGGAATTGAATATGAGGCAGCGAAGGTGGTTGGAATTGTTGAAGGATTATGATTTCGGTTTAAACTATCATCCGGGTAAGGCTAATGTAGTAGCTGATGCGTTGAGTCGAAAGACTTTACACATGTCAGCAATGATGGTTAAAGAGTTGGAATTAATTGAGCAGTTTAGAGATATGAGCCTTGTTTGTGAGACGACACCACAGAGTGTTAAGCTCGAAATGTTGAAGATAAATAATGAATTCTTGAATATGATCAAAGAAGCACAGAAGTTGGACGCGAAATTAGTAGATTCGATGGTGGGAATTGATCAGGCGGAAACTAGTGAGTTTAATATGGATACACAGGGTGTGTTGAGATTCCGTGATCGAATTTGCATTCCTGATGATGTAGAGTTTAAAAAGATTAATTCTGGAAGAAGGGCATAGAAGTGCGTTGAGCATTCATCCGGGAGCTACTAAAATGTACCAAGATTTGAAGAAATTATTTTGGTGGCCCAGAATGAAGCGTGATGTTGCGCAATTTGTGTATGCATGTTTGACTTGTCAGAAGTCGAAGGTTGAGCATCAGAAGCCTGCGGGGTTGTTGCAATCGTTGGAGATTCCAGAGTGGAAATGGGATAGTATTTCGATGGACTTTATAACGGGATTACCGAATACGGTACGAGGACATAATTCCATTTGGGTGATTGTTGAAAGGCTTACTAAGTCGGCTCACTTTATACCTATTGACATCAGTTTTCCTGTACCGAAATTGGCAGAGATTTATGTCAGGGTGATTGTTAAGTTACATGGTGTTCCGTTGAGTATTGTGTCGGATAGAGATCTGAGGTTCACATCCGAATTTTGGCAAATTTTACAACATGCGTTGGGTTCTAAGTTGAGATTGAGCTCTGCGTATCATCCTCAAACCGATGGTCAAACAGAAAGGACAAATCAGTCATTGGAAGATTTGCTGCGGGCATGTGTTCTTGAAGAGAGAGGTTCGTGGGACACTTGTCTTCCATTGATAGAATTCACTTATAATAATAGTTACCATTCTAGCATCAGAATGGCTCCTTTTGAAGCGTTGTATGGTCGGAGGTGTAGGACCCCGTTGTGTTGGCATGAGACGGGAGAAAGTGTGGTGCTTGGACCTGAGTTAGTTCGAGAAACCACCGAGAAGGTGAAACTTATCCGTGAAAAGATGAGAGCTTCCCAGAGTAGACAGAAGAGTTAACATGACAAGCGGAGGAAAAGTTTGGAATTTCAGGAAGGTGAACATGTTTTTCTGAGAGTTACACCAGTAACCGGTGTTGGACGAGCATTAAAATCGAAGAAGCTTACTCCTCATTTTATTGGTCCATATCAGATATCGGCCAGAGTTGGAAGGGTTGCTTATAGGGTGGCGTTGCCGCCGAATCTTTCGAATCTGCATGATGTATTCCACGTGTCTCAACTCCAGAAGTACATCCCTGATCCGTCCCATGAGATTCGTATGGATGATGTACAAGTACGAGATAATTTGACTGTGGAGACAATGCCAGTGCGAATCGCAGATCGCGAGACAAAGACGTTACGTGGAAAGCAGATAGCATTGGTAAAGGTTGTATGGTTAGGAGCTACTGGAGAAAACATGACGTGGGAGTTGGAGAGCAAGATGCGGGACTCTTATCCCGAGTTGTTCAAATCAGGTAATTTTCGAGGACGAAAATGTTCTATGTGGGGGAGAGTTGTAACACCCGTTATTAATTAAAATAAATTAATTAAGAATATAGAGTATTTTTTTCGAATAAGTTATTGTATAAGTTAAAATCGCCGGTAGAATTACTAAACTAATAATCGGGTCGAAATTAGCCGAGAAATGAAAATTTAATTAGAATTATTTGTTAAGTAGAATTATTAGTTTTAATATAAACATTAATTAGTAGGGTAAATTAGTAATTGAGAGATAAGATTTAATAAACCAAATAATAAGGAGTATTATATATTAAATAACCTAGAAAAACAAGGGTAGTTTTGTTGCTTGCAAAATCAAAGAAGAGAGACCCCAACCGCGTAGCAGTGAAAAATCAGGAGGAGAGAAAGGAAGATATTGAAAATCAAGGTTGCTAGGAAGGATTTTCTGTCCGATAAGTTGTTGTTTCCGATCGAATTTTCGAGTTCCCGTCAATCCACAGGTAAGGGGTGGGATTCGGGTTTTATAATCGATTGTAGGATGGTTCGTATGTATAGTTTAGGGCTACGATATTACACTGCTAATCGTAACAACGGTGATAATTTTATATGTTGAATTGAATTATAATATTTTGTATTGAATTATGAGGTAATTGTGTGGTTGGTAATGCATATAATGTTGTGTTGCCTCGATCGAAACATTACGCGTGGCCGTGGAAAAAGAAGCGAATTTTTGGATTGATGCAGACCAAGAGTAGACGACCGTCCCTGCTGGTGCAAGGGAAGGGAGGCGTCCGCCTCCAGGGGCTTGAACAGAGAGAGGTGACCGTCCTATAGGAGGAGGCGTCCGTCTCCTTTGCTTTTGGGGAATGGACATTCGTTGCAGCATGGGGGATGGGGCCCTCAACCATGATGTCTTGTTGTCACTAGCTTGCAGGTCACATGTAATTAAGAGAGCAGAACATAATAACTGATAGTTTTAGTAGGAGTGAAATATTGCCTTTGGATGAAAGTGGATTTAGCAGGAAAATTATACCAGAAGTAAATTAGCAGTAGCAGAAAATTATACTAGGATTAAACTAGCAGTAGCATAAAATTATACCAGAATTAAATTAGCAGTAGCAGAAAATTATACTAGAACCAGAATTAATATTAACAAGTGATAATGGGCAGAAATGATTAATTAGGAGAATGATCCCCGGAAATGCAGAATTAATATTAACACTGTCAGAATTAATTAGTAGGATAAATAGAACTAATTAGTAAAATTGCAGAAAACTGAAAATAGTACAGGAAATTATACTGTCAGTGGAATTAAGCGGAGAATTTAGTTGGTCAGAATTGAACGAGAATTTGCGGGACAGTTCGGGTATACGGGTAGTTAATTAAAACGGTAAAACTTCGTTGAAATTTCATTGGTTGCTTGATTTGTCTATACAGCCGGAACGTGCTGTTTTGCGGTGAAAACTAAGAATAAAGTTGATTAAATTATAATTGCATGGTGTTTAAGTTGTTGATTATTGTTGAAGTTGAAGTTGGTTGTTGAGTTGATGCAGAATCATGCATATTTTAAGTCGTTGTTGATTTTAGTCGTGTTAATGTTGTATTCTTTGTAACATACATATCATGTGCATTACTAAGTTGGCCTGGATTGGCACCACATTGTGAGTTGAAGGCTTATGCCTTGTTGAATGCCTCGATAACCTGGCATATTTTAAGTTGGGAGTTCTGCTCCAAATGGATCCACATGCATTTGCATTTGTTGAGTCGCATTGAGTCGCATTTTATGTCGTCGTTGATTATTCAGTTATTTTATGTAGATATCGTATGTCGTGGAATTAAGTTGTAATTAATGTATGTTTCTTTACTTGAGCATATGAATTATCGTACCTTCGCTTATATTATTCGATATCTCACCCTTTTCTTTTGTTGGCTGTTACCTTTATATTCGTAACGTGCATGTAATGAGGAGTAAGAAGATTAGTAGCTTGGTGTCGTCGCTCTGATACGTAGCACTCGGGGGGGAAACGAACGCCTTATCTTATTTATGATTTTTGCAATTATATTCGTTGAATTAAAATTCTGGTTTTGAATTAGCATTTATGTTTTTTTCCGTTGTTTTGAAAGATGCTACGTCGTTTTGATTAATTATGTTGAGAATTCCGTTTACGGTTATTTATTTAAGGTTGAATCGTTAAGGTTTAATTATGGTGAATTTTATTCGTATTCATTTACGTGTTACGTATCCGCCAAGAAGTGAATCATGTTAATGTTGTTTTCAAGTTGAATAAGTGTAACACCTCGTATTTATTGAAAATTTCCGCACTCTGATTTTGTAATAAACGTTGGGTAGAAATGGGGTGTTACATTAGTGGTATCAGAGCAGGTCGGTCCGTCCGACCAGGTTGTTGTGTCTTTAACAATCGAGTATTGTTAATTACTTTACCTAACCGTTGATTATTGTGCAGTGCTTAGTTGAAATGGCTGGAAGAAATGATGCTGCTATTGCTGCTGCCTTGGAAGCAATGGCTCATGCTTTGGAGAATCAACCTAATGCTGGTGAGGATGCGGGATCCCGAAGTTTGGCAACTTTCCAGAGGGAGAATCCACCGGTGTTCAAGGGCAAACATGATCCTGATGGTGCTCTGGAGTGGTTGAAGGAGATTGAGCGAATCTTTCGCGTGATGAATTGTACAACTGCGCAGAAGGTTCGGTATGGAACTCACATGTTGGCTAGTGAGGCTGATGATTGGTGGTTGGATACGCTTGCAAGGTTGGAAGCTGCAGGCGAAGAGGTCACTTGGGCTGTATTCCGTAGGGAATTTCTGAGGAAATATTATCCTGAAGATGTTCGAGGTAAGAAAGAAATTGAATTCCTCTCGCTGAAGCAGGGTAATATGACCGTTACTGAGTATGCTGCGAAGTTTGTGGAGTTGGCCAAGTTTTATCTGCATTACAATGATGAAACTGCTGAATTCTCAAAGTGTATTAAGTTTGAAAGTGGTTTGCGTTCTGAGATCAAGAAGGCAATTGGGTACCAGAAGATCCGTGTTTTTGCTGATTTGGTGGATAGCTGTCGTATTTTTGAGGAAGACAATAATGCTCATTACAAGATTGTCAGTGATAGAAGAGGAAAGGGTCAGCAGAACCGTGGTAAACCGTATGATGCTCCAGCTGGTAGAGGTAAACAGAGAGCTGCTCCAGGTCAGAGAACTAGTGGGGGAGGTGGTGCTCCTGCTGGTATTGTTTGTTACAAGTGTGGGCAAGTTGGTCACAAGAGCAATGCCTGTACTACTGAGGTGAAGAGGTGTTTCCGTTGTGGACAGACTGGGCATGCAATATCTGATTGCAAGCATAAAGAGATGGTATGTTTCAATTGTGGTGAAGAAGGACATGTTGGGAGTCAGTGCAAGAAACCGAAGAAGGCACAATCTAGTGGGAGGGTGTTTGCTTTGGCGGGTGATTCGTCGGGCAATGAAGACAAACTTATCAGAGGTACATGTTTCATAAATAGTACTCCTTTAATTACTATTATTGATACTGGTGCCACTCATTGTTTTATTGCTGCTGATTGCGTTAAAAGATTGGGCCTTATATTATCTTCTATGAATGGTACAATGGTAGTTGAGGTCCCAGCCAAGGGATCGGTGACTACTTCTCTTGTGTGTTTGAAGTGTCCTCTGTCGATCTTTGATAGGGAATTTTCTGTTGATTTAATTTGTTTGCCGTTAAGTGGGTTGGATGTAATACTGGGCATGAAATGGTTAGAGCATAACTACGTTCATATTAATTGTTATAATAAGTCTGTGAGATTTTCCACTGTTGAGGAAGAAGAAGCTATTTTGATGTCGTCTAGACAATTGCGACAGTTGTTGAAGGAAGAAGCTGAGATGTTTTCATTGATGGCAACAATGTCAATGGAGAACCAAGCTATAATTGATGAATTGCAGGTAGTGCGTGAATTTCCTGAAGTTTTCCCTGATGAAATTCCTGATGCACCGCCGGAACGAGAAGTTGAATTTGGTATTGATCTCGTACCTGGTACCAAACCTGTTTCTATGGCACCGTACAGGATGTCTCCGTCTGAGTTGGCAGAATTGAAGAAGCAGTTGGAAGATCTGCTTGAGAAAAATTTTGTCAGACCAAGTGTATCGCCATGGGGAGCTCCAGTGTTGTTAGTAAAGAAGAAAGATGGAAGTATGAGACTTTGTGTAGATTACAGACAATTGAATAAGGTGACGATTAGAAACAAGTATCCGCTTCCAAGGATCGACAACTTAATGGATCAATTAGTGGGTGCCAGTGTGTTTAGCAAGATTGATTTACGATCGGGTTATCACCAGATTAAGGTGAAAGATGAGGATATTCAGAAGACGGCTTTCAGAACACGTTATGGACACTACGAATATTCTGTGATGCCTTTTGGTGTTACCAATGCGCCGAGAGTATTTATGGAGTATATGAACCGTATCTTTCATGAATATTTGGATCGGTTTGTGGTAGTGTTTATTGACGATATCTTGATTTATTCTAAGTCAGATGAGGAACATGCGGAGCATTTGAGGACAGTGTTACAGGTTTTGAAAGAGAGGAAGTTGTATGCTAAACTGTCCAAATGTGAGTTTTGGTTGAAAGAAGTTAGTTTTCTCGGCCATGTCATTTCAAGTAGTGGCATTGCTGTAGATCCATCTAAAGTAGATGCGGTGCTGCAATGGGAAGCCCCGAAGTCCGCAACTGAGATTAGAAGCTTTCTGGGTTTGGCTGGTTATTACAGGAGGTTTATCGAAGGATTTTCCAAGTTGGCACTTCCACTAACGAAGTTAACCTGTAAAGGTAAAGCTTTTGTGTGGGATGTAGAATGTGAAGAAAGTTTTACCGAGTTGAAGAAGAGGTTAACGTCGGCCCCAATTTTGACGTTACCAAAACCTGAAGAACCTTTTGTGGTGTATTGTGATGCCTCTAAGATGGGATTAGGTGGAGTGTTGATGCAAGATGGAAAGGTTGTTGCATATGTATCAAGGCAGTTGAGAATTCATGAGAAGAATTATCCTATGCATGATTTGGAACTTGCTGCAGTTGTTTTCGTATTAAAAATTTGGAGACATTATTTGTATGGCTCTAGATTTGAAGTGTTTAGCGACCACAAAAGCTTGAAGTATTTGTTTGATCAGAAGGAATTGAATATGAGGCAGCGAAGGTGGTTGGAATTGTTGAAGGATTATGATTTCGGTTTAAACTATCATCCGGGTAAGG
This sequence comes from Vicia sativa, assembly GCA_021764765.1. Classification (NCBI taxonomy): domain Eukaryota; kingdom Viridiplantae; phylum Streptophyta; class Magnoliopsida; order Fabales; family Fabaceae; genus Vicia; species Vicia sativa. The sequence goes on along the minus strand of CM038796.1, from coordinate 2,520,916 downwards.
CTAATGTAGTAGCTGATGCGTTGAGTCGAAAGACTTTACACATGTCAGCAATGATGGTTAAAGAGTTGGAATTAATTGAGCAGTTTAGAGATATGAGCCTTGTTTGTGAGACGACACCACAGAGTGTTAAGCTCGAAATGTTGAAGATAAATAATGAATTCTTGAATATGATCAAAGAAGCACAGAAGTTGGACGCGAAATTAGTAGATTCGATGGTGGGAATTGATCAGGCGGAAACTAGTGAGTTTAATATGGATACACAGGGTGTGTTGAGATTCCGTGATCGAATTTGCATTCCTGATGATGTAGAGTTTAAAAGATTAATTCTGGAAGAAGGGCATAGAAGTGCGTTGAGCATTCATCCGGGAGCTACTAAAATGTACCAAGATTTGAAGAAATTATTTTGGTGGCCCAGAATGAAGCGTGATGTTGCGCAATTTGTGTATGCATGTTTGACTTGTCAGAAGTCGAAGGTTGAGCATCAGAAGCCTGCGGGGTTGTTGCAATCGTTGGAGATTCCAGAGTGGAAATGGGATAGTATTTCGATGGACTTTATAACGGGATTACCGAATACGGTACGAGGACATAATTCCATTTGGGTGATTGTTGATAGGCTTACTAAGTCGGCTCACTTTATACCTATTGACATCAGTTTTCCTGTACCGAAATTGGCAGAGATTTATGTCAGGGTGATTGTTAAGTTACATGGTGTTCCGTTGAGTATTGTGTCGGATAGAGATCTGAGGTTCACATCCGAATTTTGGCAAATTTTACAACATGCGTTGGGTTCTAAGTTGAGATTGAGCTCTGCGTATCATCCTCAAACCGATGGTCAAACAGAAAGGACAAATCAGTCATTGGAAGATTTGCTGCGGGCATGTGTTCTTGAAGAGAGAGGTTCGTGGGACACTTGTCTTCCATTGATAGAATTCACTTATAATAATAGTTACCATTCTAGCATCAGAATGGCTCCTTTTGAAGCGTTGTATGGTCGGAGGTGTAGGACCCCGTTGTGTTGGCATGAGACGGGAGAAAGTGTGGTGCTTGGACCTGAGTTAGTTCGAGAAACCACCGAGAAGGTGAAACTTATCCGTGAAAAGATGAGAGCTTCCCAGAGTAGACAGAAGAGTTAACATGACAAGCGGAGGAAAAGTTTGGAATTTCAGGAAGGTGAACATGTTTTTCTGAGAGTTACACCAGTAACCGGTGTTGGACGAGCATTAAAATCGAAGAAGCTTACTCCTCATTTTATTGGTCCATATCAGATATCGGCCAGAGTTGGAAGGGTTGCTTATAGGGTGGCGTTGCCGCCGAATCTTTCGAATCTGCATGATGTATTCCACGTGTCTCAACTCAGTACATCCCGATCCGTCCCATGAGATTCGTATGGATGATGTACAAGCGAGATAATTTGTTGTGGAGACAATGCCGGTCGAATCGCGATCGCGAGACAAAGACGTTACGTGGAAGCGAGATAGCATTGGTAAAGGTTGTATGGTTAGGAGCTACTGGAGAAAACATGACGTGGGAGTTGGAGAGCAAGATGCGGGACTCTTATCCCGAGTTGTTCAAATCAGGTAATTTTCGAGGACGAAAATGTTCTATGTGGGGGAGAGTTGTAACACCCGTTATTAATTAAAATAAATTAATTAAGAATATAGAGTATTTTTTTCGAATAAGTTATTGTATAAGTTAAAATCGCCGGTAGAATTACTAAACTAATAATCGGGTCGAAATTAGCCGAGAAATGAAAATTTAATTAGAATTATTTGTTAAGTAGAATTATTAGTTTTAATATAAACATTAATTAGTAGGGTAAATTAGTAATTGAGAGATAAGATTTAATAAACCAAATAATAAGGAGTATTATATATTAAATAACCTAGAAAAACAAGGGTAGTTTTGTTGCTTGCAAAATCAAAGAAGAGAGACCCCAGCCGCGTAGCAGTGAAAAACCAGGAGGAGAGAAAGGAAGATATTGAAAATCAAGGTTGCTAGGAAGGATTTTCTGTCCGATAAGTTGCTGTTTCCGATCGAATTTTCAAGTTCCCGTCAATCCAAAGGTAAGGGGTGGGATTCGGGTTTTATAATCGATTGTAGGATGGTTCGTATGTATAGTTTAGGGCTACGATATTACACTGCTAATCGTAACAACGGTGATAATTTTATATGTTGAATTGAATTATAATATTTTGTATTGAATTATGAGGTAATTGTGTGGTTGGTAATGCATATAATGTTGTGTTGCCTCGATCGAAACATTACGCGTGGCCGTGGAAAAAGAAGCGAATTTTTGGATTGATGCAGACCAAGAGTAGACGACCGTCCCTGCTGGTGCAAGGGAAGGGAGGCGTCCGCCTCCAGGGGCTTGAACAGGGAGAGGCGACCGTCCTATAGGAGGAGGCGTCCGTCTCCTTTGCTTTTGGGGAATGGACATTCGTTGCAGCATGGGGGATGGGGCCCTCAACCATGATGTCTTGTTGTCACTAGCTTGCAGGTCACATGTAATTAAGAGAGCAGAACATAATAACTGATAGTTTTAGTAGGAGTGAAATATTGCCTTTGGATGAAAGTGGATTTAGCAGGAAAATTATACCAGAAGTAAATTAGCAGTAGCAGAAAATTATACTAGGATTAAACTAGCAGTAGCATAAAATTATACCAGAATTAAATTAGCAGTAGCAGAAAATTATACTAGAACCAGAATTAATATTAACAAGTGATAATGGGCAGAAATGATTAATTAGGAGAATGATCCCCGGAAATGCAGAATTAATATTAACACTGTCAGAATTAATTAGTAGGATAAATAGAACTAATTAGTAAAATTGCAGAAAACTGAAAATAGTACAGGAAATTATACTGTCAGTGGAATTAAGCGGAGAATTTAGTTGGTCAGAATTGAACGAGAATTTGCGGGACAGTTCGGGTATACGGGTAGTTAATTAAAACGGTAAAACTTCGTTGAAATTTCATTGGTTGCTTGATTTGTCTATACAGCCGGAACGTGCTGTTTTGCGGTGAAAACTAAGAATAAAGTTGATTAAATTATAATTGCATGGTGTTTAAGTTGTTGATTATTGTTGAAGTTGAAGTTGGTTGTTGAGTTGATGCAAAATCATGCATATTTTAAGTTGTTGTTGATTTTAGTCGTGTTAATGTTGTATTCGTTGTAACATACATATCATGTGCATTACTAAGTTGGCCTGGATTGGCACCACATTGTGAGTTGAAGGCTTATGCCTTGTTGAATGCCTCGATAACCTGGCATATTTTAAGTTGGGAGTTCTGCTCCAAATGGATCCACATGCATTTGCATTTGTTGAGTCGCATTGAGTCGCATTTTATGTCGTCGTTGATTATTCAGTTATTTTATGTAGATATCGTATGTCGTGGAATTAAGTTGTAATTAATGTATGTTTCTTTACTTGAGCATATGAATTATCGTACCTTCGCTTATATTATTCGATATCTCACCCTTTTCTTTTGTTGGCTGTTACCTTTATATTCGTAACGTGCATGTAATGAGGAGTAAGAAGATTAGTAGCTTGGTGTCGTCGCTCTGATACGTAGCACTCGGGGGGGAAACGAACGCCTTATCTTATTTATGATTTTTGCAATTATATTCGTTGAATTAAAATTCTGGTTTTGAATTAGCATTTATGTTTTTTTCCGTTGTTTTGAAAGATGCTACGTCGTTTTGATTAATTATGTTGAGAATTCCGTTTACGGTTATTTATTTAAGGTTGAATCGTTAAGGTTTAATTATGGTGAATTTTATTCGTATTCATTTACGTGTTATTTATCCGCCAAGAAGTGAATCATGTTAATGTTGTTTTCAAGTTGAATAAGTGTAACACCTCGTATTTATTGAAAATTTCCGCACTCTGATTTTGTAATAAACGTTGGGTAGAAATGGGGTGTTACATTAGTGGTATCAGAGCAGGTCGGTCCGTCCGACCAGGTTGTTGTGTCTTTAACAATCGAGTATTGTTAATTACTTTACCTAACCGTTGATTATTGTGCAGTGCTTAGTTGAAATGGCTGGAAGAAATGATGCTGCTATTGCTGCTGCCTTGGAAGCAATGGCTCATGCTTTGGAGAATCAACCTAATGCTGGTGGGGATGCGGGATCCCGAAGTTTGGCAACTTTCCAGAGGGAGAATCCACCGGTGTTCAAGGGCAAACATGATCCTGATGGTGCTCTGGAGTGGTTGAAGGAGATTGAGCGAATCTTTCGCGTGATGAATTGTACAACTGCGCAGAAGGTTCGGTATGGAACTCACATGTTGGCTAGTGAGGCTGATGATTGGTGGTTGGATACGCTTGCAAGGTTGGAAGCTGCAGGCGAAGAGGTCACTTGGGCTGTATTCCGTAGGGAATTTCTGAGGAAATATTATCCTGAAGATGTTCGAGGTAAGAAAGAAATTGAATTCCTCTCGCTGAAGCAGGGTAATATGACCGTTACTGAGTATGCTGCGAAGTTTGTGGAGTTGGCCAAGTTTTATCCGCATTACAATGATGAAACTGCTGAATTCTCAAAGTGTATTAAGTTTGAAAGTGGTTTGCGTTCTGAGATCAAGAAGGCAATTGGGTACCAGAAGATCCGTGTTTTTGCTGATTTGGTGGATAGCTGTCGTATTTTTGAGGAAGACAATAATGCTCATTACAAGATTGTCAGTGATAGAAGAGGAAAGGGTCAGCAGAACCGTGGTAAACCGTATGATGCTCCAGCTGGTAGAGGTAAACAGAGAGCTGCTCCAGGTCAGAGAACTAGTGGGGGAGGTGGTGCTCCTGCTGGTATTGTTTGTTACAAGTGTGGGCAAGTTGGTCACAAGAGCAATGCCTGTACTACTGAGGTGAAGAGGTGTTTCCGTTGTGGACAGACTGGGCATGCAATATCTGATTGCAAGCATAAAGAGATGGTATGTTTCAATTGTGGTGAAGAAGGACATGTTGGGAGTCAGTGCAAGAAACCGAAGAAGGCACAATCTAGTGGGAGGGTGTTTGCTTTGGCGGGTGATTCGTCGGGCAATGAAGACAAACTTATCAGAGGTACATGTTTCATAAATAGTACTCCTTTAATTACTATTATTGATACTGGTGCCACTCATTGTTTTATTGCTGCTGATTGCGTTAAAAGATTGGGCCTTATATTATCTTCTATGAATGGTACAATGGTAGTTGAGGTCCCAGCCAAGGGATCGGTGACTACTTCTCTTGTGTGTTTGAAGTGTCCTCTGTCGATCTTTGATAGGGAATTTTCTGTTGATTTAATTTGTTTGCCGTTAAGTGGGTTGGATGTAATACTGGGCATGAAATGGTTAGAGCATAACTACGTTCATATTAATTGTTATAATAAGTCTGTGAGATTTTCCACTGTTGAGGAAGAAGAAGCTATTTTGATGTCGTCTAGACAATTGCGACAGTTGTTGAAGGAAGAAGCTGAGATGTTTTCATTGATGGCAACAATGTCAATGGAGAACCAAGCTATAATTGATGAATTGCAGGTAGTGCGTGAATTTCCTGAAGTTTTCCCTGATGAAATTCCTGATGCACCGCCGGAACGAGAAGTTGAATTTGGTATTGATCTCGTACCTGGTACCAAACCTGTTTCTATGGCACCGTACAGGATGTCTCCGTCTGAGTTGGCAGAATTGAAGAAGCAGTTGGAAGATCTGCTTGAGAAAAATTTTGTCAGACCAAGTGTATCGCCATGGGGAGCTCCAGTGTTGTTAGTAAAGAAGAAAGATGGAAGTATGAGACTTTGTGTAGATTACAGACAATTGAATAAGGTGACGATTAGAAACAAGTATCCGCTTCCAAGGATCGACAACTTAATGGATCAATTAGTGGGTGCCAGTGTGTTTAGCAAGATTGATTTACGATCGGGTTATCACCAGATTAAGGTGAAAGATGAGGATATTCAGAAGACGGCTTTCAGAACACGTTATGGACACTACGAATATTCTGTGATGCCTTTTGGTGTTACCAATGCGCCGAGAGTATTTATGGAGTATATGAACCGTATCTTTCATGAATATTTGGATCGGTTTGTGGTAGTGTTTATTGACGATATCTTGATTTATTCTAAGTCAGATGAGGAACATGCGGAGCATTTGAGGACAGTGTTGCAGGTTATGAAAGAGAGGAAGTTGTATGCTAAACTGTCCAAATGTGAGTTTTGGTTGAAAGAAGTTAGTTTTCTCGGCCATGTCATTTCAAGTAGTGGCATTGCTGTAGATCCATCTAAAGTAGATGCGGTGCTGCAATGGGAAGCCCCGAAGTCCGCAACTGAGATTAGAAGCTTTCTGGGTTTGGCTGGTTATTACAGGAGGTTTATCGAAGGATTTTCCAAGTTGGCACTTCCACTAACGAAGTTAACCTGTAAAGGTAAAGCTTTTGTGTGGGATGTAGAATGTGAAGAAAGTTTTACCGAGTTGAAGAAGAGGTTAACGTCGGCCCCAATTTTGACGTTACCAAAACCTGAAGAACCTTTTGTGGTGTATTGTGATGCCTCTAAGATGGGATTAGGTGGAGTGTTGATGCAAGATGGAAAGGTTGTTGCATATGTATCAAGGCAGTTGAGAATTCATGAGAAGAATTATCCTATGCATGATTTGGAACTTGCTGCAGTTGTTTTCGTATTAAAAATTTGGAGACATTATTTGTATGGCTCTAGATTTGAAGTGTTTAGCGACCACAAAAGCTTGAAGTATTTGTTTGATCAGAAGGAATTGAATATGAGGCAGCGAAGGTGGTTGGAATTGTTGAAGGATTATGATTTCGGTTTAAACTATCATCCGGGTAAGGCTAATGTAGTAGCTGATGCGTTGAGTCGAAAGACTTTACACATGTCAGCAATGATGGTTAAAGAGTTGGAATTAATTGAGCAGTTTAGAGATATGAGCCTTGTTTGTGAGACGACACCACAGAGTGTTAAGCTCGAAATGTTGAAGATAAATAATGAATTCTTGAATATGATCAAAGAAGCACAGAAGTTGGACGCGAAATTAGTAGATTCGATGGTGGGAATTGATCAGGCGGAAACTAGTGAGTTTAATATGGATACACAGGGTGTGTTGAGATTCCGTGATCGAATTTGCATTCCTGATGATGTAGAGTTTAAAAGATTAATTCTGGAAGAAGGGCATAGAAGTGCGTTGAGCATTCATCCGGGAGCTACTAAAATGTACCAAGATTTGAAGAAATTATTTTGGTGGCCCGGAATGAAGCGTGATGTTGCGCAATTTGTGTATGCATGTTTGACTTGTCAGAAGTCGAAGGTTGAGCATCAGAAGCCTGCGGGGTTGTTGCAATCGTTGGAGATTCCAGAGTGGAAATGGGATAGTATTTCGATGGACTTTATAACGGGATTACCGAATACGGTACGAGGACATAATTCCATTTGGGTGATTGTTGATAGGCTTACTAAGTCGGCTCACTTTATACCTATTGACATCAGTTTTCCTGTACCGAAATTGGCAGAGATTTATGTCAGGGTGATTGTTAAGTTACATGGTGTTCCGTTGAGTATTGTGTCGGATAGAGATCTGAGGTTCACATCCGAATTTTGGCAAATTTTACAACATGCGTTGGGTTCTAAGTTGAGATTGAGCTCTGCGTATCATCCTCAAACCGATGGTCAAACAGAAAGGACAAATCAGTCATTGGAAGATTTGCTGCGGGCATGTGTTCTTGAAGAGAGAGGTTCGTGGGACACTTGTCTTCCATTGATAGAATTCACTTATAATAATAGTTACCATTCTAGCATCAGAATGGCTCCTTTTGAAGCGTTGTATGGTCGGAGGTGTAGGACCCCGTTGTGTTGGCATGAGACGGGAGAAAGTGTGGTGCTTGGACCTGAGTTAGTTCGAGAAACCACCGAGAAGGTGAAACTTATCCGTGAAAAGATGAGAGCTTCCCAGAGTAGACAGAAGAGTTAACATGACAAGCGGAGGAAAAGTTTGGAATTTCAGGAAGGTGAACATGTTTTTCTGAGAGTTACACCAGTAACCGGTGTTGGACGAGCATTAAAATCGAAGAAGCTTACTCCTCATTTTATTGGTCCATATCAGATATCGGCCAGAGTTGGAAGGGTTGCTTATAGGGTGGCGTTGCCGCCGAATCTTTCGAATCTGCATGATGTATTCCACGTGTCTCAACTCCAGAAGTACATCCCTGATCCGTCCCATGAGATTCGTATGGATGATGTACAAGTACGAGATAATTTGACTGTGGAGACAATGCCAGTGCGAATCGCAGATCGCGAGACAAAGACGTTACATGGAAAGCAGATAGCATTGGTAAAGGTTGTATGGTTAGGAGCTACTGGAGAAAACATGACGTGGGAGTTGGAGAGCAAGATGCGGGACTCTTATCCCGAGTTGTTCAAATCAGGTAATTTTCGAGGACGAAAATGTTCTATGTGGGGGAGAGTTGTAACACCCGTTATTAATTAAAATAAATTAATTAAGAATATAGAGTATTTTTTTCGAATAAGTTATTGTATAAGTTAAAATCGCCGGTAGAATTACTAAACTAATAATCGGGTCGAAATTAGCCGAGAAATGAAAATTTAATTAGAATTATTTTATTAAGTAGAATTATTAGTTTTAATATAAACATTAATTAGTAGGGTAAATTAGTAATTGAGAGATAAGATTTAATAAACCAAATAATAAGGAGTATTATATATTAAATAACCTAGAAAAACAAGGGTAGTTTTGTTGCTTGCAAAATCAAAGAAGAGAGACCCCAGCCGCGTAGCAGTGAAAAACCAGGAGGAGAGAAAGGAAGATGTTGAAAATCAAGGTTGCTAGGAAGGATTTTCTGTCTGATAAGTTGCTGTTTCCGATCGAATTTTCAAGTTCCCGTCAATCCACAGGTAAGGGGTGGGATTCGGGTTTTATAATCGATTGTAGGATGGTTCGTATGTATAGTTTAGGGCTACGATATTACACTACTAATCGTAACAACGGTGATAATTTTATATGTTGAATTGAATTATAATATTTTGTATTGAATTATGAGGTAATTGTGTGGTTGGTAATGCATATAATGTTGTGTTGCCTCGATCGAAACATTACGCGTGGCCGTGGAAAAAGAAGCGAATTTTTGGATTGATGCAGACCAAGAGTAGACGACCGTCCCTGCTGGTGCAAGGGAAGGGAGGCGTCCGCCTCCAGGGGCTTGAACAGGGAGAGGCGACCGTCCTATAGGAGGAGGCGTCCGTCTCCTTTGCTTTTGGGGAATGGACATTCGTTGCAGCATGGGGGATGGGGCCCTCAACCATGATGTCTTGTTGTCACTAGCTTGCAGGTCACATGTAATTAAGAGAGCAGAACATAATAACTGATAGTTTTAGTAGGAGTGAAATATTGCCTTTGGATGATAGTGGATTTAGCAGGAAAATTATACCAGAAGTAAATTAGCAGTAGTAGAAAATTATACCAGGATTAAACTAGCAGTAGCATAAAATTATACCAGAATTAAATTAGCAGTAGCAGAAAATTATACTAGAACCAGAATTAATATCAACAAGTGATAATGGGCAGAAATGATTAATTAGGAGAATGATCCCCGGAAATGCAGAATTAATATTAACACTGTCAGAATTAATTAGTAGGATAAATAGAACTAATTAGTAAAATTGCAGAAAACTGAAAATAGTACAGGAAATTATACTGTCAGTGGAATTAAGCGGAGAATTTAGTTGGTCAGAATTGAACGAGAATTTGCGGGACAGTTCGGGTATACGGGTAGTTAATTAAAACGGTAAAACTTCGTTGAAATTTCATTGGTTGCTTGATTTGTCTATACAGCCGGAACGTGCTGTTTTGCGGGTGAAAACTAAGAATAAAGTTGATTAAATTATAATTGCATGGTGTTTAAGTTGTTGATTATTGTTGAAGTTGAAGTTGGTTGTTGAGTTGATGCAAAATCATGCATATTTTAAGTTGTTGTTGATTTTAGTCGTGTTAATGTTGTATTCGTTGTAACATACATATCATGTGCATTACTAAGTTGGCCTGGATTGGCACCACATTGTGAGTTGAAGGCTTATGCCTTGTTGAATGCCTCGATAACCTGGCATATTTTAAGTTGGGAGTTCTGCTCCAAATGAATCCACATGCATTTGCATTTGTTGAGTCGCATTGAGTCGCATTTTATGTCGTCGTTGATTATTCAGTTATTTTATGTAGATATCGTATGTCGTGGAATTAAGTTGTAATTAATGTATGTTTCTTTACTTGAGCATATGAATTATCGTACCTTCGCTTATATTATTCGATATCTCACCCTTTTCTTTTGTTGGCCGTTACCTTTATATTGGTAACGTGCAGGTAATGAGGAGTAAGAAGATTAGTAGCTTGGTGTCGTCGCTCTGATACGTAGCACTCCGGGGGGAAACGAACGCCTTATCTTATTTATGAGTTTTGCAATTATATCCGTTGAATTAAAATTCTAGTTTTGAATTAGCATTTATGTTTTTTTCCGTTGTTTTGAAAGATGCTACGTCGTTTTGATTAATTATGTTGAGAATTCCGTTTACGGTTATTTATTTAAGGTTGAATCGTTAAGGTTTAATTATGGTGAATTTTATTCGTATTCATTTACGTGTTATTTATCCGCCAAGAAGTGAATCATGTTAATGTTGTTTTCAAGTTGAATAAGTGTAACGCCTCGTATTTATTGAAAATTTCCGCACTCTGATTTTATAATAAACGTTGGGTAGAAATGGGGTGTTACAGACGAGACTCAACCGACCCCTAGAGATGGTCAGCCTGTGGACTGATTACGTCTTTTTATTTTTGTTATGTTTGCTACGGGCGTGGCCCACTTATGTAATGAAAAATTTCGACCTTTGTTGTTCGTTTTTGATTAATTTTGTTTTGTTAGGGTGGAGCCCCCATTGTAACTCCAAGACAAATCTGGTCCTTGTGGCCGTAATTATTTTATGTTATTTATTCGTTGTATGCATGTGATACTTTGTATTTTGGGGAGGGAATGCTCTTTATTAGTGTATGACCTCTGATAGTGTGGGGAAACTAATCAAAGTGGGCCAGTTCATAGCTGGGCTTGGTTTGGAACCCAGACTTTCATTGAAAGCCTGAGGTTGGTGGCGTGAACGTCCCTTCGCGAGTAGGGTGTTCTACCGGGCGAGGTACTTAGACAACGGGGCTCGTTTGAGTCCCCCTCGTCGAGGAAGAGATCTATCTCGTAGGTTTAATGGAGCGAGTATCTCTTTATGTGCCATGATGTCACGCAACACTGGTATCGGGGTGAGCGTGTGATGTCGAGCTATAAGCACCTGGATGGTTTCCTGAGGTGTGTCGACCGTTAGTGTTTTAACTATAGTATTGTTTGAGTTATTCAGCATTCCATGATCGAGTAAGTTGTTCTCCTTGTAAAATTTCTAAATATTAGCCCCCGTTCCGGTTTTGGTGTAAACACGGTAGGGACCTTCCTAGTTTGCTGCGAGCTTCCCTTCGGTGGAGCTCTTAAGATTTCGCTTAAGGACTAAGCTTCCGACGTCGAATTCGCGGGGAATGACTTTGGCGTCGTATCTTAGGGCTATTCTTTTTTTGAGCGATGTTTCCCTAAGGGAAGCCCTTGTTCGTATCTCTTCGACCAAGTCGAGTTCTTCCCTTAAGGATTGGTCGTTCATCTCCAAATCGAGGGGAGATTTGGTTCTTCTTGATGGCTCAGAAATTTCTATTGGAATGACTGATTCGGTTCCATAGGCGAGCCGAAATGGGGTTTCCCTGGTAGATGAGTGAGGAGTTGTTCGGTAGGCCCAGAGTACGTTGTGTAATTCTTCGATCCATTTCTTCTTCAATTCATTCAATCTTCGCCTGAGTCCCCGCAGTATGACCCTGTTAGCGGATTCGGCCTGCCTGTTCATTTGCGGGTGTTCGACCGAGGCGAAATGTTGTACGGTTCCTAGATGGGCAACGAAGTCTTGGAAGTTTTTATGGTGAACTACGTCCCATTATCGGTGACTATGGCTTGTGGAATGTCGAACCGAGCTAATATGTTTCTTTTGTTGAAACATAGGATGTTCTGGGCGATGATTTTGGCCAATGCTTCGACCTCTATCCACTTGGTTAAGTAGTCGACGCCCACTATTAAATATTTGTTCAAGCATGCTTCCAAGACGAACGGTCCGAGAACGTCGAGTCCCCACCATGAAAAAGGCCACGGAGAAGAGAGGGACTTGAGCTCGCTTGGGGGATCCAGGTGCATGTGTCCATGATGTTGGCACTTGTCACATTTATTTATGTGTTCTTTAGGGTCGATCTGTATGGTCGGCCAATAGTAACCGGCTCGAAGGGCTTTTCGGTCTTGCGATTTGCCCCCTAGGTGTTGAGCACTGATGCCCTCATGTATTTCTTTCAATAAGTGTGGCACTTTGGTTTCTTTGACGTGTTTGAGGAGGTGGATGGAGAATCCCCTTCTGTAGATTTTTCCTTCGAGGATGATGTATGAGAAAGCCCTTCGAGATTGATGAATGATGAAGTCGAGCACATGCGAACGGATTCAGACGAAATAAAATCCACGAATAAGGAGTCTTCACGCATTTTATAGACCTACACCTCGCACGTGGGTCTGCACGCGCCTAGGAAACCTAAGGAATCCATCATTGCACCCTAGTCCCTAGTCTCGCCAAGCCATTAAATGAACCCGGCTCGAGACCGCACATGCGAGAACTTCCAAATTCTTCATACTTTTCATATCCTCGACAATAACTGTCGGGTAAAATGACCTTGGCTGCATAATTCAAGTCATCACGCCCACAGACGCAACAACTTGGGGGATACTGTTCTGGACTTCCCGAATGCTCAATGGGCAGCCTCATCTCCTTGAGACTCGATTCTCAGATCTAGGTCCTCAAAATTGCTAAGCGCGTCGAACCATAGGATCACCCGTTACGCGAGGTCCCTTCCCGACATCCATCGGGTGGAATCAATGCTTACAATGTCTGGAGCTATGCCTGTTACGTCCCTTCTGCTCGAAATAACGGCTAGTTACGGACATAGTTGCTCTGTTTTGACCTAGTCAGCTTGAACGGCTATATTTGCGGACTTGTATATCTCGGCCCAAATATAGCAACCAATGAGAATCCTCTTATGTCCATTATATAAACCCTCATATCTTTAAGGGTAAGGTATCATATTCTTAATCTAACAACCCTAATATTCGCTTATCTTTATCTTGATCATTTGCTTACTTTAGCATCGGAGTGCCTTGCAGGTACACCACCCCTTCCTCAACATCAACTTGCTCGAAGGACCATTTATTGTTCTGATCGTCTCCGATTCTGATCACTTGTTCAGATCAGTTCTTTCAATGCCTTTGGCCTTCGCGAAGTCGCTACGAGGGTGTAGTCCTCTTTCGAGGAGATATTTTTTCATATCATCCGTCATCGAGACTTGGACGACTTCTTGATTGAACCTCTCAATATACGGTCTGAGAGATTCCTCTTTTCCCGGAATGATGGATTCCTAGGATGCCTCTGACATTGGGTGGTGTCGAGAGGCGGTGAAGTGTCTGGAGAATAGTCTCCTCTGGTGCTTCCAGGATGTGACCGGTCCTTCGGGCATACTTTTATACCACGCCATAGCCCCGTTCCTCAAGTTTGCTGGAAACAGGCGGCATTTGATGGCCCCATGAACTCTTCGACAATCGAGCAAGGCATTGATGTTCTCGATATGTTCATCAGGTTCGGTGGTACCGTCGTATTGACCGAGCCTATGAGGTTTCTCTAGGCCGGATGGAATTAGAAATCCATGATAGCCCGACAAAGAGGACCGTGATGCTCGTCTTCATCGCTATAGTCGGGAGGGAAGGAGACGGAACGATTGTTTCACTTGTGGTGGGGGAGAGTTCTCTCTCCTCACATGATTTAGGTGACAGGGAACGATCGCGAGGGCGATATGATTCGTTCTTTGTCTTCTTGTGTGAGGGAGATCCCCGATTTTTCTAAGGTGGGGTATGTCCCCTCTTTTTCGGAATATGTCGGTCGGGATAATCTTCTTTCCGAGCAGGTCTTCTTCGATGAACCATCCTCCTGGATAACAGGTGTGCTCATGAACACGTTGAAGAGAGCCCGTTCTGAGACCGGTCGAACCAACATAAACTTCTCCTCGAAGAATCGAATAGACTCTTGATAAGTCTTGAAAAGCCTGCCATTCTGCTGTCGAAACGACACCCAGCTCCATCGGACTACCCCATTCGTATTGTTTGACCCCCTCTGAAGGCAGAATATATGAAACAACAGGGGGCGGGGGTAACACCTACCTTCAAGTGTTCACACACATCTCAAACTTCCTGATAAAGGCAATCGAATTTGGGTGTAGTTGCGACGGAGCCAAACGAAGGTGATCAAACACTGCCCTGCAAGTTAGTAAAGGGGAGACGGAACCCCAATTCCCTGAACCAAATGTCGAGCACTGGGATTTGGTCTCCCTCATATATTGAGCACACCCGATGCTCGGCTGCAGGGATGTATAAAACCCAGTCCTCTTATTTCTCCTCCTCATTCACATCTTCCCCGTCAGAATCATACCGATCGAGGACATCGAAAATCTCGTTCGGGCATTTAGTAAAGCACGATCCTCTCAAATGAATGTCTGGAGCCACCCAAATAGTGGGATCCTAGTCATCGATCGGAACAACAGTCTCAGGCTGACCCTTGACGGGATGGGATTCCTCCCTTGGGATAGCATCTTAAATTTTTTCCTCTTAGGTAGTAAAATAAGAGTTCACTTGCTCGAAATCCCTCGAGCCCTCACAGTTGTCTTCGCTAGTATCCACCATAATACCCGAAAAGCAAAGGAAGCCGGTGAGCTCGACATTAATGGCAATTCCACCCTTCCACTACTTATCAAGTGAAAGGGCTCGGATGAACGAGAATCCACTTCCTCGATCAATAGCCCTCTCTCAGAATGGATTATCATCTAGAATGGAATCCCTCAACCCAACGAAGAGAACACACAGACGAACTCTGATGTAATCAAACATAGGGGAACAGAGGAGCACTTGCTCACCACCACTCCTAAAACCCCAAAACTAAAACCCTAACCACATGCATTCCATGTACAAACAGGGATGGTAAACTTAATCCATTGAAATTGAACGAAGGATTCAGAAACATACCGTTTTAAGAGTGATCAAAGTGTCACTGATGAAGAATCAAGTACAGATGCGGCAGTGTGAAGTAGAAGAAACTCTGAAAGATGCAATTCAGGTTCCTCGGATTGATGAACGATGAAGTTGAGCACACGCGAACAACTTCAGACGAAATAAAGTCCACAAATAAGGAGACTTTGCTCCTTTTATAGACATACGCCTCGCACGTGGGTCTTCCCGCACCTAGGAAACCTAGGGAATCTATCGCACCCCAAAATTTATCCTCCGGATATTTTGATAACTTTGCGTGGCTCATGTTGCATCATGGAATTTCATTTACTAAATTAAATTATTTCGGTTGTCAATCTTTTCAAAAAATATGGGATTGGTCCAAGGGGCTCTCATATTCACTCAAGGTTGGGATTCTTGATCACTGTGATATTCTCCGTGTCGAGCTATAAGGTTGTAAACTCAGGCGTTCATCCTGTGCTTGTCATCATCACTTTTTGGATTCCTTTGAAAATGCACGGATTCAGAGATGTGAATTACCTGGTATTTCTTGGATATACCCTCGTGTGTTTACTTGAATCGGATTAAAGTTTTGAGTAAGATCATCAATTGGTTTATGATTAAAGTTTCTCATGCGTGTGTATTTTTGTTGATGTTTTATCTACCAATGGAAGTTTGGTTAAGATATTCAGGACAAATATTATTTCCTCAAAGGCATTACTTGACAAGATTTGGATTCATTGATTGAGTTTCAAAAGTGACTACGGAAGGGAAGTTGTTTGCTTTGTCGTTGGCATTTCTAAATTAGAATGGAAAAGGAAGTTCAGGACTTTATTTTTAACTCAAGATTCATGTCATTATTAATTGCGAATATTAGAACTTTGTTTCAATTTCAAAGAATCATGGTTTCACCAAAGTTCATACCAATTTATCTCAACCATTCCACGTGGTAAATTTCATCCAAATATTTCCAAGCCCATTACCAATTCATTCAAAGAATCAAAATACTTTCTTTACAAGAGATATTCAAGTCTTGAATTTAAACTAAGTTATGCCATCACCTTTTGTGCTACAAAAGTTCAAAATTGTAATGCTTAACTTTTAATTGTATCAACGTTGGCACAAATTGAGTTTCAAAAGATAATTCATTCAAATTGTATCATGGAAATTACAAGTTTGTTACAAGGATATTTTTAGATTACAATTGCTACAAAAATTCTAAATCCTAAAAGGTAAACTTTCGTAGCATCTTCAAAGTCGTCATGTTCTTTGGTCTTCAAGTCCATCCGCAATCCTTTCTTCTACCTTGCTTTTCTTTCTTCATCATAAGCCACGATTATTCCCTGTCTTTCTCCATGCCATTCAACAATTGCCATCATTCATGAAACAAAAGAGAAGGGTTAGAAACCAAAGCAAAACATAAATATGAACTCAAAAACAAGCATTTCAAAGAGTTTCTTTCTAAGCTCATCATTAGAATTTTGTATTTGGGATCAGATTTTTAGGGACGTTTTGTTTCTCAAATATGTTCAAGTTTGGCCAAATCTCATACAAATCAGATCTTAATCAAAGGTCAAGACCTCACCTTTTGCAAATCACAACAACCTTTGTTGTTGGTTCACAAAAGGGAGGTGTAGCTCAGCTAACATCATAGCTACTACCAACAATTCAGTTTCAAAAGGAAATATGTTCAAGCCCAATAGCTACAAAACCATCGATAACATGGTTATCAGCACGAAGCCAAGAAAAGTAAAAGCATGGTTATCGGCAGACTACGAGGCGAGATAGAGAGCAACAACATAGCAGATTATAGCAAGCAACACAAGTAATAGAGGCAACATAAGCGGAAAAGATGTCGGATAAAAGAATCAAGTTCCAACACGAGCGGGTGCTACCAAGGCATAAAGGAGAAGCCAGCAACAGACAGTAGATGGGGATTATCATGAAGGCAACCTCAATTCCAAATGTTCAAAAACCAGAGAAAACCATTAACCAGTAACCGATCTCATTCTAAATCAAATAAAAACCTAGAAACAAAACAGATAAGAAAAAGGCAACCAAGTTTCCAAAACAAAGGACCAGAGGCAAGAAGTTCCAGAACCAACAACAAAATACAAACTCAGAACCAACAATAACCATAACAGAAGGCGAAGTTCAAAAGACCAAGCAAAAATCTCCAATTAAGCCAAACCCAAAACCCATCGTTTAAATTGATTTTTCTAGAAAAGAATTAAAATCTCACCGATCGCCTTCCACCATCCGCCTTCAAGTTAGAAAGGTTTGGCATCACAGGCCTCACCGTTCACCGATCTTCATCAGGCAGTCACTTTCTCCACGAAAAATGAGTACGGATTAGCAACAAGAACGACGAACAAGGTTATGTAAAAAAAAATTAGGATCGGAGCAAGTCCGCCATGGGGTCTGCCGTACGCCGCCGCCCACCGCCGTGAAGGGCGATTTCCGGTGACCCTACGATGAAGCTCGGTTGAGAGAACACAAGACAAGAGAGATAAACTAATTTTCTGGTTTTAAAAACTGATTTTGTTTATTTTTATTAAGTTATGTTAATAACCCAAATTATTGGTTAATCTGGCGGTGACACGTGTCACCTTCCTCTTGGTAATCCATGATTTCCATGCAGCTCATCCATGCAGTCAACCGTGCACCCATGTCGCCTCAGCCGTTGGATTTCCATCAAGCTATCATCATCACCATCACATTCTTGTTTGATCAGATCTAACGCACTAGAACGCGCCTCCACCGTGAACCTCCTTGGAGTCACCACACGAGATCAGCCTACCTCCTATGGGCCTGGACTTCTTTACTAATTCACACCCCCCAGATTGTTTCAAATTGCAGGCCCATTTCTAAACTTTGTTCTAATTTATTTATTTTGCTATTTTATTTTATCTTGCAAATAAATTGGGTTTGTTGTATTAAATAATTATTAGACCTTGATAATTTTTATTTGATAATTTCCGATTAAACTATTAGTCGATTTTATCAAATAAAAAAGATATATTCTAACAATTATTTAAATTTTATATTGTATTGTTTTGATAATTATTTATCTACTTTGTATGATCTATTCACCATTGTACACTTCGCACACAAACAACATTAAAATTAATCCGATTTTCCTTTGATTGGCTCATAAGCCGATTTCTTAAAGGGTCTCATGGTTGGGAATGAGCATGGCCATCCTCACGAGGTTAATTAAAGCCCTTATTGCTTTAGTTAATCATAACCTGAAAATAACATTGGTCCATATACCAATCTTCCATGCACCAGGGTCTCATGGTTGGGGATAGGAGCACCTATCCTCACGAGGTTAATTAAGTCCATATACTTGATTAATCATAACCCGATTCCACATTTCATCTCAGCACGTATCTCAAAATGCTTTCAGAATTAAAGTTCTAAACCTCGATCCAACGTCGAGTTTCTTTTCAAAATATTTTCACAAATAAATATTCTATTGCTCCCTCCTCCCAAACATATGGTAGTCAGTCCAGTATCGACCCTCGACTGTATGTTTGGTTTCTTAATTGAATCTAATTAACGTGGACCTTGTTTTACCTCACTTTTTTCGTAACAAACTTTTTGGATAGAAAAAGATGATTAGGATGATTCTGTCCACTCATCCGAGTAATTGGGGCGTTAGCCGTTGAACGCTTATGGTCCAATATTCGTCTCCCACATAAAAATAACTCAACTCACTCAAACTCTTTTATCGCTCATATGCGATCATCAAACTCTTTTCTGACAAAGAGTGTGCAATAGCCATTTCAAATACGAACGAGGACTTAAGCTTTTCAAACAAACTAAACAAGTCCAAGTTCAAGCATTTGAAATGTCTAATGCACGTTTTTTCTTATAAAATTAACACAACCAATTAAAACCTTTTTGAGAGGAACTACAGAGTTTTGACTTTCCCATTGCACAAAGGAATACGTTGGCACACGGTTCTGAAATCGTGCCAAACTCAAAATAATAATAAACAAATTTTGTTTCTTTTATAACTTAGAAATTAGCGAATATACACACACACACTTAGAACTAAATGGGTCCCATCGAGTACGATGGATGTAAGATGTGCTAATACCTTCCTCTTACATAACCGACTCCCGATTCCATGTTTTTTGGTCGCAGACCGCCTTATCCGCATCTATGGGGTTTTATCTATATTTTCCCGTTCCTTTTGGAATAAATAAAATTAGGTGGCGATTTCACTTATTTTTGAAAATTAAATGATTTTTGAAAATCGAGTTGCTTCAGAATCCATCATTGCACCCTAGTCCCTAGTCTCGCCAAGCCATTAAATACACACGTCTCGAGACCGCGCATGCGAGAACTTCCAAATTCTCTAGAATTTTCATCTCCTCGACAATAAATGACCTTGGCTGCACAGTTCAAGTCATCATGCCCACAGACGCAATGACTTGGGGGGATACTGTTCTAGATTTCCCGAATGCTCAACAGGCAGCCTCATCTCCTCGAGACTCGAGTCTCAAATCGAGGTCCTCAGACTTGCTGAGCGCGTCGAACCACGGGATCTCCTGTTACGTGAGGTCCCTTTCCCAACATTCGCCGGGTGGAATCAATGCTTACAATATTTGGAGATATGCCTGTTACGTCCCTTCTGGTCGACATAACGGCTAGTTGCAGGCATAGTCGCTCAATTTTGACCCAGTTAGCTCGAAACGGCTATATTTGCGAACCCGCATATCTCGGCCCAAATATAGCAATCAATGAGAATCCTCCTATGTCCATTATATAAACCCTCATATCTTTGAGGGCAAGGTATCACATTCTTACTTTAACAACTCTAATATTCGCTTATCTTCATCTTGATCATTTGCTTACTTTAGCATCGGAGTGCCTTGCAGGTACACCACCCCTTCCTCAACATCAACTTGCTCGAAGGACCATTTATCGTTCCGATCGTCTCAGATTCTGATCATTTATTCAGATCAGTTGTTTCGATGCCTATGGCCTTCGTGAAGTCGCTATGAGGGCGTAGTCCTCTTTCGAGGAGATATTTTTTCATATCATCCATCGTTGCGACTTGGACAGCTTCTTGATTGAACCTCTCGATATACGCTCGGAGAGATTCCTCTTTGCCCTGAATGATGGCTTCTAGGGGTGCCTCTAACTTTGGGTGGCGTCGAGAGGCGGTGAAGTGTCTAGAGAATAGTCTCCCCAGGTGCTTCTAGGATGTGACCGATCCGTCAGGCAGGCTTTTATACCACGCCATGGCCCTTTTCCTCAAGGTTGTAGGAAACAGACGGCATTTGATGGCCCCATGAACTCCTCGATAATCGAGCAAGGCATATCGAGAACATCGATGCCTTGCTCGATTATCGACATAAAATTACTGATAAAAATATTGAATATTAACAAAAATATTAAATTACTAATCAAAATAATGAATATTAACGGGAATATGAAGTTACTGATCAAAATATTAAATATTATCCAAATATTTAATAATAATAATATTGAATAATACTGGAAACATTAAGTTATTGTTCAAAAATATTGAATAATAATAGAACAACTTTATTATTAATTTAAATATTTTTGACGATAATTTCAAAACAAAAATAATATTTATATAAAAAATATACAGATTATTGTGTCGCACCCCAAAATTTACCCTACCATCATCCAATTTCACCCTCATTTGGCTCGTAGTTCTTTATTCAGGTCAAGATTGTATTCGTTCATGTTTTAAGCTATCGGGTCCATCTCATAGGATAAGCAACCTAGGCGTTTGGTTTGTGGTTTAGATTCGATCACAAGTTTTACAAGGGTTTTGGTGTTTGCTCCTTTGGAAAGGGAATTTGAAATAAATCATGAATTAGGGTTTGAACTCATTATCATTATGGATTTCTTTCGTCAAGTTACATGTTTTCTTGCACTATAATTCTTGAGAATCAAGTGATTAGAATTTCCATTCGATTCAATTATGGTGTGCGAGGAATCATCTTCCCGAGATGTTACCAAAAGTGATTAAAGATTGGAAAGTTTGGATTTATGTCCAAAGTTTGGATTTATGTCCAATGTCATGTTACCAATTTGTGTGCTCTAGAATTTAAGACATTGAGATTAAAGTCAAGAGAATCCATGTCAATTGCATATTTGTTTTAAAGAGCATGTTATTACCATTATCATTTAAGAACCTTTAAGTTCTTGAGGCAAATGTTGCAAATTGGTACGATTGGGAAATTTTCTTCAAGTTTTAATCCGAATGAAGATAATTCAACATACATTCCAAATATAATTGATACATGATATACTTGATTACAAATTGAATTTTTATTGTCATTCAAAGTTTCAATATCCTTTCAATATCAATTCTTATTGGGATCAAGTCCAAATGTGAGGAGTTTTCTATTTGACATTTCAATGTTGAATCTTAAAGGATTGTAAAACTTTAATTTATCTAAAGATTTGTCCATTGTGTTACAAAGAGAATTAAAGTTTACATTCAAAATTCCTATGAATGACATACAAAATAGAAAGCTAAGATTACAAGGCAAATTCATTTTTTACAAGAACAATTCAAAGAGGCTTCTAAAACCCTAGGAGCTTCTAAAGATTCAAATCTTCTCTTTTTCTCAAACTTTCGATCCAACATGAGTTTCATCATAAGCCACGATTGGCTCCTCTTCATGCCATCGAACCATTGAGTTTTTTTTCATGAAACAAGAAAAATAAGAGTTGGTTAAACGACATAATCAAGCACAAAATAAGAAAACATTCAAGGAAATAATTTCAAGCGATCTCATCATTAGGGTTAAGTTCAAGGAATCGGGTTTTTTGAAGGGTTTTCAAATCTTATTTGTAATCATTCGTAAAGCCTCATAATATGAATTTCAAGATTAATCATGGGCCGGTTTTCCTAATTGCAAATCACAACAACTCTTTGTTGTTGGTTCACAATAGAGAGGTACAAACTCAGAAAATCATCATAGTGGTACAAAATTCACAGCAGCCAATAACAAGTACAACAAAATCAAAACCAAAATTCCATTAATACTCGAATAACATCACATTCTCAAGAACTCAGAATAGCATCACAGTCGCAAGTACATAAACCAAAGTTTCAGCCCACAATCAGCAAGCAAAATTCGTAAGGCCATTTTATCAGAAAAAATCACTAAGTCCAAAAGCAACTAGAAACCCTAATTCTGATAATATATAAGCACTGCATACACACAAATAAGAGGCAACCACACTGTTCATGAAACCCTAACCAGAGGAAGCCGTAACATCAAACATAGAAAAAAAACCTAAAGATTTCATCATTTCCCTACACTATAATCCCTTCAGAAAAAAGCCGAGAAAAAAGAAGAAGTAAACCGTTCGCAAGTCAGAAGAAGAGAAGAAAAGGAAGATCTCACCTAGATTCCAGGTCGATAGTACTTTTACTGTAACATACATCGGTCATGTTTGATTTCTAAATAATAGACCTAGGGTTTCATCACCCCTTTCGGATTTAAGAGTATCCCTCAAATTTCTGCAAAAATCAATCGGATATTAGTATATAGAATAAACATACGATTCGAAAAAAGTAAAAAATTGGAGATCAGGGTTCCGCCGCCGCCGTTGGGCGATTTCGGCTGCTACCTTCGTTTTTTAAGGGTGGGCGAGAGAAGAGAGGTGAGAGCGTTAGAAGCTAGAGAGAGAGAGAGAGATTTCATTTTATGATTAGGAATAGGAATAAACATGTGATTTTGCTAATTAACCATGCTTTTTCTTTTAATCTGGTGGTGACACTTGTCACCACCCTTTTGTTTGTTTCCTCATGATCCGCTGCTATACACCCTGTGATCCTATGGTGTGCATCTCAAATATCAATCTCCTGATTGAAAGTAAGTGTGGTGTTCGCCGTTCGATCATCACTTCGCCCATCAACCCAGGATCTGACGCGCGTGGATGAGAGCCCTTGGTGGACTTGCTGTTGCGGTTCACACAGAATCGTTCAGAGTTTGGGCTTATATTTGTTGGGCCAGATTGGATTGCTTACTCACACCCCAATTTTCTGCATAGACAGGCCCATTTTCTAAACTCTCGTCTTTTAAATTATTTTATTTTATGCAAGTGATTTAATTTTGGTTCGATGTATTAAATAATAATAATTAGTTTATGCTGGTTTTTATTTGACAATTTATCGATTAAACTATTAGTCGATTTTTTATCAAATAAAAAAATCTACTCTAATAATTATTTGAATTTCCGATTGTATTGTGTGATTATTAACTCATTTATTTGTTTGTGCGAAATTTTCACAATTGTACACTTCACACACATTTAATATAAAGCAACTCCGATTTCTTTTGATTTGCTCATAAGCCAATTTCCTAAAGGGTCTCATAGTTGAGGATGAGCATGACCATCCTCACAATATTAATTAAAGTCGGGGTTTCTTTGATTAATCATAGCCGAATTATTGGTCCATATACCAATTTTCCATGCACTAGGGTCTTATAGTTAGGGATAGGAGCACCTATCCTCACGAGGTTAATTAAGTCCATATACTTAATTAATCATAACCCGATTCCATTTCTCATTCCCTCGCGTATCAAACTTCGAAACACTTTCATAATTAATTTACAAACTTCGATCCAACGTCGAGTGTCTTTCCAAAAAACCTTTTCACAATAAAATCCAAATTTTTTTAAATCGTTGGACGCTAGGCCAATTGTTTAAAAAAACTTGTTCCAAATAACTCTTAGTCTTTAAGTCGTTGGACGCTAGACCAATTGCTTAAAGACTCCTAAATAACGTGAAATTTGTTTCACCTCACTTTTTCTTAAGAAAACCTTTTTGGGTGATTGACGACTCGTTTGAGCATTAGCTCCTCGGGTTTCTAGTATTTGAATCGTAAGACGTTAGTCCTATTGTTCGGTACTTTTTCACTCACTTAAAAATAATTCAACTCACTCAACTCTTTTTCGCTCATATCGACTATCAAAACTCTTTTCTCACAAAGAGTGTGCAATAGCCATTTCAAACACGAACGAGGACTTAAGCTTTTCGAACAAACTAAACAAGTCTAAGTTCAAGCATTTGAAATGTCTAATGCACGATTTTTCTTATAAAATCAACACAACTAACTTAAAATATTTTTGAGAAGAACTACGGAGTTTTGACTTTCCCATTGCACGAGGGAATACGTAGGCACAAGGTTCTGAAACCGCGGAAAACTCAAAATAATAATAAATAAATCCCGTTTCTTTTATTTCTCGATCTTAAACTATGAATTAGCAATTTAACACACACACAAACACTTAGAACTAAACGGGTCCCATCGAGTATGATGGATGTAAGGGTGCTAATATCTTCCCTTGCATACCGACTCGAATCCGCTTTTTGGTCACGTGACCGCCTTATCCATCATTCGTGGGTTTTATCTATATTTTCCCGTTCTTTTTAGAACAAATGAAATTAGGTGGCGACTTCATTGTTTTAAAATAACCGATGAAAAAACTAGTCATCACATATTGATTTAAATATTTTTATATATTGAAAGAATTATAGACACCCATTTACTATCTCTTTTAAAATAATAAATTTTTTAGTTGAATAATTTAATTTTTCTTTCATTATATTTTATGATCGAATGCACGGGTACCGTGCGAATGCACGGGTATCCTACTGATTGAAAAATAAAATTGAATAATTTTTCTAATCTTTATAATTTTAGTTTTTCAATAATAACAATTAATAAATTAACTTTAATTAAATTTTTAAAGTAAAATAGTTAAAAAGCAATATAAAAAAATTGTAAAAAAAAATACAAAGAGTTTATAGAGAGCACTAACAATTTTGATTTTAAGCTAGATAAATTTGATTTTTTTTTTTAGCAGTAACATTTTCATGTATTAAATTAAATTGAAAGGATTTTATTCACCACCGGATTCAGTCCATTGAATAGATTAATTCAGTTCGAGAGAGTCAATTATAGTATCAAATAATTTCTATTTTCTTCCGATCATAATTATAGAAGATCTAATCAAGACACTTCCTTTCGAATACAATATTAATCACTAGTAAACTATTTAACATATCAAAATAGATTAAAAAAAACATCAAATGAACATTTATTAAATTGAATATCATCCAATTCAAGAATAAATATTTTTTGTTGTGGTACATGGAGGCTAAGAAAACAAGAAAAGCAAACAGAAAAAGTAAAACAAAACAACAAAAAATGACCACACGAGTTGCAAGCAAAATAACATGCAACAATCTTCAAACTCTATTGTCTGTTGAACAAATAATGATTGAAAGAATCATAACAACAAAGCCTTGATAATCATTTGTGAACAAGACCATTATAATCAACTGGTCCATATGGTTCAAAAAGTTCTGCAAAAGCACTTTTCTTCCTCAAGTGATTACACTTCATATCTTTGCACAACTGATCATTGTACCATATCCCACAAGTAACAATGCATGAATTCCATTTCCTATCATATTGCTTTATAGTCTCTTCCACACTTTCACATCCTTTTCCATCTCCTTAACACTCGGCAACTTAATATTCCCATCCAAATACCGCGCTAACCATTGACATCTCATTTCATTCGAATAGATATTCGATAGCATCGGCGTATCCATGGTTGCCAACTGCGGGATTCGAGGATGAAGTATTTGTCTATAGAGAGGAACTGTCACATTCGTTGGAGTTTTAATGTAACTTTGGATTGTTGGTGATTTGAATATGCTTTTGAGCTTTTGGTCACCTTTGAAACCTGTCGCGAAAATAACTATGTCTGATTCGATAGGTTTGGCTTCTCCGTCGATGATCAAACCTTGGTTGCAGAAGGTGACAGTTTGTGATTTCTTTATCAGGATGGATCCTTCTTTCAGTTTGTCCAAGTACAAACCAGGAAGTACTCCGAATGTACATTTGTACATGTCGTGATGAAAGCTGTGTTTTGGTACAAGTCCGAATTTCTTCAGTGGTAGCTTTGATTTTAGATATATTTCAATGAGTTTGCCAAATCCCCATCTCTGAAGATTAAGATTAAGATTGCAGTTATATATGAGTTACGGAACAAAATATCTAACCAATAACTTTTAATACTGGTAGATCGATCTTACCAATGGTGAAAGTAAAGAGGCCACAAGGCTAAGAAGAAGGTTTTCTCCGGGCTTGTGAACCGGCTCGGCGAAACAGTTGAAATAAAGGTATGCAAGACTAAAGCCCCAGATTTTGAAATCCATGATAAACCAATGTACAGTTCTCTGAATCATTGTACAAGGATAATTGACTCCTGTAAATATTAATACATTGAAAATGAAATTAAGGAAGTGTCACAAGTGTCTACGTCTGACACCTTTTCTTAAAAGTGTAAGAGACAAACACGGACCCTAACGAATTTTTTACCAGATAGCCACTATTTGAAAAAATATACTCCATAGTGCCACCATTTCACAAAATAATCTCAAAATGCCACGAAAAAAATTACATACAGCATCGGTTCGTCCAATGCATGGACGCACGGGCCCACGAAAAAAATTACATGCAGCATCGGTTCGTCCAATGCATGGACACACGGGCCCACGAAAAATTTATATTTACCGGTTCGTCCAAGGGTTATAAAAAAAAAAAAAAAAATCTATAACCCGGTCATTCGTGGTATTTTGGAATTTTTTGGAATGGTGGCACTATGGGTATATTTTCAAATAGTGGCAATTTGATAAAAACTTGACCTAACACCCTTTTCAAATGTGTCGGTGTTATTATGTAAAATATAAGCATAACTTGTAATTGAAGTAATAATATAAAATTTTTGAACAGATATATTCTGACCATTTTTATCTGCAATTTCAGTAGCTACATCAAGAGCAGATTTTCCGGAGCCTACTACGGTAACTCTCTTGTTTTTGACCAATTCAGAAGCAACCTTATTGTCCAAGGCAGCATAATCCATAGAATGAATAGCTTTACCCTTAAAAACTTCTGGGCCTTTTCCATGAGGAAACTCCGGAAAATTTGGCAAACCACTATATTTCCCAATGCAAAGAATAACAAACTCAGCTTTGTGCACCTGGTAACAGTTAATCCCAAGAAAGATAGATGTATCACATTCATATAAAATAGTATAAAATAGTATAATAGTATAAAACTACGATCAAAATATACATACCTCAGTGGAAAAACTCTTAGTATCTTGCACAGTAATATGCCATATTCCCTTAGACCCAAAAGGAGTTCCATCACCATTCCATAACTCCCATGACTTAATATCTTGTTCAGACTCACCAACATAATCAATATCAATGACTTTAGAATTGAATCTTATACAAGGAACAATTCCAAACCGTTGAGCATAAGCATGAAAATAAGCTTGCACTTGTTGATTATTTGGATTATCTTCTTTGACAGAAGAATCCCATGGAAAATCAACAAACTGAAAATCTTGTTTAGGGTTTTGGATTTTTGTAGACTCAATAGTGTGTCTCCATTGACCTCCAAGGCCTTCATCAGCTTCAAACACAACTGGTTGAAAACCAGTCTCTAGAACATATTTGCAGGCTATTAGGCCACTGACTCCAGCACCAATAATTGCAACCTTTTTTACCATTATTTTTTATAATGAAAACAATTACTGACAACAACTTTTGTTGTGAACAACACTGATCGAGGTAGACAGTGTTTTGAAACGAATGCATATTGATCTAGATTTATAATACGTTAAAATAACATGATTAGTGTTATTATTTTAGAAATATTCAGTTTTTTTTTTCTTTTCTTAAAGCAACATATTCATTAGATAAAAAAGTCAGAATTAATCGCGTAAAATTGAAATAAATATTAAATAAATATTATAAATAGTTAAAATAAAAGATATACAAAATAACTAGTGTCGGTAAATATATATTTTAATAAAAAATAAAAAATTAATTAAATAAATATTTATCTGTGTGCGCGTTTGTACGGGTCAAATAAAATCGATATAAATATTAATTAAATATTAAATATTTATGATTAAAAAATATATATTTAAATATGTATGAATTAAAAAAATATTTTAAATTATAAATATCATATAAATATTAAATATAATTATTAATTTAATTGTGTCAGTGGTTGATTTTTTTTCGTTCATAAAAGATGTAATGTCTGTCCCGCCCCACACTGTTTTGGTGATATTTTAAATTAAAAAAAGAATAATAATTTGAATTTTTCATTAAAAATTTTCATTAAAAAAATTGTGTAATCATCAATCACAATTGTCTCATATTTTTTTTATTAAAATGTGCAACTTTTAATATATATTGGTCCGTTGAATTGAAATAATATTAAAGATAATTAATTATAATTTTTACGTATTTTTATATAATTTGTATTAAGAATTAAATAAATATTATTTTAGCTATTAGTTTGAAATTTAAATAAATCTTCCACCGATTTTGAGTATTATTTAATTACATGATATATTTTTAATAAATTTACTTAATAATTTATGAAAAAATTTGAAAAGTAACACTATTTGAAATTGAAAAATGATGAAATCTTTCCATTTTATAGAATTAACACAAAATTTCTATATTAGTAAAGGCATATATATATATATATACATATATATATATATATATATATATATATATATATATATATATATATATATATATATATATATATATAACCAACCAACTTAATTATTTTATTTATTAATATTCCAATAATATCATATGTATATTAAATTGCCTAATTTATTTATATTTGTTTTGAAAGCAAATTGTCCTAATATTCAACAATAACAACATTTTTATTTTTATATATATTAATTTAAATCAATAAATGATGATTTAATTATAATAATGTCAAATTGGATATTAATATATTCTTTTAAAAAAGTCAATATATATCAAACATATTCTATATATGGGTCATATCAATAAAAATCAATGATCAATACATATTCAAAATACATTATTCAAACATATTAAATTACAAATCCTAAAAACATATTTTAACTGCTAAGATTGTTTAGAAAAACAGGTAACCTTTCTAGTTTTTTTACAGTAAATTAGTAACTAGTTTCAAAATCTTTCAAAAATAGAGAATCATCATTCAAAAATAGAGAATCACACAGAAAATCTTATATATATTTGTCATGTTTGTACTAAAAAAAATATAAATGACATCATCTCCTAAATTTGACATAATTTAGCATCCAAATTCAACAATGATTGCTATTTTTTTTCCCTTCGAAAATTAAGAAAGAGAATCATGTGATTTATCTCTCTCACCAATTAATTGTCTTAATTAAATTTATTACACACTTTCTCACTCCTCATCTCTTAATCTCTCTGTATTTACTCTCTCCCCTCAATTAATTTCTAACTTATTACAATTAAACACAATAAAAATCAAAGAAATGAAAATTCTATCTTCAATCGTTCATACTCCCTCTCTCTATTTCTAATATTATAATAAATTAATTATTCATTTTAATTTTTTAAATATAAGAGTTATTTGAGAATAGAGTAAAATTTTAAAACTTTAGTTTTTCTTATTATAAGCTTTCTAATCTTTGCACGTATTTAAAATAATAAATTTTATGGATTTAATTATTTGATTTATTGATATTTCAAAAATATCATTTGTATATCGTATAACTTTCACTACAAGAAAAAAAAAGTAATTTGTTAGGAGATATTCCCTCACAAGTGACAAAAACCCCATGAAAATAGGGGGTCAAATATTTTGCGAGGGGTTTTCCACGTCGCCTATTTACTAGGGACTAACCTCCTCACAAAATGCAATTCTAATTTTTAAATCCGCAACTTGCAGACGTAAGCGCAGGCTAATAATGCAGTCTACTAGTAAAGAGGCTAATTGTGCAGTCTACTAGTACAGACCATTTGCTTGGGGTTAAGTTTCTGGAAAAATATTTAATCAATGTAAACAAATAAATATAATTACTAAAATATATAAATAAACTGTTTTTAATATATATTAATTTTTTTATACTAGACATTAAAATACTACACACTACTTTTAATATATTTTTTAAAAATCCTAAAAATACTAAATATACTATTTTAAAAATTCTATACTATTTTTAGAAGTTCTAATACTAAACATGCTGTTTTTATAAAAATATATACTAGTTTTCCAAGCTTTTAATACAAAACATACTATTTTATAAAAATATATATTTGTTAGATTATATATATATATATATATATATATATATATATATATATATATATATATATATATATATATATATATATATATATATATATATATATATATATATATATATATATATATATAGGAGGAATCAAATTACATTCGAAGAGTTACACTGAGTTACACTCGCTCAAAAACGTTACTTTGGATTAATATTTTTTAAGATCGACCGTTAGATTGAAACATACTATCATATAGATCATACGTATAAAGTTTGAGACTAATCTATAATGATTTACTATGTCAATGAATTACATCAAAATTAACGTTATATGAAAGTTCATTTTGACGTTAATTTTTAGATATCTTGATCGTATAGTAAACCATTATAGATTAATCTTAAACTTTATAAATATGATATGTATGATGGTATGTTTCAACCCAACGGTTGATTTTAAAAATTATTAATCAAGTAACGTTTTTGACAGTGTAACTCTTTGATGTAATTTAATCCTCCTCATATATATATATATATATATATATATATATATATATATATATATATATATATATATATATATATATATATATATATATAACGAAAACCATATATTTTTAACATGTCAAACATTTTTTCTTATTTATAACTTATAAAACACAAAAAATAAATCATTTTATATATATATATATATATATATATATATATATATATATATATATATATATATATATATATATATATAACCATTATATATTTTTAACATGTCAAACATTTTTCTTATTTATAACTTATAAAACACAAAAGAAAAAAAATCATTTTTTCTATTTATAAATTCATTAAAATATATCTAACATATTAACTAAATTTATATTTAAAATTTTCAAAAAATAATGAAACACAAAAAAATTAATACAAAACAACACCAAACATTAACAAATCTAGCATTAATAAATTTCAAAACAAATAAAAATAGAGAAGCAAAGTGTAAATTGAAAATAAATAGAAAATTTAACTTGTAAATAATAGTTTACCTTGAAAAATATTAGTGTTGTTAGGGGTGTTCGCGGTGCGGTTTGGGCGTTTTGACGCAAAAAATTATCCGAACCGTGAGAGAAAAAGGCATGCGGTTTGGTTTGGTTCGGTTGAGTTTTAGAAAAAAAAACAAATCAAACCAATGCGGTTTGGTTTGGTGCGGTTGGTTTGGTTTTTTACAAATAATTTGTTGAGTCATACATTCACATATATATGACAACATAACTTTGTATTTGGTCATTCATACATGATACACTACTAAATTATAACCAAAAAACTAATCATATTTGTACAATAACTTCTCATTTAATATGCAAAAGTTAGATTAGACAAAAATGAAATAATAAACATAAAATAATAGCATAAAACAATATAAAAAATATTATAATAAAACAAAAAAAATAGAAGAGGTGAGAAATTAGTGAAGATGAAAAAGAAAGAACATAAGAGACGAGAGATTAGAGATAAAGATGTGCGATAAAATGAAATTGAAAGAGAGAAAAATTGCATAAAAAATAAGAACGTGCAAAGGAAACAATATAAGAGAGTAGATATTAGATAATAAAAGGCAAGATGTAAGTGGTGAATATGAAGTGATAATGTTAGGAGATATTTAAGAAGATTGAAAATGAAATCATAACTGTAAAGATGAGAAAATTGTTTATAATCATAAGGCTAATGTATAATAGATTTAGGTTTGGGTTAGATGCGAGTTAAGTAAAATTTAAGTTGTAACATAATGCGGTTTAGTTCGGTTTGGTTCGGTTTGTAAAATACAAACCGCAAACCAAACTCATCTGATTTGTTAAAAATGATCCAAACTAATCTGAATCAAATGCGGTTTTTTGCGGTTTCGGTTTGGTTTGGTTTGGTTTTGCGGTTTTCTATTGGGTTGGTTTGGTTTTGAACACCCCTAAGTGTTGTTGTAGTTGTTGAAGATTTGAAGAGAAAGTGTTTATAGAAGAGAAATGGTTGCTAGAAGAGAAAGGGATAAAAGAAGATAAATGAAAATGTAGAAGAAAGAGAAAGCGTGTATTGAGGGAAGGAATTGAGCAATTAATTATTGCGAGAATTTGTTAGGGCTAATCCCGCAAATGACAAAGTAATAATGATCGAGAAAAATAAAAAGATTCTAATTGATTTGATACAGCAAAAATTTGCTAGGGACTACTTCTGACAAATTGTTAATTTTGAAATTTAAATTTCCCTCCATATTATTTGCTAGGAGTCGTCCCTGACAAATGCTGAATTTTGAAATTCAAAATTCTCTCCGTATTATTTGCTAGGGGGTGTTCCTCGCAAAGTAATGTCATATTTTATTTTTTTAATTTTTGCATTGTGAGAGATTAATCCCAAACAACATAGTAAGTTTGTGAGGGGATTTACAAACACCCATGGATAAACAAGATTTTTCTTGTAGTGTTTATTTAGATATTTTAAAGAAAATTGTCAATAAATAGAACTTTATTCTTCATTAACCTTTTTTTTTAATCGGAATGTATCATTCAATGTCCTCAACTTTCTTAAAATATTTATAATTAAAGAAGTTTGGGAAAGAAGGATGAATGATTGAATTGGAAAACTAAGAAATATGATACCGTTACGCATGATATAATTAACAATGGAGATGGATGGCCTTTTAGTTGATTGATAAAAAAAACAAAATTTAAGCAATCAAAATGATCTTTGGTTACCGATAGGATGACCTTTTTGTCAAGCAATATGGATTACTTAAATTATAATTTAAAATAGGTTTATTAATTTATTATTTTTTATGAAATTAAATAAAAGTATAGAAAAGTGAAAGAGAAGAAGAGAATATATTTTATTATTTATATTTTGAGTGAATGTTTTAAGTACAATATGACTTCTATTTATAGGATATATGCAATAAATAGATTATCAATTGAAATCTCATAATTGATATGGGAAAAATTCTAATGAAAGAAAAAGAATACAATATTCTTTGTGAGGGAACTACCTCATTACTAATGAATACAGATTATTGCAAATAAGAAAGAAAATTATAGGAACACAATCATCTATTATTTATAATAGTCCGCCTCAGATGTTTGTTCAGGACATGCCTCGTTAAAACTTACTAGAAAAAAAATCCACTGGAAAAAAATTTAGTGAAGAAAAAAATACACATCCTTTTAAGAAAAATTCATTTCTCCCCTCAATTTGAGCAATTCAATTCTCCCCTCAGCGGGACAATCATTTCTTCTACGATGAAGGTCAATCTTTTGCACTAAAAAGTCTGTAAGATTATCACCTGAACAAATTTGTTGGAACTTATATATCCACTTTTCTTAAGATCATGAGTGAAAAATAATTTTGGAGAGACATGTTTTCTTTGACCTCCTCTAATGTAATAATCTTTGAATTCGGTAATGCATGTAGTGTTTATCTTCATATATGATTGTTTTATTTCTTTTTACAAAAGTTAACCCACAAGTCTTTTGTGTGTGTTGAGTTTGAGATCTCAACTAAACACATTCTTGACTTACCTCACGTAGTGCTAAAAATTATTCATAATTAATAAAGTTGATGATGTGATTTGTTTCACTGCTCTCCATGAAATAGTTGTACCATTATGAGAATTTGACAAATAAAAAATTTGTGCAATGTATCATTATGCATATTTTTCAAGTGACTTATTTCTGCATAATATTTTAAATATAATTTGGATACTTTGGAATAAAACAAACATATGTACATTTACCCCTAAAATAACGAAGTATATTTTGACTTCGTTCCAATGTCTCTGTGCAGGCGAAGTATTATATCTTGTTAATAGAGTAATAGTACTTGATATCGCATGGTATACATAATTAGCAAGATATATCAGTGCTTAAATTACATTGAGATATGGTACTTCATGACCAACTAATGTTTCATCCTCTTCTCGAGGTCTAAAAGACTCTTTACATATCCAATGATCTATCATCATAGAAGTGGACAACACACGATATTTATCCACATAGGAACACTTTAACATGTTTGTTATATCTTGAAATGTTTTAACACTTTTCTATATAACCTTCTTGGTGTCGTAAATTATATTGTCTAAATGTTCACCTTGTATGAACTTTGTCTTTTCAAGTCCTTCACATCAAACCATTTCTTTAAACAATTTATAGATTTTGGAAACTCTTGGAGTTCCAATAATATTTATGTCATCCACATAGACATATATTATTTCAAATTTTTTTCCTCACCTTTTATAAAAATATAAGGACAGATGGAGTTATTTATATATCTCTACCTTAGTAAATATTTACCGAGACTATTATACCACATGTGCCCATATTATTTTAACTCATAGAGATACTTGTTCAATTTTATCTCCTTATCAAGTGACTCATATAAATAAGATGTTACAACATCCATCATCTTCAAATCAAGCCCTTCATGTGCTACAAGGCTAATTAATTATCGAAACTTAAGAGACTCCACTACAGGTGGATAGGTTTCATCAAATATGATCTTAGGTCTTTGTGAAAATTATTGAAAAAAACATTAAGCTTTATTTTCACCCTTCTTATTTACTTTTCACAAAACTCATTTATATCAAATTGGTTTCACACCTCGAGGTATTCAGACTATAGGTCCAAAAATGATTCTCTTTTAAAGTGAGTTTAATTATTCTTTAATTGAATCTATTTATTTTGGTCACTTATCACTTTGTCTATATTCTTAGATAGACTTTGATTCATAATCTGTTCATTTTGGCCAATTCTCACTTGTCTACAATCTTTTATAGACTTTGATTCATGATTTGTTCATTTTGGTGACATTCTCTACTATCTTTGATATACTTTGATTCATGATTTGTTCATTTTGACCAATTCTTACTTTGTCTACAATCTTTGGTAGACTTTTTTCACGATCCTCGTTATCGTTTATCATCTTTAGCAATATACTGTATACAAATACATAGAATTTGTTTGTGCAATGCATTGTTTGTGTGCTTTTACCAAAGCACTTATTTTCCTCCTCCCTTTGTATCACTTGGTTCTTCAACCAAGGTGGGTATTAGGATAGTCTCCCCTAAGACTGCTCGGTAAGGGTAGATTTCAAGCTTAGACCTTAGTATAATCATCCATGCATGCTAACATAGGTAGACATTCCCTTTTCATCCTTGACTTAGGGCCAACTTTGCATGATAACATTAGGGATAAAACTAGATAGTTTCCCTTAGATGTTTTTCTTCCCCTTTTGCATATTAAGACTACATTTCTTTCTTTATCAAATCTCAAAACATGTTAATAAACTTAAATCATTTCGCTAAGGTAAAAACAATCCACCAACTTCAAACCATTTTGTCTTCGGACCCTTTTTCTATGAAAACCTTTTTGATAAGGGTATTTCTTTTTAAATCTGAGCGAGTTGCTAAGTGTGCAAGCGGCCGAGCATGAGTCTTTTGATAAGCTGCAATGCCAAGCACGAATTGCAATCCTAATCGCAAGGACGCAAAATGGGATTTCTCATAAAAAACATTGCAACCCACCAAATATTTTGAGGAGAACTACGTAGTGCTTTGATCCCTAATTGCACGAATGGGGTACGTAGGCACTAAAGGTTCGCAACTGCGGCAAGCACGACTAAAAAACCTTTCTTTTTGTACATAATACTTTGCATTCATTCATTTTACCTTAGACATAAGATGTAAATAGATACCCACAACCATTAGATAGAAAGTAGAAGTGGATACCGTAGAGTGCTACAGACGTGTGGGGTGTTAATACCTTCCCCTCGCATAACTGACTCCCTTACCCAATCTCTTGGTCGTAAGACCATGATTTCTCCCTCTCAGGTTTACTCAATGTTTTCCTTTCCTCTTGTGGGATAAAAAACGTTCGATGACGACTTCATTGATATTCTATCTAATGATTTCACCAGTGTTTCAAACACAAAAATCTATTAAAACTCAACCTCATCAACACGGACAACAACACGACTAAGCCATTTTTTCTAGAGTTTTCATTTAGTTTTTTCTCAAAATCAATCTAACAACTCAAGAATTACCATAACTTAACAATTCATAAGACTAACACGACGTCTCGAGCCATTTCTCAATACAACTTCTTGCAGCAATCAATTGTCCAAACTTGTCAAACCATAAAACAAACTTCAACAACACTCATGTCAACCTTAACAGCCAATTCAGAAGAACTAAGGGAAAATTGTGGGAACAGAATCAAGCACAAACTTATGCATCCACCAAAATAGAACGCAAGTAAAATTGTGTGAAACTTTATCATGAAGGAAGCGCAACTAAACTCAAAATATTCAGGTTTAAATCTAACAAAGCGATACAAAATGGTGAAAAAAGAAATCACATAATTGCATACAAACTCAAACTTCTCAATCACGCAGATTTGAACAAAAATAGCATAGCCATGTCCTATGTTTCTACCAACCTTGTAAACTGACTCAACACATAGCAAAGTGTAGTGTTCAAATTTAACATAAAGATAACATGGATACAAATTATGCCACATCTAAACACAATTTGAATAGAGTTTGATCCTAAACAGTATAATAGATAGCAAATTCTTTCAAAATTTATTAGTATTGTTCAGCATAACAATTTCAGTTAAAACTTGTCAAACCGAAACAGTGGCAGAGGAAACAAATGTGAACATGTGCTGCAGCGTTGGTGAAGGGAGTGTGTTAAAGTGATGTTGAGAAACCAGAATCGACATTCAACACATGTGTTGTTGAGTTGGATGATGAGCAGAAGTGGATCAGAAAAAGTGGCTGAGAGATTGTTGTAGAATTTGTTGGAACTCAAACGAAATGTCGATGTTGATGCGAACATGATACCGAAGCCACGGTTGAGAATTTATGGTGTTATTTTTCCGTGGAGAAAGACATCAACGTGTTGCTACGGGATGAAGAGCGAGGGAGTTCTTAGGGAGTTTATTCAGATAGCTGCGACGAGGAAGTTAAGCAGCCTGGAGGAGTTGGTTGTTTGACAGAAACGAAGGGTATGTGTTGTGGAGGAAGTTTGATCGGCAGTGGTGTTGCCGATTTTGCGGCGTGAGAAATAAAATGGAACGAAGTAGTTACAACGAACCAGTTATGGAGAGGAGATGCATGTAAAGCCCCAATTTAATTTGGATTATGTTATTTAAAATAATTCGATGATGCAATGTATTTATTTGTGTTGATGAATTTTAAGGATGTGTTGTGATGTTAATAGTGGAAATTAGAGGTTGAAGCAATGTTTTAAAATTCGGACCGGTGATCGACTCAGTAAAGTTACTGGGTCACTGGGTTACTGGTCGGACCAATGGGTCACTGGTCAGACCGCATGGCTTTTGACCCGGTTTCTATAAAAAAATATATTCATTATATGAAATTTGTAACTATAATAATATAGAAAATTATAAATTCAAATAATTTAGAATAAACAAAAGTATTAATAACAATCAAAATAAGTGATAGAAACTTAATGTAGCAAATTATAAATTCAAATAAGTGATAGAAACTTAACAATTCATAAGTTATAGTATTATAATAAGTCACAGAAATCCACACTCAACAATCCATAATTTTTTATGTCCATGAAGTCAAATTGTCATAATCTTGATATTCATATTCATCTTCAGTTTCATTGTCTTCTCCACCAACTTTATCTTCTCCGGTGTTGCTTTTTTCTTGATTCACAATATCAACAATAGTATCTTGTGCATTATCCATGTCTCCATCTTCATCCTCATCTAAATCTATTTGAACTATAACAATATTTTAAAAATAATTAACAAAAAAAAAATCAAACCCGTCGGTTCAGTCAAAGCGGTTCCTTGGTTTTAATTGGCCGGGTTCACACCGATTTCATCCGGTCTAAATGTAATTCGGTCTTATCCCTTAATCGGACCGCTGGACCACCGATTCTCGGTCAGACCGGTCCGCCGCGGGTCGGTTTTAAAACATTGGGTTGAAGTGATTTGAGAATACTAGTATAGTTATTATTATTATTATTATTATTATTATTATTATTATTATTAT